>CM042168.1:10679812-10694812 GCA_023376005.1 Doryteuthis pealeii | reverse complement strand
GCAATTTTTTTCTATTAACCTTTCATATTAATAACATTAATAGTAACAACAACAATAAAATAAACACAACCTATATAAATAGGAAATGGAACACCCCATTGTTGTACGGTTTCAGAATTACCCTGAAGATGGCCCACGATAGGGCGGAAAGTACTAGGTCAATCAACTATGGCAGATACATCAGACAATTTTCTCCAGATATTATTAAAACAATCTGGCAATATGAAAGGATAAAAGAAAACATTTGCAGACGAAAAATGGTTGCAATGTTCAACAATATATATATATATATATATATATATTATAAAATGGGTACAAGAGATAACCTACTCGAGTTTAACCATAAGGATCTTCAGGGTTAAATCCACTGAATTAATCGAGACACACCGATTAATAGCAGTTGATTTCACGTGTGTGGTCATGGCATTAAAATTAACATTTTAATGCCATGACCACACACGTGAAATCAACTGCTATTAATCGGTGTCTTGAATACTTCAGTGGATTTAACCCTGAAGATCCTTATGGTGAAACTCGAGTAGGTTATCTCTTGTACCCATTTTATAATAAATTTGCTCTACTTAGTATTGAGCACTTTGCATTTGTTATATCGCTGACTTACCCCCCTGAATTCCACACTTACTAACCATCATGACCAAATTCACCGGTAAGTCAACTTTTCCTTTATATATATATATATATACATACATATATATATATATATATATATATATATATATATATAGATAGATAGATAGATAGATAGATATATACATATATATCTATATATATATATCTATATATATACATATAGATATATACATATATATATATATATATATATATAGAGAGAGAGAGAGAGATATATATATACATATATATCTATATATATATCTATATATATACATATAGATATATACATATATATATATTTTTTTTTTTATAAAAACCTGGAGAATTTAAACACAAGTTACACTTATCCTTTGGAGAATCCTCACAGTGTAGCATATCTTATGTCATTGAGTGCTGATCTAATTGATCAATATCACGTCTTCATGAAGCCAACTGCGTATCAACTAATGTGCTTGTCTGTTTGTATATCAGCATAGATCAGGACAAACAGTGCATCTCAAAAAATGATAATAATAATAGTAATAATAATGATAATAATAATTGTGTGGTGACAGAGATGAGATCATAAGCCATGAATTAAGCGAATGTAACAAACTAGCACAATGGTAATACAAAGCTAGGTACAATTGGGTTGGAAAGGTGATCCACTGGGAATAATGCAAAAAACTAAATTTTGACCATACAACAAAATTGTATATGCATAAACCAAAATCTGTTCTTGAGAATGAAATGCATAAACTTCTCTAGGACTTTGAGATAAAGACGGATCACCTTATCCCAGCAAGAAGACCAGACATAGTATTGGTTAACAAAAGAAAGAGAACTTGTCATCTGGTAGATTTTGCAGTTCCATCAGATCACAGGGTGAAGATGACGGAAAAAGAAAAGATAGACAAATACCTGGACCTTGCCAGAGAATTGAAAAAACTGTGGAATATGGGGGTGAAAATGATACCAATTGTAGTTGGTGCACTAGGAACGGTCCCAAAAACTTGGAAAAAAAACTGGAAGAACTGGAAATCAGAGGAGGAATTGGGACCATCCAGACAACTGCATTGCAGCCATTGGCCAGAATATTCAGAAGGATCCTGGAGACCTGAGGAGATTTGCTGTCACTCAGCCTCCAGTGAACCACCGGCTTCTGCAGGTGTGAAAAACTCAAAAGGAGTGAAATAATAATATGGACACCTCATAATGTGTCCAATTAATAATAATAATAATAATAATAATAATAAACTGTGCAAGAAAGTCAATTTTCACCATTCAACTAAATGGTTTATAATAATAATAATAATAATAATAATAATAATAGAGTACAAGACTAGACACGACTGGGTGAGAAAGGTGATTCACTGGGAACTGTGCAAGAAAGTCAATTTTCACCATTCAACTAAATGGTATATGCACAAGCCTGAATCTGTCCTGGAGAATGAGACACACAAAATTCTCTGGGACTTTGAGGTACAGACAGACCCCCTAATCCCAGCCAGGTGACCAGACCTAATTTTGATTGACAAGAAGAGGAAGACTTGTCATCTCGTTGATTTTGCCGTCCTGGCCAATCACAGAGTGAAAATAAAAGAGAGGGAAAAGATCGACAAATACTTGGACCTTGCCAGAGAAACATGAACATGGAACATGAGGGTGAAGGTCGTACCAATTGTAATTGGGGCCCTTGGAACAATCTTCAGGGGGTTGGAAAAGAGCCTGTATAAATTGAAAATCAGAGCAAGGATCAAGACCATCCAGACTACAGCATTATCGAGATCGGCTGGAATACTCAGAAGAGTCCTGGAGACCTGAGGAGACTTGCTGTCACTCAGCCTCCAGTGAACCACCGGCTTCTGCAGGTGTGAAAAACTCAAAAGGAGTGAAATAATAATATGGACACCTCAAGTGACAAAGTGGGGAGATTGCACACGAGAAGACTTGGACAGGGCTAAGAAAGAGAAATCTCAAGAGAGTGAGACAGAATTGTTAATGATGGATAGCCATAAGGACCAATTACATCAAAGTGAAAATAGATAAGATGCAACAGATTAGCAAATGTGTGGAGGCAATTGTTACATAATTCATAGGTAGCTTATGAATTATGTATTATACTTTAGCAAGAAAGTTTAAATCAGAGTTTGCTAGATTCAAAATGATGGGGATCTTACAATCTTAAAAGGCATTAAGGATTACTCCTAAAGAGCCATTATTGGCAGACCAAGTACTTTCGGTTCTTATCCAAACTATTATCAAGGTACAGTATATCTGTTTTTCATTATTAAAACTGTTTAATTTTTAACTAAACTATTGTTTTGTTTTTATCATCAAGGTGGCTCTAAGGAATATATATATATATATATAATATATATATTATATATATATATATATATTTATTTGTTGAATTTTTAAAATTTACAGGATTTAACATCAGAAAATTTGAAAAGACATACGTCTTTTAACATATGAAGTTGATTAAAATAATTCCAATTAAGAAAAAATTTTCAAAGGATTAAAGGGAGATAACTTTATGAGCATTTTTTTAAAAATGCAGGAATTAAAAAATTCAAAAATATAATCAAAAACATAAAGAGCATCCACAATAATCAACCAACGTAATTTGCGGTCCATAAACATAACAGCAAGAAAGCTCTATTAGCAGCCTGACGATGGTGAAATAACCTGAAACCTGGGTAGTTGCTAATGAAAAACATTTATATCTAAAAAATTCAACAAATAAATAAATAAAGCTCCTACAAATTTGTGGTTGAGCACTGTGATTTCTTTGTTTCATCCAAAAATTAAAAAAAAATATATATCTATATATATATATATATATATATGTATATATGGATGAATAAATAAAAGTTTTAGCTTATATCTATTATAATTGGAACAACTTTGCTACCATTGGTTTCTTGCTCTGCGGCAGTCTTCAGGCAATGAAAGTGTTTTTTAAAAAAGAAAGAAAATTACCTTAGCCGTTACCATTAGCATTACTGACAGGTAATAACCTTTTACTTAACCCCTTCCAGAAATGCGCCAGTAGAAACGTGAGATAGAAGTTCTAGTTTTAGTTTTAGTTGCAGCCAGAAATTCAGAGGAAAAAGTCTGCCTCACCATGATTTTGCTTCTCACCACACGGTTGAATCCTGGGCTGGGGTTTTTCAATAAAAGCTGAAAGAAAAACAACAAAGTCTTGTTAATTCATTAAAACAAGAGATGACCAGCCCAAATAAGAAAGAAGAAAGCAACCCACAGGATTAGCCCTGAGGAAATGGCTGATTGTTAATCACATAATAAGAAAAGCAGCAAGCTGGCACAAAAGGAATACTGCCTCACCATGATTTTGCTTCTCACCACACGGTTGAATCCTGGGCTGGGGTTTTTCAATAAAAGCTGAAAGAAAAACAACAAAGTCTTGTTAATTTATTAAAACAAGAGATGACCAGCCCGAATAAGAAAGAAGAAAGCAAACCCACAGGATTAGCCCTGAGGAAATGGCTGATTGTTAATCACATAATAAGCAAAGCAGCAAGCTGGCACAAAAGGAGTAGAAAATTAAGTATAGCTGAGTGGGAAAAGTGAGCCACTGGGAATTGTGCAAGAAACTAAGGTTTGACCATGTTACAAAATATTATCTATCATTCAATATTTATGTATAAATCTAGTTTTTAAAACCAAATCTATTAATAATGGAGATTAGGTCTCCATTTGTCCGTAACCGAAACTATGTTACTGTTTACGTCACATTACCCAAAATCATCATAACATAGAATAAATACACTCAGAATGATGATCCTCATTTTTTAAAAACATGTTTTGATAAACACATGCTCGGTATTTGTATTTATATATAGTTTATTTTATTTGAATATATATTTAAAATCATCAGAACTAAGTTTCCATTTCAAATTGTTTAATTTTTTTTACACCTTTAGTAAATTTGATGATTTTACTTACTTATGATATAAACCCCCTTAACATTGAATTTTTAATTCCCACCCCTCTCAGGCAATATCTTTCAAAAATTGATTTTTACACCAGCTGGAGGGTGTTTTTTTTCTTCTTTTTTTGCTAGTTAATATAATTAATAAGTATATATTATGAATAATTAAGGATAAGTTAACATTTCCTTTAGTCATACCATCATGCATAGACTTCAACCTAAGAGCAGATATTATCATCATACATGAAAAATATCAACCAGTTTACTACCAATTAAGGAATATAAAAACACAAATGTATATATATATATATAAATGCACAAACTGAAATCTGTCCAAAAGAATGAGATGCATAAAATTCCTCTGGGACTTTGAGATACAGACAGATTATTTAATCCTAGACAGACCTTGTGTTAATTAACAAGAAGAAGAGAACTTGTAACCTGGTGAATTTTGCTGTCCTGGCAGATCACAGGTTGAAAATGAAAGAAAATAAAAAAGATAGACAAATACTTGAACCTTGCCAGAGAACTGAAAAAAAAAAAACAACTGTGAAACATGAGAGTAAAGGTGGAACCAATTATAATTTGTGCCCTTAGAACAGTCCCTGTTCAGTTGTTGGGCCATTCTTTTGTGGTAGACGTAAATTCTTTGAACCAGAATCCATGTATGCCATCATGGCATGGTGTTTTCCAATTTGCTATTTTTTGAGTACTGATTTAAGCATAATTATATGAACACTTACTACAGGTCCTTCCTCAATTTCCATCAGTTCATTCTTAATATCACTTATCCATTTTCACTCTTTATTATGTTCTTTCCTCATCCATATATCACTCCAAACCTTTCTGCTTCTGTTGCATTTAGGTGTTCACTAATGTTTGTTTTTGATCCATTAATTTGTTCATAAAATCTCTTTTTCATTGTCTTGGAAGGTCCTATTTGTTTTATTATTATTATTATTATTATTATTATTATTATTATTATTATATATAATGTATGCGTGTGTGTTTAGCTGTAGTAGACGTAGTACTAGTAATATTAATAATCTTATTATTATTATTGTTATTATTATTATTACTAGCAAAACATAACCGCCCTACGAGCGGTGTAAAAATAAACTTTTGAAAAATATAGCCTGAGGGGAGTGGGAGTTAAAATTCAATGTCAGAGGGGTATTATCCAAGTAAAATTAATAAATCAATTAAGTAATAAAAAACAACAATGTCAAAATATGCCAAAAACTTTAAAAGGACGTTCAACAATTAATGATTTTAGTAATTAAAATCATCAAATTCATTAAAGGAGTAAAAAATAAACAATTGGAAAAGAGACTGGAGGAATTGGAAATCAGAAGAAGAATCAAACAACCACATTGTTAAGATCGGCAAGAATACCCAGAAGAGTCTAAAAGGCCTGAAGAGACTTGCTGTCACTCAGGCTCCTGTGAAATTTCACCAGTTAATGCTGGTTTGAAAAACTCCCAAAGGGGTCAAATGATGATGATGATGATGATGAAGATGATGATGATGATAAAGAAATAAAAATAACTTTTATAAAAATACTTCAAATAATAGAATGTGGGAGAATCTATTCTACTATAAAACTATAAGCAAGATGAATCAGTCATTGATATATATATATATATATATATATATATATATATATATATATATATATATTTATATATATATATATATATATTTATATATGCGGGATTTACTTGTCAAGATTATTTTCTATAATTATCGAATCTTATTCGATACATGCATTTATAATTGCCTTCAAGCAGAAATATAAATATAATATATATATATATATATATATATATATATATATATATTATATATATATATATATTTATATATATATATATATATTTCATACTGTCGGATTAATTTCCATATATTTTTCATATTTGTCAAATGAAAAAACATTATATCTGGAATTATACACCTTGAAGACTTTCATATATAAATCTACGGACTTCAGCACCACTAGTAAATTTTGGAAACCTAACATCTTTCTTCAAATTACCATGTGGACTTGTATATTGTTAACAGCTGAAATATATATACTATACTATTTTGATACCCACTTTACATTTTTTATATATTTTTACAATTTTTACAATAAACTCTTTTGAGTTTTACCTTGAACTATAATGCTTCTGATTTTTAATTAAAAAAATAAAATTTATTTTATTTTTATTTTTAAAACAGAACATGCATTTTCAAAAAATTTTCAGCGGTTGATATCAGCGTTCGTTTTGTAAACAGTCTTTTTAACGGATATTTTCTTCTCGTCTATGTCGCTCTTTGATGAAGACCAACTTATCGTTTTGGTCGAAACAAGCTTGTCAGCAATCACATAACAAACATCATATGTTTTTTCAAAATGTTATATTTCATACTGTCGGATTAATTTCCATATATTTTTCATATATATATTTATATATATATATATATTATATATATATATATATATATATTTATATATATATATATATATATATATATATATATATATATATATTTATATATATATATATATATATATATATATATATATTATATATATATATATATATATATATATATATTATATATATATATATATATATATATTTATATATATATATATATATATATATATATATATATATATATTTATATATATATATAAATATATATATCCATAGATGGGTTACTAGGTAAGCGGATAGTAGTATGATTCTAAGTTGACCCTTTCTTCCAATGGTAGGATGTTAGAGTAGTTCAGGTCGAATTTGAGAGCTTGATGTTCAATATAATTGAACAGAGCAATATAATTGGTAAAGAAAAAGCCTTAAAAATCGGCCATTTTGCAGTTATAGATCTATTTCTGCCCACAAGTATCTGTGTATATGTATGAGTTTGATCAGACCACTAACTTTATTGAAAATGTAAAGCATGGAGACCATTTTCAATAAAGTTAGCAGTATGATGAAACTCATAATATACACAGATACCTGCGGGCAGAAATTGATCTATAAGCACAAAATGGCCGATTTTGAAGACTTTTCTTTACCAAATATATATATCTTATTATAATGGAGATTGTGTGTTTTTCTGTCTGTAACCGAAACTATATTCCTACTCAAGTCACAATTCTCTTAGTTATTGACATCACATTCTCCATGATTTTATTTTTATCTAAACCTCAATTATTAATAAAATTGTCTTACATTATTAATACTGTTAACTATGTCTACATACTGACAACATGCAATTATATTTATATATACAACAAAATAGCGGTTTACAGTGTGAACGGGAGGCTAATTTGCATATTAATATTAAAAAATCGAATTTAATAAATATGTGCTTGGTATTATTGATTTCTAACTGTTTGGTTTTCTTTTAATGAATATAAGCAAACATCTCTTCAATGAATCTTAAATGAAATCGATTAACAAGAAAAAATATCTGTCATTTTATTCTTTACTTCCTCTTTTAACTAAATACTTAAATTAGAAAAAATAACAATGAAAGACGAGAGTGATGGAAGAGTAAGTTTCAGTTGTTCCATTTTTTATTATACTCCCTCTGTTTCAAATCTTTTATTATACCCCCTCTGTTTCAAATCTTTTTATCTGTATTCTTATTTAGTTTCATTAGCCTTTCTAATTTAATACAATATTTTATTACATTAAAACTTAAATACTTGCACCCGGAGGGTGCATATATTTGCTAGTATATATAAGTCTTATAGAAAGCTAAGTGTTTATAGTTATATATATATTTTTTTCTTAAATTCTGGTGTATTTGGTTTGTTGTAAAATATTTGCATCTATTTCATAAGCTTTTGCTTTTCTAATAGAAAAACGTACATGTGGACTTAGTTTAAGGATAGTCAGAAACCATACTGCCTCGGCCCTGATACAGCAAGGGACAATCCTTGCGAAATTAACCTGTCAATGATACTGATACGTCTCTACCATATGAGGTAAGGGGACGTTGAGTGAATAATAACAAACCCGGGTCTTATGCTCTTCGGCGAAGGAAATAAGATATTTGGATGCTTGTTTTTTTTAGAAGCATTGTTGGATAAAGTATATATTATTATTTATATTTTTGCTTGAAGGCTATTACAATGCGTATATCCTGCTGAAGTCCCGGTTTCGATTTCTGTCGGAGGGAAATCGTTAGTGTACATCGCTGACGAGACTTAATAAAGTTGAAACAGTCTGTACGATGTTCTACACACCAAATAATTCTTTACCGAAATTCACTTGTCATTATTATCTTCTATAATTATCGAATTTTATGCGATATACGCATTGTAATTGCCTTCAAGCAAAAATATAAATAATAATATATACTTTATCCAACAATGCTTCTAAAAAAAACAAACATCCAAAAATCTTATATATATATATATATATATATATTGTTTGTTCAATGTATTTTCACAAAAGAAGAATATAAATGAGTATGTTCTTTTTCAATGTACTTTTTCCACTTGCTTATATCCATAGATAAAGTCCAATTAAGAGAAGTTGTATTTAAAAAGTGCTCAATATTAATAGAAACCTAAAACTAAGGGCCGGGTTAGCCCAGTCGGTAGAGCGTTCAGCTAGAAACCACAAGGTTCCTGGTTCGATATTTGCCCTCACCAACTCAGTAGCACAGGGATCTGTGCAATAAAGTAAGGAGCTGATGGTAGGTGTGGCGCTCCACCTCAGATGCCAAAACAATTTCCTTGGTCTAGTGCTAGTGAAAAGGGGATAGACTCAATTGCTGATTGGCTGATACCGACTTTAGGTCACCACGACGACTTTTACTTTACTTTACATCTGTTATTCAAGTGTTTCATATTACACACACACACACACACACACACACACATATATATATATATATATATATATATATATATATGTGTATGTATGGGTGTGTGAAATTTGCTTATATATACATATGTATATCCTGGATATGGTAATTGCATTTCACTTAGTGCTAATACCCTTCGGAAAGGTATGAATCCTACTCTCCCTCCAGCTATGGGTAAATAGCAGGGCAGACTGGGTTCTTTAACCATGGCTAGGTAACCAGTCTAGGAGAAGGAAAACTCTAAATTCAACTCCGCTTAAGAAATTGACCTTGTGTCGCATCCTGAAAATTTACTAAATAAACAAAACTCTACTCCAAAACAACCGAGTTTATTATATTTATTCTTTAATGCTTCATATTAATTAATGCCCATACTTGATATATGTACCTCCCACAAACGGATACATATACCTAAATAAACACAAATATATATATATATATATATATATATATATATATACATGGAGGCGCATGGGCTAGTGGATAGAGTCGTGGAAAAGCTGTTGGCATTTCACATAGCGCTAATACCCTTGGGAAAGGTATGAATCCATATATTCTCCCTCCAGCTATGGGTTAAATAGTAGGGCAGACCGGGCCCTTCAACCTTGGGTAGGTAACCAGTCTAGGAGAGGGATAACTCTGAATTCAAAATTCCTGAGGTCGGTCGTTGATTGGTTTTGTGGCAACCCTTGAAGCACCAATTCTTTCCTATCGACTGTGCCAAAAAGTGTGGATGGTCCAACACAAGCCTTCACCACTATAAACAAATCACTGTGTGGGTGTTCATTGTGTGTATGAACCCTAATGCATCGAAAATCGACGAGAGAGTCCATAATATATATATAAGCAGATGATCATTGAAAAGCCATTTTCTTATATTTATTTCTTTAATGCTTCATACTAATGCCCAAACTTGATATATGTATCTCCCACAAACGGATACATATACCTAAATAAACACAAATATATATATATATATATATATATATATATATATATATATATATATATATATAAGCAGAGGATCATTGAAAAGCCATTTTCTTATATTTCTTTCTTTAATGCTTCATATTAATGCCCAAACTTGATATATGTACCTCCCACAAACAGATACATATACCTAAATAAACACAAATATATATATATATATATATATATATATATATATATATATATATATAAGCAGATGATCATTGAAAAGCCATTTTCTCATATTTATTTTTTTAATGCTTCATACTAATGCCCAAACTTGATATATGTACCTCCTACAAACAGATACATATACCTAAATAAACACAAATATATATACATATATTTATATATATATATTTATACATACATATATATATATATATATATATATATATACATACATATATATATATATATATTATATATTAAAGTTTTACTTGAAGGCATTTACAACGCATGTATCGCATAAAATTCGATACTTTTTCTTATAGAAAATGAACTTGACAAGTGTAATCCCAGTAAAGGATGGCTCGATGTGTAGAATACCGTACAGAAAGTATCGAATTTTATGCGATACATGCGTTGTAAATGCCTTCAAGTAAAAATTTAATATATACTTTATTCAGCAACGTTTTTAAATAAACAAACATCCAAAAATCTTATATATATATATATATTTACATATACATACATATTATATTATATATATATATATATATATATTTACATATACATACATATATATATATATATTTACATATACATACATATATATATATATATATATATATATTTACATATACATACATATATATATATATATATATATATTTACATATATATATATATATATATATATATTATATAATATAAGCAGATGATCATTGAAAAGCCATTTCTCAACAAAAGGAATGTTATGATTGAACAACAGATAAATTTCATAGCATTTGATTTCCTTTGATTTTGTGTTGGCNGCACACTACTGTCTGTAGGTTTTTTCTTTTTCTTTTTTTTCTTATATTATTTCTCATTTCAATTTAAATAAACCATCTATCATTTTCTTTCTTGTCAGTCAGTTTTTTAAATGATTGGAAAAAGCTTCAACTCAATTCTTCAACACATTAAAGTAGAAAGCAGAAGGGACGTACGTTTGACGACTTTCTATTTTGTCAAAAAATAATGGATTTGAAAAGAATTGAATACATATTCAGAATGAATAATAAAAAATAAAAAAAACATTTTTGGCATAAAATAACTCATATATATATATATATATATATCAACCCCTCTGCACAGCAGATGTCACACAAGGTCAGTTTATAAATGGAGCTTAACAGGTTTGAATTCAAAGTTTTCCTACTCCTAAACCGGTAACTAACCAAGGTTAAAGAGTCCAGTCTGACTTACTATTTATACTTGGATTCATACCTTTCCCAAAGGTATTAGCGCCAGGTGAAATGCAAGCAGCTTCGTCTTTGATTTGAATTAGATTTGAAATTCGGGTCGACGGACCATTTCTTACGATTCTAACTATTAGACCATGCTGCCTCCGCACACGCACACACACACACACACACACACACACACACACACACATTAATTTAATCTTTCAAAATATTTATTTTCAGAAATGGTAGAAAATCAGATATCCTTATAGCTTGAACAGAGTCTGTGATCAAAGTTTTGGTGTTGAAAAATACAAAAAATATGAAATATACAAATAATGTATATTTCATTAATGTAATGTTTGTTCAGTTATTAAACACAAAATTGTGCCATATTCATGTTTTTTTTCTGTCATCATCATTGTTGTGCTGTTAGCACGGATATCCATGTACAATCTCTCTCCACCGTCTCTATCACTCATCATTCTCGGGAGGTCCTCTATGCAGCATCCTGTATCTGCACAGAACTGGTCAATGTATGTCTTTGTTGGTCAGCCACACTGTGTGTGCCCATGTGCTGGCTTCCACAGGAGAACGTCACTTATGTAGTTCGTCCTTTTTTTCAGTAAATAATCCCAATTGTTTATATTGTTGTTGATTATATTTTTTTTAAATTCTTTGTCACACCCTTAAAACTTTTTCTACTACTAATTCCTAGTTCTTCATCATGCTTGCGAGTAGACTGAGAAAGAATAATGCTTAAGTAATATATCAGCCGTGCAGTATGGCCAGCAATTGGCTAAGGAATAGACCACATGATCTCGCCTAGTCTATAAGTATAAAGCGGGGAACTAGCACACACCTTATATTGACAAAAAATCTAACAGTTATAGCCTTGTATATGAATTAATTAAAAGCTTAGCAGTTATCTCATATTCGAACCCTACCTGGTAAAAGCCAGCTAGTGTAGTGGTTAGAATCTCCGCCTGTCAGCCTGGTAGTTAGGATTCGAATCACGCACAAAGCACTGCCCTGTCTATAACTCTGCTGATGAGGCCTAATAGGCTGAAATGAACATACAGAGATGACTTTTTCTCAATTTGTTACACCTTACATTTAAACCGATATACACGCCTAATTCATTTAATTATAACTAATCAATTCTCAAATTAGTATGACTTTAATATGCATATAATCTCCCCCAAAAAATTGTCGGCTATCACCATCTCAAACATATTGTTTGATCACTTCATACTGTCGTGCCATAAGTCAACCAAAAAGTGCAATATACACATCAGTTAAAATAAATGAGAAAACTAGGAAAGCCAGCTAGTGTCAGTGTAGAATCTCCGCCTGTCAGCCTGGCAGGTAGGGTTCGAATCACGCCACAAAGCACTGCCCTGTCTATAGCTCTGCTGATGAGGCCTAATAAGCTGAAATGTACATACAGAGATTGACTTTTTCTCGATTTGTTTACACCTTAACATTTAAACGATATGCATGCCTAATTCATTTAATTAATAACTAATTAATTCTCAAATTAGGTATGACTTTAATTATGCACATAATCTCCCCCAAATAATATATATATATATATATATATATAATATATATATATATGACACAATGCTACCACTTTTGTGCTGAGAGAAAAAAAAAGTGATATATATGTTCGCTGGTGTCTGATTTATTAGTCAAGAAATGGCCATGAAAACCTTAAGCAAATATTTTCATATTCACCCAACCCACAGAAATAAAAAAAAGAATTAAAAATATTTACAAATATATAAATAAAAAAATACATAGATAAGTAAGTGTTCTTTTCAAGCCTGTGACACTTAAGAAATGTAAATAAAATTATTTCTTATTTTCATTTTATTTAAAAAAAAAAAAATATTCATATTTAACACTTTTGTAATTTATAGACCTCATAAAAAAAAGATGCCAAGCTGGAATTCCAGAATTCTTTAAAAAAAAAAAGAAAGCGCAAACATCAAACCAAAAAAAAAAAAAAAAAAAAAGGAAAAAAAAAAAAAAAAGGAAAAAAAGTAAAAATGAAAAAAAAAAAAAAAAATATATAAAAATAAAAAAAACAAAACAAAATAAGATTCAAATTAAAAAAAAAAATCCTCCTTCCTGTGGGGAAAGAGAAGATCAGGGACGTAGGACGCATATCTATTAGCATCTCTGGTTGACATGCCGTAAAATCCAATAAACCTAACCAAACTAATCTGTAAATCAGTTGTGACAAAAAACAATGAAAGCAAAAAAAAAAAAATGTTGACTTAAAAAAGTAAAAAATGAAAGAATTACAGCGCCAAATAAAAATAGGTTTAGCAAATAGAGTTTCATTAGCAACGTTATGGCGATTCCTTTCCTCTTCTTTGAAAAATGGCGGGCTCTCAAATAGCCACAAGAGAATGGGCGGGAAAAGTAAAAGAACAAAAAATAAAACAAGAAAAAGGAATAAAAGAATAAAAGGAATAAATGGAATAATGGAATAAAGTAGAAGCAAGTTGACACAGGTAATAAACATGAAGATAACAGCAGAGAGAAAAATACTGCCAAAAAAGGTTCGTAATCAAAAGGAATTATTATAGTGGCTCGCATACAAATACATTCCTAAAACGTTAGTGAGAAAGAAAGAAAGAAAGAAAGAAAGAATGGAGGAAGGAAAAGGAAGAGAGAGAAAAAAAGAAGAGGAGATTTGAAGAAAGAGAGAAGGAAACGTTAGTGAGAAAAAAAGAAAGAAGAGAAAGAAAGAAAGAATAGAGGAGGAAAGGAAGGAAAAGAAAGAGAGGAATTTGAAGAAAGAGAGAAGGAAACGTTAGTGAGAAAGAAAGAAAGAAGAAAAGAATGGAGGAAGGAAAGGAAGGAAAGAAAGAAAGAAGAGGAGATTTGAAGAAAGAGAGAAGGAAACGTTAGTGAGAAAGAAAGAAAGAAAAAAAGAATGGAGGAAGGAAAGGAAGGAAGAAAGAAAGAAGAGGAGATTTGAAGAAGAGAGAAGGAAACGTTAGTGGGAAAGAAAGAAAGAAAAGAATGGAGGAAGGAGGAAGGGAGAAAGAAAGAAGAGGAGATTTGAAGAAAGAGAGAAGGAAAGGGAGAAAGAAAGAAGGGCGAAAAAAGAAGAGGGTATTTGAAGAAAGAGAGAAGGAAACGTTAGTGAGAAAGAAAGGAAGAAAGAAAGAAAGAAAAAGAAAG
>CM042168.1:10647312-10677312 GCA_023376005.1 Doryteuthis pealeii | reverse complement strand
AAATTAGGAAGTAAAGAATAAAATTACTGTTATTTATTTTATATAAAGGATTTTCTTTAAAGATTTATCCCCGAGTTTTTTGCACATATTCATTAAGAAAAAACAAACAATTAGAAATCAATAATACCAAGCGCATATTAATAAAATTAAACTTTTAATATCAATATGCAAATTAGCTTTCCTGTTCACACTGTAACCCGCTATTTTGTTGCATATATAAATACAATTGCATGTTATTAGAATGTAGATAAAGTCAAAAGTATTAATAAAGTATAACAATTTTATCTAATAACTGAGGTTTAAATAAAAATAAATTCATGGTGAATGTGACGTCAATAACTAAGGGAATTGTGACTTGAGTAGTGATTTAGTTTCGGCTTCAGACAGACAAACACACAATCTCCATTATAATAAGATATATATATATATATATATATATATATATATATATATATAGTGTACGGTTTTCACTATCTCACTTGATGAATTAGTAGTGGGTCAAATTTTGCGGTATTATTTGGTTAGTGCTCAATATCTGTAATAGAACTACTATATATAATATTAGAACAGTTTATCTATCTACCTATCTCCTTAAAAACGGATTGAACTCTCTGAAACAGTCTTTATATTTGTATATCTTAATTAATAAAATTATCTCCAGCTAGTAAGTCGTGCTGATAGCCCGTTGGCTAGAGGTACTGATATGAAAAATCGGTCGAGTTTTGATACTGGCTGTTGATACGTCGAAACATGACTATATATATATATATATATATATATATATATATATATATATATATCATGTTTCGATGTATCAATAGCCATTATCAAACTCGACCGATTTCTCATATCAGAACCTCTAGCCAACGGGCTATCAGCACGTCTAGGAATTGAACTCGAATCGACGTGTACATTTTCCACGACACTAACCACTAGGCCACGCGCCTCTCTCTCTCTCTCTCTCTCTCTCTCTCTCTATATATATATATATATATATATATTATATATATATATATATATATATTGGGTAGGTAACCAGTCTAGGAGAGGGATAACTCTGAATTCAAAATTCCTGAGGTCGGTCGTTGATTGGGTTAGTGGCAAACAATTCAAATCAACCTTGATGCACCAATTCTTTCCTATCGTCTGAGCCAAAAAGTGTGGATGGTCCAACACAAGCCTTCACCACTATAAACAAATCACTGTGTGGGTGTTCATTTGTGTGTGAACCCTCATGCGTCGAAAATCGACGAGAGAGTCCATAATATATATATATATATATATATATATATATATATATATATATATTGTATGATTATCACTATCTCAATTGCTGAGTTAGTGGTGGGTCAATCTTCATTGCCCTCGGGAGGTCCTCTGTGCAGCATCCAGTATCTACGCAGAGCTGGTCTATGTAGATCTTTCTTGGACGGCCCAGAGTGGCGTGTCCATGTGCTGGTTCCACAGGACAATGTCGTTTGTGCGTTCATATTTGCTTCTCCAGCTTTGTGCAGCATGTCTTGTTCGTCTCACACAGGTTCATGTAATAGTGTGATTGTACGAGCAGTCCATGACATGCAACACTCCATTTTTCCCTTAGTTAGACCGACAGACCGAGAGGCCCACTTCGATTAATTGGCTGGTCACATTAAACCCTAGCTTCTCTATGATTGTCCTGACCAAATTGCTCTAATGACAGAACCTCAACCCTTTTTATCACATATGTGCTAGAAGGCGGTGACTAAGGGTTTTAGTGTTCTGGGTATGACGTTAAACTTCATCTAGTGGTGAGGTTCAAATTTTGGAACTCTGGAAAGTATAGAGTACCTCTTCATTGTCATTACTCTCAGGTCCACTCTGACCCGGAGTGGTCACCTGTTAGGGTTGCGCTTGTGGGTTAAAAATGTTTTTTTGTTTTTTTAATGTGTTTAAAAAGAATGAGTTTTTAAAAATTGAATACCCCACAAGAATGAATAAAAGAAAAACGACTTCGGCAGAAAATAACTCAACAAGGTTTGACATGCCATAAAAATCCAACCAACTAAACTGTTAGAACATATGGTGGCAAGAGGTTTAATGTTTTAGGTTTAAAGGTCACTGGTTGTTCATGTCCTGGGAATATTCCACTTTGGCCCTATCTTTGGCTAGACGGGCGGTCGGAGAGGCCCCCTCCGATCAATCGGCTGGTCACGTCAAGCCCTAGCACCTATATGATTTTCCCATCCCTATTGCCCTTATGGCAAGCCCCAACCCCTTTTTATCATATGGGTGCTAGAAGGCGGTGGCTGCGGGTCTACGTCCTGGGAATGACGTTAAACTCTATCTGATGATGAGGTTCCAGTTTTTGAGGTTTGGGGAATGTGGAGCACCCCTTCATCACCATTGCTCCCTGGTCCACTCTGACCCGGAGTGGTAGTACCTGTTAGGGTCCCATCTATGGGTTAAATAGAAAAATGTGTTAATCAAAAAAATTGTATTATCCATTAAGACTTGATTTATTTCAAAACTTTATCGGCATTAAATGACCCACTGAGGCTGATATGCCGTAAAACAAAACAAACCAAACAAACCAAAACTGGTTGTTCCTGGTGTGTATTCACGGTGTTTGTTATTAACCTCATCATATTTGGTGGTCGCACTGAAAAGAAATTCAAAGAAAGAAAGGAAGAGAGAAGACAAAAGGTAATTTTAGGATTTAGACTTTATTCATGGGTCATGTGGAGGGGAAATTTCTGCCAATCCAGAAATAGTGTCTGGTCCCAGTTAAGACCTAAGTCAGAATGGCCGAAAGATTATCTTGGGAGTCGGAAGTGGGTCCTTTGTTTCTGCACATGCTCGGGGGGTTCTTCCAGTGTGAAGCCTCATGGAGTTAATGTTTTTAATTTATTTTAATTCCCACAAACATCTCGTTGGTGTGTGGTTTTAAAAACGTGGATTCTTATTTGGACACGGTTTCTTTTACAGCAAACCAGAACCTTCTTTTGCTGACTCTACCAAATATTGACTGTAACCAGGAACATATTCCTAGTGTCTCGTCTCAGTTAAGGCCTAAGTCAAAATGACCGAGAGAATATCTTGGGGTTCGGAAGTGGGTCCTGTTTTCTTGCACATGCTCGAAGGCTTCTTCCGGTGTGAAGGCTTATGGGAGTGTGTTATTTCGTTTTTTTATTTCAATTCCCACAAACATCTCGTTGGTGTGGGGTTTTAAAACGTGGTTTCTTATTCGGACATTTTCTTTTACAGCAAACCAGATTCTCCTTTTGCTGACTCTACAGAATATTGGATGCAACCAGGAACAGATTCCTATACGTCGGCAGTTTTGGTAATCCGCCTCCGATTGATGCTCTCTTTGTCTGCAGGGTCAAAGAGTTTAATTCGATTTCAATCTCCCTTTTACCGAAATAGAAGACACTTCAGATTTAAGTGTAACTAACAGTCAGACATTTTGAAAAGAACTATATTTACCGAGTCGGTCGTTTCAATTAAACAAAACTCGTGGGCCTGTATAAAATATATAACCGTATTGAATAAATATCTGTTCCTTTAAAAGCACGGCCATATTTGTCTTCTTTTTTTCATCTCCTTCCTTTATCTTATTTATTTATTCATTTATTTTATTTATTTATTTATTTTTATTTTTAGATATATTTGAAATATTTGAAATTTCAATGGCCCATTCATTTGATATTGAAGAGTTTGTGTATCGGCTGGATTTTGATTGATGTATTTTTTCATTTTATTTTCCAAAGGCCGCCATTTTGGAAATCTCAATGGTACAATATAAAAAGAAGGGAAATAATTCATCGGAATATTGATCCTTTCAAGATTTTTGTCATTCTTATAATCATTTAGCCCTATTCTCTATGTCAATAACCTCTGTGTTCATTCCCAATCATATACAACTCCTTCCTCCTCCATTTATTTAATGTTAAATTTATTTCAATATAGTAAAATTATTTCAATATAGTAAAATCACTTTCAATGCATTTCTTTAGTACGATTATTAGCAATGCATTTCTATAATAAAATCATTTCATTGGACATTTATAGTAAGATTATTTTCAATACAGTTCTATAGTAAAATTATTTTCAATACATTTTTATAGTAAGATTATTAGAAATGGACTTTTTA
Organism: Doryteuthis pealeii; assembly: GCA_023376005.1. NCBI lineage: Eukaryota > Metazoa > Mollusca > Cephalopoda > Myopsida > Loliginidae > Doryteuthis > Doryteuthis pealeii. Next base: position 10,673,180 of record CM042168.1, on the reverse strand, counting down.
TAGTAAGATTATTAGCAATGGATTTTTATAGTAATGTTATTAGCAATGGATTTTTATTGTAAGATTATTAGCAATGGATTTTTATAGTAAGATTATTAACAATGCATTTTTATAGTAAGATTATTAACAATGCATTTCTATATAAAAATTATTTTCAATGCATTTTTATAGTAAGATTATTAGTATAGGTTTTTTATAGTAAGATTATTAACAATGCATTTTCTAGTAAGATTATTAGCAATGGATTTTTATAGTAAGATTATTAACAATGCATTTTATGGTAAGATTATTAGTAGTGGATTTTTATAGTAAGATTATTAACAATGCATTTTTATGGTCAGATTATTAGCAATGGATTTTTATAGTAAGATTATTAGCAATAGATTTTTATGGTCAGATTATTAACATGCATTTTTATGGTCAGATTATAACAATGCATTTTTATGGTAAGATTATTAGCAATGGATTTTTATAGTAAGATTATTAACAATGCATTTTATGGTCAGGTTATTAGCAATGGATTTTTATAGTAGATTATAACAATGATAGTAAGATTATTAGCAATGGATTTTTATAGTAAGATTATTAACAATGCATTTTTATGGTCAGATTATTAGCAATGGATTTTTATAGTAAGATTATTAGCAGTGGATTTTTCTAGTAAGATTATTAACAATGCATTTTTATAGTAAGATTATTAACAATGCTTTCTATATAAAATTATTTTCAATGCATTTTTATAGTAAGATTATTAGCCATTGGTTTTTCTAGTAAGATTATTAACAATGCATTCTTATAGTAAGATTATTAGCAGTGGATTTTTATAGTAAGATTATTAACAATGCATTTTTATAGTAAGATTATTAGCAATGGATTTTTATAGTAAGATTATTAACAATGCATTTTATGGTCAGATTATTAGCAATGGATTTTTTAGTAAGATTATTAGCAGTGGATTTTTCTAGTAAGATTATTAACAATGCATTTTTATAGTAAGATTATTAACAATGCATTTCTATATAAAATTATTTTCAATGCATTTTTATAGTAAGATTATTAGCCATGGGTTTTTCTAGTAAGATTATTAACAATGCATTCTTATAATTTTATAGTAAGATTATTGCATTTTTATAGTAAGATTATTAGCAGTGGATTTTTATAGTAAGATTATTAACAATGCATTTTTATAGTAAGATTATTAGCCATGGATTTTTCTAGTGATTTTTATAGTAAGATTATTAACAATGCATTTTTATAGTAAGATTATTAGCCATGGATTTTCTAGTAAGATTATAACAATGCATTTTTATAGTAAGATTATTAGCCATGGATTTTCTAGTAAGATTATTAACAATGCATTTTTATAGTAAGATTATTATGGATTTTCTAGTAAGATTATTAACAATGCATTTTTACAGTAAGATTATTAGCAATAGATTTTTTTTGTAAGATTATTAACATGCATTTTTATAGTGAGATTATTAGCAGTGATTTTTATAGTAAGATTATTAACAATGCATTTTTATAGTAAGATTATTAGCAGTGGATTTTTCTAGTAAGATTATTAACAATGCATTTTTACAGTAAGATTATTAGCAATAGATTTTTTGTAAGATTATTAACAATGCATTTTTATAGTGAGATTATTAGCAGTGGATTTTTATAGTAAGATTATTAACAATGCATTTTTATAGTAAGATTATTAGCAGTGGATTTTATAGTAAGATTATTAGCAGTGGATTTTTATAGTAAGATTATTAACAATGCATTTTTATAGTAAGATTATTAGCAGTGGATTTTTCTAGTAAGATTATTAACAATGCATTTTTATAGTAAGATTATTAGCAATGGATTTTTATAGTAAGATTATTAACAATGCATTTTTATAGTAAGATTATTAACAATGCATTTCTATATAAAATTATTTTCAATGCATTTTTATAGTAAGATTATTAGCAATGGATTTTTCTAGTAAGATTATTAACAATGCATTTTACAGTAGGATTATTAGCAGTGGATTTTTCTAGTAAGATTATTAACAATGCATTTTATAGTAAGATTATTAACAATACATTTTATATAAAATTATTTTCAATGCATTTTTATAGTGAGATTATTAGCAATGGATTTTTCTAGTAAGATTATTAACAATGCATTTTTATAGTAAGATTATTAACAATGCATTTTTATATAAAATTATTTTCAATGCATTTTTATAGTGAGATTATTAGCAATGGATTTTTCTAGTAAGATTATTAACAATGCATTTTTATAGTAAGATTATTAACAATACATGCATTTTTATAGTAAGATTATTAGCAATGGATTTTTCTAGTAAGATTATTAACAATGCATTTTTATAGTAAGATTATTAACAATGCGTTTCTATATAACAATTCTACTGAGAATTTCCAAGATGTTTGAATATATATATATATATATATATATATATATATATATATATTATAATGGTATACAGTAATAACCTACTCGAGTTTCAAGATTGCCAAAAAATACACACATGCGATCGGCTGTAATTAATCAATATCTTGATTAATTCAATTGATTTAACCCTGAAGATCCTTATGGTGAAACTCTAACAATAAGGATTTACTCTGACAAGGGCCGCTATTTATTTGTATACTAAACATTTCTGTAGTTTTTTCTATTATTGTTATTTTATTTTGTATTTAAAATAATAATAGATAGAATACATGTATGCATGGATAAACTCCTGGCCGAAACAAGTGTCAGTAAAATATAATAAAATAAATTCTATTTAATCCATACAACATTTTCTTTCCTTTATTTTTCATTTCAATATATATATATATATATATATATATATTCAGGAGTCTACTTATTTATGAGTGATAATGTAAACTGACACTGATATTGTTTTAAACAATTTAAAATGGAATTGCTCTTTGTTCTCATGAAATATTAGCAGTGGATTTTTCTAGTAAGATTATTAACAATGCATTTTTATAGTAAGATTATTAACAATGCATTTCTATATAAAATTATTTTCAATGCATTTTTATAGTAAGATTATTAGCCATGGATTTTTTCTAGTAAGATTATTAACAATGCATTTTTATAGTAAGATTATTAACAATACATTTTTATAGCAAGATTATTAGCAATGGATTTTTTTGTAAGATTATTAACAATGCATTTTTATAGTAAGATTATTAGCAGTGGATTTTTCTAGTAAGATTATTAACAATGCATTTTTATAGTAAGATTATTAGCAATGGATTTTTCTTGTAAGATTATTAACAATTTGTTCTCATTGTTCTCATGAAGGGGAATGTCCTGAAATATTTGCCTGTTTTGTCTATTTAGTTTAATATGTAAGTTCTCCTTATTCTTCCTCGTCTTTTTTGTTCTTTCATAATTATAATACAGTTGAAGTAGATGATATAGTGTTTCTTGCAAATGCACCTGCCAAGATGAATTGCTGCTGCATTATTTGGAACAGGCAGCAAGAGGCATTGACCAATACGCGAACTCAGAATAAACAGAGTTCATGTGTTATAAACAAGATGGAGCCACTTCCACATTAGATAGCAAGCCTCTGAAATTAGTAGATCAGTTTACCTACCTTGGTAGCAATATCTCATCTACAGAAAATGATGTCAATATATACATTGGAAAGACATAGATTATTCATCAAATGGAAATCTGACCTCATTGATAAGATAAAGTGAGAATTCTTCAGGGCTGTGTCATGGCTACTGTATGGCTGCACCACTTGGACCCTAACAAAGCGCTTAGAGAAAAGGTAGATGGTAGCTAGCTACACAATTATGTTGCATGCTATCTTGAACGTTCATCCCACAAAAAGAAATTGAATACCATTAAGTATGAATAGAACAAAATGTTTTTGGCATAAAAATAACCCAACAAGGGTTGACATGCCATAAAATGCAACCAATTGAGTTTTTTAAAAATGTTTGAATATCCATCAAGCATGATAGAACAAAATGTTTTTGGCATAAAATAACCCAACAAGGGTTGACATGCCATACAATCCAACCAATTGAGTTTTTAAAAAATGTTTGAATACCCATCAAGCATGACTAGAACAAAATATCTTTGGCATAAAATAACCCAACAAGGGTTGACATGCCATAAAATCCAACCAATTGAGTTTTTAAAAAATGTCTGAATACCCATCAAGCATGATAGAATAAAATGTCTTTGGCATAAAATAACCCAACAAGGGTTGACATGCATAAAATCAACCAATTGAGTTTTTAAAAAATGTTTGAATATCCTCAAGCATGAATAGAACAAAATGTCTTTGGCATAAAATAACCCAACAAGGGTTGACATGCCATAAAATCCAACAAACCAAAGCAATTCTTTCAGTATAACCCTATCTTATATAATTTCCCTTAGAATTTAAACATTCAATTACACAACTTGATGACGATGATTATTTGATTGTTGTATATAATCTTATTTTTATTTTGCTGTCGTGATGTGAAACATCTCTGAGATTTTTCATGTGACAAGTTCAAACTTTTTTTTTATTAAACTTTTAAGATGTTTATTGTTGGACACGATGTGTCAAATGGTTAATTTCTTTTTGGAAGATTTTCTTCTTTTTTTTTTTTTTTTTTTTTTCTTTCTTTTTTTTTTTTGTTCTTTTTTTTTTCTTTTTGTCTGTTTGTTGTACATCTCACTGGAGAGTATTCTTTTTTTTTTTTCATTAGTAAACCTAATTTTCATGTACCTACAAATATACCAGCATAAAAGAAATCGATAAATAACAGAATTTTTTTTTTTTTTAGATAAATAAATGCACATTAGAGAAGAAGATGTATTCTGATATTTTGATACAAAAAAATAAATATATTTAAAAAAGAATTAAAAATATGCCAAGATGGAATTCCAGAATTCTTTGAAAAAAAAAAGAAGCACAAACATCAAAACAAAAATAAAAAATAAAAAAGGAAAAAAAAAAAAAAAAAAAAAAAAAAAAAAAAAAAATGAAAAAAAGTAAAAATGAAAAAAAAAAAAAAAAAAATATATAAAAATAAAAAAAACAAAACAAATAAGATGAATAAAAAAAATATCTTTACTGCTTTTCAGAAAAAAGCAGTAAAGATATTTTTTTTTATTCATCTTATTTTGTTTGTTTTTTTTTATTTTTATATATTTTTTTTTTTTTTTTTCATTTTTACTTTTTTCCTTTTTTTTTTTTCCTTTTTTTTTTTTTTTTTTGTTTGATGTTTGCGCTTCTTTTTTTTTTCAAAGAATTCTGGAATTCCAGCTTGGCATCTTTTTTTCTATGAGGTCTATAAATTACCAAAAGTGTTAAAATCATGATATTTTCTTTTTTTTTAAATAAAATGAAAATAAGAAATAATTTTATTTACATTTCTTAAGTGTCACAGGCTTGAAAGAACACTTACTTATCTATGTATTTTTTTTATTTATATATTGTAAATATTTTTAATTCTTTTTTTATTTCTGTGGGTTGGGGTGAATAGTGAAAATATTTGCTTAAGGTTTTCATGGCCATTTCTTGACTAATAAATCAGACACCAGCAAACATATATATCACTTTTTTTTTTCTCTCAGCACAAAAGTGGTAGCATTGTGTCATATATATATATATATATATATTATATATATATATATATATATATTTGGGGGAGATTATGTGCATAATTAAAGTCATACCTAATTTGAGAATTAATTAGTTATAATTAAATGAATTAGGCATGCATATCGGTTTAAATGTAAGGTGTAAACAAATCGAGAAAAAGTCAATCTCTGTATGTACATTTCAGCCTATTAGGCCTCATCAGCAGAGCTATAGACAGGGCAGTGCTTTGTGCGTGATTCGAACCCTACCTGCCAGGCTGACAGGCGGAGATTCTAACCACTACACTAGCTGGCTTTCCTGTTTTTCTCATTTATTTTAAACTGATGTGTATATCGCACTTTTTGGTTGACTTATGGCACGACAGTATGAAGTGATCAAACAATATGTTTGAGATGGTGATAGCCGACAATTTTTGGGGGAGATTATATGCATAATTAAAGTCATACCTAATTTGAGAATTGATTAGTTATAATTAAATGAATTAGGCGTGTATATCGGTTTAAATGTAAGGTGTAAACAAATTGAGAAAAAGTCATCTCTGTATGTTCATTTCAGCCTATTAGGCCTCATCAGCAGAGTTATAGACAGGGCAGTGCTTTGTGCGTGATTCGAATCCTAACTACCAGGCTGACAGGCGGAGATTCTAACCACTACACTAGCTGGCTTTACCAGGTAGGGTTCGAATCATGAGATAACTGCTAAGCTTTTAAATTAATTCATATACAAGGCTATAACTGTTAGATTTTTTGTCAATATAAGGTGTGTGCTAGTTCCCCGCTTATACTTATAGACTAGGCGAGATCATGTGGTCTATTCCTTAGCCAATTGCTGGCCATACTGCACGGCTGATATATTACTTAAGCATTAATTCTTTCTCAGTCTACTCGCAAGCATCGATGAAGGAACCTAGGAATCTAGTAGTAGAAAAAGTTTTTAAAGGGTGTGACAAAAAGCAATTTAAAAAATTAAATACACCAAACAAATAAACAATTGGGATTATTTACTGAAAAAAAGGACGAACTCATAAGTGACGTTCTCCTGTGGAAGCCAGCACATGGGCACACCAGTGTGGCTGACCAACAAAGACATACATTGACCAGTTCTGTGCAGATACAGGATGCTGCATAGAGGACCTCCCGAGAATGATGAGTGATAGAGACGGGTGGAGAGAGATTGTCATGGATATCCGTGCTAACAGCACAACATGATGATGACAGAAAAAAAAACATGAATATGGCACCAATTTTGTGTTTAATAACTGAACAAACATTACATTAATGAAATATACATTATTTTGTATATTTCATATTTTTTGTATTTTTCAACCACCAAAACTTTGATCACAGACCTCTGTTCAAGCTATAAGGAATCTGATTTTTACCATTTCTGAAAATAAATATTTTGAAAGATTAAATTAATGTGTGTGTGTGTGTGTGTGTGTGTGTGTGTGTGTGCGTGTGCGGAGGCACATGGTCTAATAGTTAGAATCGTAAGAAATGGTCCCGTCGACCCGAATTCAAATCTAATTCAAATCAAAGACGAAGCTGCTTGCATTTCACCTGGCGCTAATACCTTTGGGAAAGGTATGAATCCAAGTATAAATAGTAAGTCAGACTGGACTCTTTAACCTTGGTTAGTTAACCGGTTTAGGAGTAGGAAAACTTTGAATTCAAACCTGTTAAGCTCCATTTAATAAACTGACCTTGTGTGACATCCTGCTCGTGCAGAGGGGTTGATATATATATATATATATTATATTGAGTTTATTTTATGCCAAAAATGTTTTTTTTATTTTTTATTATTCATTCTGAATATGTATTCAATTCTTTTCAAATCCATTATTTTTTGACAAATATAGAAAGTCGTCAAACGTACGTCCCTTCTGCTTTCTACTTTAATGTGTTGAAGAATTGAGTTGAAGCTTTTTCCAATCATTTTAAAAACTGACTGACAAGAAAGAAAAATGATAGATGGTTTTCATTTAAATTGAATGAGAAATAATATAAGAAAAAAAAGAAAAAGAAAAAACCTACAGACATATGGCGCCAACACAAATCAAAGGAAATCAAATGCTATGAAATTTATCTGTTGTTCAATCATAACATTCCTTTTGTTGAGAAATGGCTTTTCAATGATCATCTGCTTATATATATATATATATATATATATATATATGTATGTATATGTAAATATATATATATATATATATATATGTATGTATATGTAAATATATATATATATATATATAATATATATATGTATATTAAATATATATATATATATGTATGTATATTATATATATATATATATATATATATATATATATATATTATATATAATATTAAGATTTACATATATACATATTATATATATATATATATAATTACATATACATATATATATATATATATATATATATATATATATAGCAGATGATCATTGAAAAGCCATTTCTCAACAAAAGGAATGTTATGATTGAACAACAGATAAATTTCATAGCATTTGATTTCCTTTGATTTGTGTTGGCGCCATATGTCTGTAGGTTTTTTCTTTTTCTTTTTTTTCTTATATTATTTCTCATTCAATTTAAATGAAAACCATCTATCATTTTTCTTTCTTGTCAGTCAGTTTTTAAAATGATTGGAAAAAGCTTCAACTCAATTCTTCAACACATTAAAGTAGAAAGCAGAAGGGACGTACGTTTGACGACTTTCTATATTTGTCAAAAAATAATGGATTTGAAAAGAATTGAATACATATTCAGAATGAATAATAAAAAATAAAAAAAACATTTTTGGCATAAAATAACTCAATATATATATATATATATATATCAACCCCTCTGCACGAGCAGGATGTCACACAAGGTCAGTTTATTAAATGGAGCTTAACAGGTTTGAATTCAAAGTTTTCCTACTCCTAAACCGGTTAACTAACCAAGGTTAAAGAGTCCAGTCTGACTTACTATTTATACTTGGATTCATACCTTTCCCAAAGGTATTAGCGCCAGGTGAAATGCAAGCAGCTTCGTCTTTGATTTGAATTAGATTTGAATTCGGGTCGACGGGACCATTTCTTACGATTCTAACTATTAGACCATGTGCCTCCGCACACGCACACACACACACACACACACACACACACACACACATTAATTTAATCTTTCAAAATATTTATTTTCAGAAATGGTAGAAAATCAGATTCCTTATAGCTTGAACAGAGGTCTGTGATCAAAGTTTTGGTGGTTGAAAAATACAAAAAATATGAAATATACAAAATAATGTATATTTCATTAATGTAATGTTTGTTCAGTTATTAAACACAAAATTGGTGCCATATTCATGTTTTTTTTTCTGTCATCATCATGTTGTGCTGTTAGCACGGATATCCATGACAATCTCTCTCCATCCGTCTCTATCACTCATCATTCTCGGGAGGTCCTCTATGCAGCATCCTGTATCTGCACAGAACTGGTCAATGTATGTCTTTGTTGGTCAGCCACACTGGTGTGCCCATGTGCTGGCTTCCACAGGAGAACGTCACTTATGAGTTCGTCCTTTTTTTCAGTAAATAATCCCAATTGTTTATTTGTTTGGTGTATTTAATTTTTTAAATTGCTTTTTGTCACACCCTTAAAAACTTTTTCTACTACTAGATTCCTAGGTTCCTTCATCGATGCTTGCGAGTAGACTGAGAAAGAATTAATGCTTAAGTAATATATCAGCCGTGCAGTATGGCCAGCAATTGGCTAAGGAATAGACCACATGATCTCGCCTAGTCTATAAGTATAAGCGGGGAACTAGCACACACCTTATATTGACAAAAAATCTAACAGTTATAGCCTTGTATATGAATTAATTTAAAAGCTTAGCAGTTATCTCATGATTCGAACCCTACCTGGTAAAGCCAGCTAGTGTAGTGGTTAGAATCTCCGCCTGTCAGCCTGGTAGTTAGGATTCGAATCACGCACAAAGCACTGCCCTGTCTATAACTCTGCTGATGAGGCCTAATAGGCTGAAATGAACATACAGAGATGACTTTTTCTCAATTTGTTTACACCTTACATTTAAACCGATATACACGCCTAATTCATTTAATTATAACTAATCAATTCTCAAATTAGGTATGACTTTAATTATGCATATAATCTCCCCCAAAAATTGTCGGCTATCACCATCTCAAACATATTGTTTGATCACTTCATACTGTCGTGCCATAAGTCAACCAAAAAGTGCAATATACACATCAGTTTAAAATAAATGAGAAAACTAGGAAAGCCAGCTAGTGTAGTGGTTAGAATCTCCGCCTGTCAGCCTGGCAGGTAGGGTTCGAATCACGCACAAAGCACTGCCCTGTCTATAGCTCTGCTGATGAGGCCTAATAGGCTGAAATGTACATACAGAGATTGACTTTTTCTCGATTTGTTTACACCTTACATTTAAACCGATATGCATGCCTAATTCATTTAATTATAACTAATTAATTCTCAAATTAGGTATGACTTTAATTATGCACATAATCTCCCCCAATATATATATATATATATATATATATATATATATATATATATGACACAATGCTACCACTTTTGTGCTGAGAGAAAAAAAAGTGATATATATGTTTGCTGGTGTCTGATTTATTAGTCAAGAAATGGCCATGAAAACCTTAAGCAAATATTTTCACTATTCACCCCAACCCACAGAAATAAAAAAAGAATTAAAAATATTTACAAATATATAAATAAAAAAATACATAGATAAGTAAGTGTTCTTTTCAAGCCTGTGACACTTAAGAAATGTAAATAAAATTATTTCTTATTTTCATTTTATTTAAAAAAAAAGAAAAATATCATGATTTTAACACTTTTGGTAATTTATAGACCTCATAGAAAAAAAGATGCCAAGCTGGAATTCCAGAATTCTTTGAAAAAAAAAAGAAGCGCAAACATCAAAACAAAAAAAAAAAAAAAAAAAAGGAAAAAAAAAAAAAAGGAAAAAAAGTAAAAATGAAAAAAAAAAAAAAAAATATATAAAAATAAAAAAAAACAAAACAAAATAAGATGAATAAAAAAAATATCTTTACTGCTTTTTTCTGAAAAGCAGTAAAGATATTTTTTTTATTCATCTTATTTTGTTTTGTTTTTTTTTATTTTTATATATTTTTTTTTTTTTTTTTTTTCATTTTTACTTTTTTTCATTTTTTTTTTTTTCCTTTTTTTTTTTTTTTTTTTTTTTTTTTCCTTTTTTTTTATTTTGTTTTTGATGTTTGTGCTTCTTTTTTTTTTCAAAGAATTCTGGAATTCCATCTTGGCATATTTTTAATTCTTTTTTAAATATATTTATTTTTTTGTATCAAAATATCAGAATACATCTTCTTCTCTAATGTGCATTTATTTATCTAAAAAAAAAAAAAATTTCTGTTATTTATCGATTTCTTTTATGCTGGTATATTTGTAGGTACATGAAAATTAGGTTTACTAATGAAAAAAAAAAAGAATACTCTCCAGTGAGATGTACAACAAACAGACAAAAAGAAAAAAAAAAAAACAAAAAAAAAAAAGAAAGAAAAAAAAGAAAAAAAAAAAAAGAAGAAAAATCTTCCAAAAAGAAATTAACCATTTGACACATCGTGTCCAACAATAAACATCTTAAAAGTTTAATAAAAAAAAAGTTTGAACTTGTCACATGAAAAATCTCAGAGATGTTTCACATCACGACAGCAAAATAAAAATAAGATTATATACAACAATCAAATAATCATCGTCATCAAGTTGTGTAATTGAATGTTTAAATTCTAAGGGAAATTATATAAGATAGGGTTATACTGAAAGAATTGCTTTGGTTTGTTGGATTTTATGGCATGTCAACCCTTGTTGGGTTATTTTATGCCAAAGACATTTTGTTCTATTCATGCTTGATGGATATTCAAACATTTTTTAAAAACTCAATTGGTTGGATTTTATGGCATGTCAACCCTTGTTGGGTTATTTTATGCCAAAGACATTTTATTCTATTCATGCTTGATGGGTATTCAGACATTTTTTAAAAACTCAATTGGTTGGATTTTATGGCATGTCAACCCTTGTTGGGTTATTTTATGCCAAAGATATTTTGTTCTAGTCATGCTTGATGGGTATTCAAACATTTTTTAAAAACTCAATTGGTTGGATTGTATGGCATGTCAACCCTTGTTGGGTTATTTTATGCCAAAAACATTTTGTTCTATTCATGCTTGATGGATATTCAAACATTTTTAAAAAACTCAATTGGTTGCATTTTATGGCATGTCAACCCTTGTTGGGTTATTTTATGCCAAAAACATTTTGTTCTATTCATACTTAATGGTATTCAATTTCTTTTTGTGGGATGAACGTTCAAGATAGCATGCAACATAATTGTGTAGCTAGCTACCATCTACCTTTTCTCTAAGCGCTTTGTTAGGGTCCAAGTGGTGCAGCCATACAATAGCAAGGATACAGCCTTGAAGAATTCTCACTTTATCTTATCAATGAGGTCAGATTTCCATTTGATGAATAATCTATGTCTTTCCAATGTATATATTGACATCTTTTTCTGTAGATGAGATATTGCTACCAAGGTAGGTAAACTGATCTACTAATTTCAGAGGCTTGCTATCTAATGTGGAAGTGGCTCCATCTTGTTTATAACACATGAACTCTGTTTATTCTGAGTTCGCGTATCGGTCAATGCCTCTTGCTGCCTGTTCCAAATAATGCAGCAGCAATTCATCTTGGGCAGGTGCATTTGCAAGAAACACTATATCATCTACTTCAACTGTATTATAATTATGAAAGAACAAAAAAGACGAGGAAGAATAAGGAGAACTTACATATTAAACTAAATAGACAAAACAGGCAAATATTTCAGGACATTCCCCTTCATGAGAACAATGAGAACAAATTGTTAATAATCTTACAAGAAAAATCCATTGCTAATAATCTTACTATAAAAATGCATTGTTAATAATCTTACTAGAAAAATCCACTGCTAATAATCTTACTATAAAAATGCATTGTTAATAATCTTACAAAAAAAATCCATTGCTAATAATCTTGCTATAAAAATGTATTGTTAATAATCTTACTATAAAAATGCATTGTTAATAATCTTACTAGAAAAATCCATGGCTAATAATCTTACTATAAAAATGCATTGAAAATAATTTTATATAGAAATGCATTGTTAATAATCTTACTATAAAAATGCATTGTTAATAATCTTACTAGAAAAATCCACTGCTAATATTTCATGAGAACAAAGAGCAATTCCATTTTAAATTGTTTAAAACAATATCAGTGTCAGTTTACAGTATCACTCATAAATAATTAAGACTCCTGAATATATATATATATATATATATATATATTGAAATGAAAAATAAAGGAAAGAAAATGTTGTATGGATTAAATAGAATTTATTTTATTATATTTTACTGACACTTGTTTCGGCCAGGAGTTTATCCATGCATACATGTATTCTATCTATTATTATTTTAAATACAAAATAAAATAACAATAATAGAAAAAACTACAGAAATGTTTAGTATACAAATAAATAGCGGCCCTTGTCAGAGTAAATCCTTATTGTTAGAGTTTCACCATAAGGATCTTCAGGGTTAAATCAATTGAATTAATCAAGATATTGATTAATTACAGCCGATCGCATGTGTGTATTTTTTGGCAATCTTGAAACTCGAGTAGGTTATTACTGTATACCATTATAATATATATATATATATATATATATATATATATATATATATTCAAACATCTTGGAAATTCTCAGTAGAATTGTTATATAGAAACGCATTGTTAATAATCTTACTATAAAAATGCATTGTTAATAATCTTACTAGAAAAATCCATTGCTAATAATCTTACTATAAAAATGCATTGAAAATAATTTTATATAGAAATGTATTGTTAATAATCTTACTATAAAAATGCATTGTTAATAATCTTACTAGAAAAATCCATTGCTAATAATCTCACTATAAAAATGCATTGAAAATAATTTTATATAAAAATGCATTGTTAATAATCTTACTATAAAAATGCATTGTTAATAATCTTACTAGAAAAATCCATTGCTAATAATCTCACTATAAAAATGCATTGAAAATAATTTTATATAGAAATGTATTGTTAATAATCTTACTATAAAAATGCATTGTTAATAATCTTACTAGAAAAATCCACTGCTAATAATCCTACTGTAAAAATGCATTGTTAATAATCTTACTAGAAAAATCCATTGCTAATAATCTTACTATAAAAATGCATTGAAAATAATTTTATATAGAAATGCATTGTTAATAATCTTACTATAAAAATGCATTGTTAATAATCTTACTATAAAAATCCATTGCTAATAATCTTACTATAAAAATGCATTGTTAATAATCTTACTAGAAAAATCCACTGCTAATAATCTTACTATAAAAATGCATTGTTAATAATCTTACTATAAAAATCCACTGCTAATAATCTTACTATAAAATCCACTGCTAATAATCTTACTATAAAAATGCATTGTTAATAATCTTACTATAAAAATCCACTGCTAATAATCTCACTATAAAAATGCATTGTTAATAATCTTACAAAAAAATCTATTGCTAATAATCTTACTGTAAAAATGCATTGTTAATAATCTTACTAGAAAAATCCACTGCTAATAATCTTACTATAAAAATGCATTGTTAATAATCTTACTATAAAAATCCACTGCTAATAATCTCACTATAAAAATGCATTGTTAATAATCTTACAAAAAAATCTATTGCTAATAATCTTACTGTAAAAATGCATTGTTAATAATCTTACTAGAAAAATCCACTGCTAATAATCTTACTATAAAAATGCATTGTTAATAATCTTACTAGAAAAATCCATGGCTAATAATCTTACTATAAAAATGCATTGTTAATAATCTTACTAGAAAAATCCATGGCTAAAATCTTACTATAAAAATGCATTGTTAATAATCTTACTATAAAAATGCATTGTTAATAATCTTACTAGAAAAATCCATGGCTAATAATCTTACTATAAAAATGCATTGTTAATAATCTTACTATAAAAATCCACTGCTAATAATCTTACTATAAAATGCATTGTTAATAATCTTACTATAAAAATCCACTGCTAATAATCTTACTATAAGAATGCATTGTTAATAATCTTACTAGAAAAACCATGGCTAATAATCTTACTATAAAAATGCATTGAAAATAATTTTATATAGAAATGCATTGTTAATAATCTTACTATAAAAATGCATTGTTAATAATCTTACTAGAAAAATCCACTGCTAATAATCTTACTATAAAAATCCATTGCTAATAATCTGACCATAAAAATGCATTGTTAATAATCTTACTATAAAAATCCATTGCTAATAATCTTACTATAAAAATGCATTGTTAATAATCTTACTATAAAAATCCACTGCTAATAATCTTACTATAAGAATGCATTGTTAATAATCTTACTAGAAAAACCAATGGCTAATAATCTTACTATAAAAATGCATTGAAAATAATTTTATATAGAAATGCATTGTTAATAATCTTACTATAAAAATGCATACTAGAAAAATCCACTGCTAATAATCTTACTATAAAAATCCATTGCTAATAATCTGACCATAAAAATGCATTGTTAATAATCTTACTATAAAAATCCATTGCTAATAATCTTACTATAAAAATGCATTGTTAATAATCTTACTATAAAAATCCATTGCTAATAACCTGACCATAAAAATGCATTGTTAATAATCTTACTATAAAAATCCATTGCTAATAATCTTACCATAAAAATGCATTGGTTATAATCTGACCATAAAAATGCATTGTTAATAATCTGACCATAAAAAATCTATTGCTAATAATCTTACTATAAAATCCATTGCTAATAATCTGACATAAAAATGCATTGTTAATAATCTTACTATAAAATCCACTACTAATAATCTTACATAAAATGCATTGTTAATAATCTTACTATAAAAATCCATTGCTATAATCTTACTAGAAAATGCATTGTTAATAATCTTACTATAAAAAACCTATACTAATAATCTTACTATAAAAATGCATTGAAAATAATTTTATATAGAAATGCATTGTAATAATCTTACTATAAAAATGCATTGTTAATAATCTTACTATAAAAATCCATTGCTAATAATCTTACAATAAAATCCATTGCTAATAACATTACTATAAAAACCATTGCTAATAATCTTACTATAAAAAGTCCATTTCTAATAATTTTACTATAAAATGTATTGAAAATAATTTACTATAGAACTGTATTGAAATAATCTTACTATAAATGTCAATGAAATGATTTTAATTATAGAAATGCATTGCTAATAATCGTACTAAAGAAATGCATTGAAAGTGATTTTACTATATTGAAATAATTTTACTATATTGAAATAAATTTAACATTAAATAAATGGAGGAGGAAGGAGTTGTATATGATTGGGAATGAACACAGAGGTTATTGACATAGAGAATAGGGCTAAATGATTATAAGAATGACAAAAATCTTGAAAGGATCAATATTCCGATGAATTATTTCCCTTCTTTTTATATTGTACCATTGAGATTTCCAAAATGGCGGCCTTTGGAAAATAAAATGAAAAAATACATCAATCAAAATCCAGCCGATACACAAACTCTTCAATATCAAATGAATGGGCCATTGAAATTTCAAATATTTCAAATATATCTAAAAATAAAAAAATAAATAAAATAAATGAATAAATAAATAAAGGAAGGAGAGATGAAAAAAAGAAGACAAATATGGCCGTGCTTTTAAAGGAACAGATATTTATTCAATACGGTTATATATTTTATACAGGCCCACGAGTTTTGTTTAATTGAAACGACCGACTCGGTAAATATAGTTCTTTTCAAAATGTCTGACTGTTAGTTACACTTAAATCTGAAGTGTCTTCTATTTCGGTAAAAGGGAGATTGAAATCGAATTAAACTCTTTGACCCTGCAGACAAAGAGAGCATCAATCGGAGGCGGATTACCAAAACTGCCGACGTATAGGAATCTGTTCCTGGTTGCATCCAATATTCTGTAGAGTCAGCAAAAGGAGAATCTGGTTTGCTGTAAAAGAAAATGTCCGAATAAGAAACCACGTTTTAAAACCCCACACCAACGAGATGTTTGTGGGAATTGAAATAAAAAAACGAAATAACACACTCCCATAAGCCTTCACACCGGAAGAAGCCTTCGAGCATGTGCAAGAAAACAGGACCCACTTCCGAACCCCAAGATATTCTCTCGGTCATTTTGACTTAGGCCTTAACTGAGACGAGACACTAGGAATATGTTCCTGGTTACAGTCAATATTTGGTAGAGTCAGCAAAAGAAGGTTCTGGTTTGCTGTAAAAGAAACCGTGTCCAAATAAGAATCCACGTTTTTAAAACCACACACCAACGAGATGTTTGTGGGAATTAAAATAAATTAAAAACATTAACTCCATGAGGCTTCACACTGGAAGAACCCCCCGAGCATGTGCAGAAACAAAGGACCCACTTCCGACTCCCAAGATAATCTTTCGGCCATTCTGACTTAGGTCTTAACTGGGACCAGACACTATTTCTGGATTGGCAGAAATTTCCCCTCCACATGACCCATGAATAAAGTCTAAATCCTAAAATTACCTTTTGTCTTTCTCTCTTCCTTTCTTTCTTTGAATTTCTTTTCAGTGCGACCACCAAATATGATGAGGTTAATAACAAACACCGTGAATACACACCAGGAACAACCAGTTTTGGTTTGTTTGGTTTGTTTTGTTTTACGGCATATCAGCCTCAGTGGGTCATTTAATGCCGATAAAGTTTTGAAATAAATCAAGTCTTAATGGATAATACAATTTTTTTGATTAACACATTTTTCTATTTAACCCATAGATGGGACCCTAACAGGTACTACCACTCCGGGTCAGAGTGGACCAGGGAGCAATGGTGATGAAGGGGTGCTCCACATTCCCCAAACCTCAAAAACTGGAACCTCATCATCAGATAGAGTTTAACGTCATTCCCAGGACGTAGACCCGCAGCCACGCCTTCTAGCACCCATATGATAAAAAGGGGTTGGGGCTTGCCATAAGGGCAATAGGGATGGGAAAATCATATAGGTGCTAGGGCTTGACGTGACCAGCCGATTGATCGGAGGGGGCCTCTCCGACCGCCCGTCTAGCCAAAGATAGGGCCAAAGTGGAATATTCCCAGGACATGAACAACCAGTGACCTTTAAACCTAAAACATTAAACCTCTTGCCACCATATGTTCTAACAGTTTAGTTGGTTGGATTTTATGGCATGTCAAACCTTGTTGAGTTATTTTCTGCCGAAGTCGTTTTTCTTTTATTCATTCTTGTGGGGTATTCAATTTTTAAAAACTCATTCTTTTTAAACACATTAAAAAAACAAAAAAACATTTTTAACCCACAAGCGCAACCCTAACAGGTGACCACTCCGGGTCAGAGTGGACCTGAGAGTAATGACAATGAAGAGGTACTCTATACTTTCCAGAGTTCCAAAATTTGAACCTCACCACTAGATGAAGTTTAACGTCATACCCAGAACACTAAAACCCTTAGTCACCGCCTTCTAGCACATATGTGATAAAAAGGGTTGAGGTTCTGTCATTAGAGCAATTTGGTCAGGACAATCATAGAGAAGCTAGGGTTTAATGTGACCAGCCAATTAATCGAAGTGGGCCTCTCGGTCTGTCGGTCTAACTAAGGGAAAAATGGAGTGTTGCATGTCATGGACTGCTCGTACAATCACACTATTACATGAACCTGTGTGAGACGAACAAGACATGCTGCACAAAGCTGGAGAAGCAAATATGAACGCACAAACGACATTGTCCTGTGGAACCAGCACATGGACACGCCACTCTGGGCCGTCCAAGAAAGATCTACATAGACCAGCTCTGCGTAGATACTGGATGCTGCACAGAGGACCTCCGAGGGCAATGAAGATTGACCCACCACTAACTCAGCAATTGAGATAGTGATAATCATACAATATATATATATAATATATATATATATATATATATATATTATGGACTCTCTCGTCGATTTTCGACGCATGAGGGTTCACACACAAATGAACACCCACACAGTGATTTGTTTATAGTGGTGAAGGCTTGTGTTGGACCATCCAC
This sequence comes from Doryteuthis pealeii, assembly GCA_023376005.1. NCBI lineage: Eukaryota > Metazoa > Mollusca > Cephalopoda > Myopsida > Loliginidae > Doryteuthis > Doryteuthis pealeii. Next base: position 10,654,329 of record CM042168.1, on the reverse strand, counting down.
ACTTTTTTGGCTCAGACGATAGGAAAGAATTGGTGCATCAAGGTTGATTTGAATTGTTTGCCACTAACCCAATCAACGACCGACCTCAGGAATTTTGAATTCAGAGTTATCCCTCTCCTAGACTGGTTACCTACCCAATATATTATATATATATATATATATATATATATATATATATATATATAAGAGAGAGAGAGAGAGAGAGAGAGAGAGAGAGGCGCGTGCCTAGTGGTTAGTGTCGTGGAAAATGTACACGTCGATTCGAGTTCAATTCCTAGACGTGCTGATAGCCCGTTGGCTAGAGGTTCTGATATGAGAAATCGGTCGAGTTTTGATAATGGCTATTGATACATCGAAACATGACTATATATATATATATATTATATATATATATATATATATATAGTCATGTTTCGACGTATCAACAGCCAGTATCAAAACTCGACCGATTTTTCATATCAGTACCTCTAGCCAACGGGCTATCAGCACGACTTACTAGCTGGAGATAATTTTATTAATTAAGATATACAAATATAAAGACTGTTTCAGAGAGTTCAATCCGTTTTTAAGGAGATAGGTAGATAGATAAACTGTTCTAATATTATATATAGTAGTTCTATTACAGATATTGAGCACTAACCAAATAATACCGCAAAATTTGACCCACTACTAATTCATCAAGTGAGATAGTGAAAACCGTACACTATATATATATATATATATATATATATATATATATATATATTATTATAATGGAGATTGTGTGTTTGTCTGTCTGAAGCCGAAACTAAATCACTACTCAAGTCACAATTCCTTAGTTATTGACGTCACATTCACCATGAATTTATTTTTATTTAAACCTCAGTTATTAGATAAAATTGTTATACTTTATTAATACTTTTGACTTTATCTACATTCTAATAACATACAATTGTATTTATATATGCAACAAAATAGCGGGTTACAGTGTGAACAGGAAAGCTAATTTGCATATTGATATTAAAAGTTTAATTTTATTAAATATGCGCTTGGTATTATTGATTTCTAATTGTTTGTTTTTTTCTTAATGAATATGTGCAAAAAACTCGGGGATAAATCTTAAAAGAAATCCTTTAATATAAATAAATAACAGTAATTTTATTCTTTACTTCCTAATTTAACTAAATAGTTAAATTAGGAAAATTCAGCAATAAAAGGAGGGAGTGATGAAAAATGATGGAAGACTTAGTTTCAAAGTTGTTCTATTCTTCGATTATACCCAATCTATTTCAAATCATTTTATTTGGATTTTTATTTAGTTTCAAAAGTATTTCAAATTTAACATATTTCATTACATTAAAATTCAAATACTTGCACCCGGAGGGTGCATATATTTGCTAGTATAATATATATATATATATATGTGTGTGTGTGGATAGATAGGTACATAGATTGAAAGATAAATATATAGATTGATAGAAAGTCAGATTTATCCACGAAGAAAAAAATTAAGACCTTGGCAGTGTGCTTGTTTCATGTATTGCTAAAATCTGATCGCTTTATATATATATATATATATATATATATATATATATATATATATATATAATATATAAAATACAGAACTTAAAAATAAAAATTTAAAAAAATAAAAATAATTAATCGTTAAAAATTCCTTTACTAAAAATCTTTTGAATTCCAATCGTCACATTTCTTAATACCCATCCCCTTCCGTTTAAATTGTTTCGTTTTGTTGCCAACATCTCAAAAATCCGCTACATTTGGATGACAAAAGGTATACATAGAGACATGACCGACATATATATGGCGCGAATGCCCACATTGGTGAATATTGTAACGACTTTCGTTCTTTTTTGCAGTATTAAGGTTTTTTGTTTTGTAAGCTGATTTGACTTTCCTCTCCGACCCAAACAACTACGGAGTGAATGAGCTCTGATGATGATTTTTGTAAAATCGAAATATTGATCAGTATCAGCTATGATTATATTATAAATTGTTTTCTTCTTTAACAGCACTGTGTGATGTTTTCATTCCACCTTTTCATACTCATATATATATATATATATATATATATATATATATATATATATATATATATATATAGGGTCCTGAGGAAATCAATTTTTGATTGAAACGATGGTAAACCCTTTATTTTCCATCTAACAATAATATTATTAGTATTATTACTGCACTGTATCTTTAATATATTCAGATTATTTACTGACGCCACTGCGACGGAAAAGTTAAAGCGGCAATTGAATACTATATATATATATATATATATATATATATATATATATATATATGTGTGTGTGTGTGTGTGTGTGTGTGTGTGTGTATAAATGGAAAGATAGGTAGATAGATAGATTGAAGGGTAAATAGAAAGACTGCTAGAAAGAAAGTCAGATCCACGAAGAAACAATTATGTTATGCCAGTGTGGTTGTTTGTATATATATATATATATATATATATATGGATGAATTGATAGATTGAAAGTTAGATAGATAGACTGATTGATAGAAAGTTAGATTAATCCACGAAGAAACAATTAGGTTCTTGCCAGTGTGCTTGATTCATGAATTGCTAAAATCTGACCACACACACACACACATATATATATATGTATATATATAGAGAGAGGATATTGTTATGTAGAGAGAGAGAGAGAGAGAGAGAGAGAGAGAGAGAGAGGTAGGTAGAGAGGGAGAGAGATAGGTAGGTAGATAGATAGATAGATAGATAGATAGATAGAGAGATAGAGATAGAGTGTGCGTGTGTGTGTGTGTGTGTGGTGTGTGTTGTGTGTGAGAGAGAGAGAGAGAGAGAGAGAGAGAGAGAGAGAGAGACAGACAGACAGACAGATAGACAGACAGATTGAGAGGTAGATAGATAGACTGATTGACAGACCGTCTGATAAATCTAAGAAGAAACTATTAGGTTCTTGCCAGTGTGCTTGATTAATGAAAATCCGACCACTATATATATATATATATATATATATATATATATATATATATATATATATACAGAGAGAGAGAGAGAGAGAGAGAGAGAGAGAGAGAGAGAGAGAGAGATGGATAGATAGGTAGATAGATATATAGATTGAGAGGTAGATAGATAAACTGATTGACAGAACGTCTGCTAAATCCACGAAGAAACAATTAGGTTCTTAGTTGTTTCATGAATTGCTAAAATTTGACCGCTTTCTCCTTTCCGCGGGAAACAATGAAGGTGAATCAATCAGGTCAGTTGTCCATCAAAGCAAATCCAGTTGACCATTACAAAAACAACAACTCCCCTTCCTTTTTTCGCCCTTCCATTCCTTCCTTCTTTCTCTCTTTCCTTCTCACTTTCTTCAAATATCCTCTTCTTTCTTTCTCTCTTCTTTTTCTTCCTCCGTTCTTTCTTTCTTTCTTTCCTTATTTCTTTCTTTCTCAGTAATGTTTCCTTCTCTCTTTCTTCAAATCCCTTCTTTCTCTTCTCTTTCTTCTTCTTTCTTTCCTTTCTTTCTTTCTTTTCTTTCTTTCTTTCTTACTAACGTTCCTTCTCTCTTTCTTCAAATACCCTCTTCTTTCTTTCTCTCTTCCTTTCCTTCTTCTTTCTTTCTTTCTTTCTTTCTTTCTTCTTTCTCTTTTTCCTTCTCTCTTCTTTCTCTTCTTCTTTCTTTCTTTTCCTTCTCTTTTCTTCCTCCATTCTTTTTTTTTTCTTTCTTTCTTTCTCACTAACGTTTCCTTCTCTCTTTCTTCAAATCTCCTCTTCTTTCTTTCTCCTTCCTTTCCTTCCTCCATTCTTTTTTTTCTTTTCTTTTCTCACTAACGTTTCCTTCTCTCTTTCTTCAAATCTCCTCTTCTTTCTTTCTTCCTTCCTTTCCTTCCATTCTTTTTTTTTTTCTTTCTTTCTTTCTCACTAACGTTTCCTTCTCTCTCTTCTCTTCAAATCTCCTCTTCTTTCTTTCTTCTTTCTTCCTTTCTTTCTTTCTTCTTTCTTTCTTTTCTTTCTTTCTCACTAACGTTTCCTTCTCTCTTTCTTCAAATCTCCTCTTCTTTTTTCTCTCTCTCTCTCTTCCTTTCCTTCCTCCATTCTTTCTTTCTTTCTTTCTTTCTTTCTCACTAACGTTTTAGGAATGTATTTGTATGCGAGCCACTATAATAATTCCTTTTGATTTACGAACCTTTTTTGGCAGTATTTTTCTCTCTGCTGTTATCTTCATGTTTATTACCTGTGTCAACTTGCTTCTACTTTATTCCATTATTCCATTATTCCTTTTATTCTTTTATTCCTTTATTCTTTTTGTTTTATTTTTTGTTCTTTTTACTTTTCCCGCCCATTCTCTTGTGGCTATTTTGAGAGCCGCCATTTTTCAAAGAAGAGGAAAGGAATCGCCATAACGTTGCTAATGAAACTCTATTTGCTAAACCTATTTTTATTTGGCGCTGTAATTCTTTCATTTTTTTACTTTTTTAAGTCAACATTTTTTTTTTTTGCTTTCATTGTTTTGTCACAACTGATTTACAGATTAGTTTGGTTAGGTTTATTGGATTTTACGGCATGTCAACCAGAGATGCTAATAGATATGCGTCCTACGTCCCTGACGCAGAAAAATCTAAAAGGACGTAGTAAAATCATATTCATGCGTCCCAGTGTTTTCTTTTTTCTTTCCTCGCCATTTCAAGCTAACTGTGAATACATTTCAATAGTTTCTTAGAAATGAATTACACATGATAGGTTACAAGGTAGGAGTTAGACGGCGTTAGTTGTTTCCCCACATCATAGATAAAAACCCTACAATCTATTAAGAAATTTTAGTTGGGATCCATCAATTTTCCTGAGGACTCAATCAAAGCAAATATGTGCGTCTCAGGAGCTATCAGCATCACTGGTCAACCCTTGATGGTTTATTTTATGCCGAACAGGTTTTGTTCTATTCGTTTTTCGTGGTTTAGAGTGGACCTGGGAGTAATGACAATAAAGAGGTACTCAACACTACTCAGAGCTCCTCACTACAATAGAATACACTGACTACCCTGCGACCATTCGATCAACAACAATTCACCTGGTTCTGTTCACACCGTGTTTATATACTACTACTACAGGGGAGCATCTCGATATGGGGCCGACATCGATGCCACTGCGGAAGTCAATTTCAGTGATAAGGACCAATTGACAGAAGAGGGTGGGCTGGATACACATCCTCATGGAAAGACAGGCCGATGGTAGCCGTAAGAATTTTTGAGGTAAGTTGACTCGAGCCCTCCATCCTGAAGCGACACATGAGGGACGCCATGGAAACATTTCCTACATTTAAGTCTGACCTGTGTGGCAGGGCCTGTATGTCAAGGGTTTCATATGTGTGACAGGGTACACAAAAACAAGCTGGATCCGTGGGCCATCTGCGTGCTCACAACTGCTCACAACTGAACTACTTGTAGAAATGGCCTTATTCTGTGAAGAAGCGGCAATCACCATACAACAGGGAGAAACAGAGACCGGCGAACGTCACCGTAAAACGGTGACGACCCTGATTTATTTCCTCATGCAACAATCACCATATGGCCCCGTTATGCTTGGGGAGGAATCCTGGCAGCTGAGCTGAGCTGAGCTGAGCTATCAATGGCATGCAAGATCCACTTTGGCCCATGCTTGAGCTAGACAAGTAGCTGGAGAGGCGACCTCGGACCAATCGGCTAGATATGTCAATTGTCAGCAAGGGAGTCCATCCTCTTTTCGATAGTGCTAGACCAAGCAAATTATTTTTGCTGTGATGGAGCGCCACATCTATCGTCAGCTCCCCACTTTACTGCACATTTCAGATCATCCAATCTGTGCTACTCATGCGCTGAGTTGACAGGGATCAGTATCAAACCCAGAACCTTGGAATTCCAACACGGGTGTTCTACCAACTGAACTAAACTGACATCTTCGTGGCTGTAGTTTTAGTCAGTCCAACTCACGGCATTCGGTTCCCTCTGTTGTAGTTTCGCGGAAAATAGATTGAAGACTTTGTTTTCGGAACATCCCTCGTATTGTACAAGGTTATCTCCTATAAGTCCAACATAAACAAAGGGAACCACTCTTGACTGATAAATTATTTATTTATTTTCCCATTAAACTAACCCTAAACCCTAACCCCGTCTTCTTTTTCCAACGTACAGTGTTATTAGAAGAGTGCTCAATATCTGTGATAGAGCATTAATAGATAAATAAATAAAAGTTTTAGCTAATATTTATCATCATTGGAACAATTTTGCTACCATTGGTTTCTTGCTCTGCGTCAGTCTTCAGGCAATGAAAAAACATTTTATTATTGTTTTATTCTCTAATGTTTAAAATCAATCCTATAAATGATCTTATATAGAAACAATTTAGAATATAATTAAAACGTGTGTAATCTTTTTATATGTGTTCTTATTTAATTTCATTAGTCTTTATAATGTAATATATTCCATTACATTAAAGCATAAATACCCCTAAGAGATTTATAGTTCAAGGAAATATAACATTGTAACTTGACATTTTCAATTTCTTTCATTCATAAATTCATTAGCATTACAGGGTTATTTCCTATAAGTCCAACATAAACAAAGGGGAACCACTCTTGACTGATAAATTATTTATCTATTTTCCCATTAAACTAACCCTAAACTCTAACCCCGTCTTCTTTTTTCCTAGTAGATCTATAAATAAATAAATAATTTATCAGTCAAGAGTGGTTCCCCTTTGTTTATTTTGGACTTATAGGAAATAACCCCGTACAATGTATACATAGAATATTCTTGTATGTGTATCCCTTTTGGTAACAAATGACTTTTGGTGATATATTTAGCCACGCACATTAAATATATGGAAAGGGATGTGGAGCCTCGTTGTGGAGGAACGAACAATACGGAGATGTCATCCCTCATGTTTGTTCTAAAAATAAATAATCTATACTGTGTATAGGGAGTGGAGGCTGGGAACATCATTTTTTTTTTTGGGGGGGGGTCTGTAGGGATTGAGTATGGGGAGGGGCTGAATGG
>CM042168.1:10639812-10644812 GCA_023376005.1 Doryteuthis pealeii | reverse complement strand
AACATGCACACACACACACACACACGCACACACAGTGTGATTCAATGTAAAACCTGATTAATTGATTTTGAATCGTTGTCATATTTTCAATGTTGAAATTTTCCACTTGATAATATTCTTCCTCTGTTAAATTGACTGTTCTTGAATTGCAAACTTTAACGGTTATTAAATTTTAAATTTTTGGCTTTTTAGTCCAACTAAAGTCTTGCACATCTTCCCACATTCATAAGTTATTCCAGGGAGCACAGGGTTTTTTATAGGTCCATTTCGCCAATGCACAGTTTAGTGGCTCATCAAGCCAGCCCTACTCAGACACGGCCTTCCGCACTGTTCACATAGTAGACCAATTTGAAGCCCTTGGTCGTCTACTGCTTTAACGTTCCCTTTGCAAACATCTCGTTTTAAACGTCCATGTTGCATATGGTTGGTTATCAAATTATATACACAAATATACATATATATATATATATATATATTATATATATATATATAATATTATAAATACCTATATAGATATATAGATATATATGGCAATATATGTTCTCAAACTGCAAACGTTCGGTGTTATTAAATTATATATATATATATATATATATATATAAAAGTAAAGTCATCGGGGCGGCCTAAAGTCGTTATCAGCCAATCAACGAGGGAGTCTATCCCCTTTTCACTAGCGCTAGACCAAAGAGATTGTTCTTTGGCATCGAAGGTGGAGTGCCACACCTACCACCAGCTCCTTACTTTACCGCACAGATCCCTGTGCTACTCATACGCTGAGTTGGCGAGGAGCGGAATCGAACTAGGAACCTTGTGGTTTCTAGCCGAACGCTCTACCGACTGAGCTAACCCGGCCCCTTCATATATATACATATGTTTATGCATATATATATGTGTATATATATAAATATATATATATATATTTGGGAGAATATGTGCTTAATTGAAGTCATACCTAATTTGAAAATTAATTAGTTGATAATTAATGAATTAGGCGAATATATCTGTTTAAATGTGAAGCGTAAACAAATCGAGAAAAGGTCATTCTCTGTATGTACATTTCGGCCTATTATGCCTCGTCAGCAGAGTTATAGACTCGAAGCCGCTTTGTGTGTGATTCGAACCCTATCTGCCTGGCTGACAGTCGGAGATTCTAACCGTTACACTAGCTGGTCTTCCCAGATTTTTCGCTTTGTTTATAAACTCATATATCCTACTTTTGGGGGACTTGCTGCACGACAGTATGAAAGTACGCAAACAGTTTGTTTGATATGGCTATGCCGACAGAATTCTCCCAAATATTGTCGGCATAGCCATATCCAACAAACTGTTTGCGTACTTTCATATATATATATATATATATATATATATATATATATATATATAAGTAATTGGTAATTTTGCTTGAAGCATTGTTAAGTATGTTATAAAATATTAAATTCGAAGGCAATACAATGCGTATAAAAATAAAGACAAAAATATGTTTTTTATGTCTTATCGATTTCGAAGCAAGAGCTTCATCATCAGAGTTTATTTTCAGACATGACGTGCTTATGTTTTTTTATCTGTGTGGTTATAATTTCTCTTCTTATTTCCTTTTCCTCTCCTTTTTTTCCTTTCTTTCTTCTTCTCCTCCTTTATGAATGGAATGGGCGATATATGTACTTTCTTATTTTCTCTTTTTTTTTTCTTTTTTTTTTAAGTTTGTGGGTAACGAATATTCTTAACATCGACTGTCATATATATATATATATTATATATATATATATATATATATATATATATATATATGTAAAATTTATATATATATATATATATATGTGTGTGTAAAATTATCTCTATCTATATAAATATATGACAAAGATATAGAAAGATAAATGTACTGTGTTTTTCGAAGCTATGAAAGAATAAGTATAAAAAGTAGAAGAAATTTAAAATTCAACAAACTAAAAGGAAGTGAACATTCAAAAATACATTAAACCCATCCTTCTTGTCATAACCATTTGAAGAATTGACAGTAACATAAAATTTCTTAATGTTGCGAATCCTATAAAGAATATAAAGAAATTAACAAAAACTCAAAAAATTAAATTGATAAACTAAACAGAATGATAACATTGAAAGAGATAGAAACATATACGGTCAGCTTAGGGGGTCTTGTGATATTGTATTGTTACATAATCTATTTTGTTGCTTGGATTAAATGGCATGTCAACTCTTATTGGGTTATTTTATGTCAAAGACATTTTCTTTTGTTTCTTCTTGATGGCATTAAACTTTCTTTTTTTTAAACTCAATTTTTTTCAAACATTTTCAAAAGTCACCTAAAACTCCGAATTGAGCACTTTTTTCACCATCAGTAATTTTGTTACATAATCTATGCGGTTGCATAAGATTATTGTCAACCCCCTGTATTTCTAAAGGGATGGCCCCTTTTCATATCACAGGCGGGACTTTCCATGAAATATTACAGAAAGCTCGCGAAATACGTGAAGTCACATGGGACCTGGTTGGGTCCTCAGTTTCAGTTTGGACGTCAGGCAGTGAAGATGCCCTGCCTTAACTAAAATTCACACTGCATACGCGCGCTATGTTAGTCAGATATTTAGTTACATGAAATGTATAGTTAAGTAAATAAAAGCTTAGGAAAATAACACAGTTTTGTGGTTGGTGAATGTCTTGGTAACGAGACTGATCTAGAAGAAGAAATGAGTTAAGTGCGACCGACCACCAAGACAAAGTCAAGACGCTAGAAGAAGACGTAAGATAGAAAAGACGCCAGAAGAAGAATAGAAGAAGTAAGTAAAGAAATGGGTATACAACAATTATTTCATCCTAGAAATACATCTTAAATTAATCATTGAATAAATACTAAGAACATATATCGTCGGGGCGGTCTAATGTCGGTATCAGCCAATCAGCGAGGGAGTCTATCTCCTTTTCAATAGCGCTAGACCAAGGAGATTGTTTTTGGCGTCTGAGGTGGAGCGCCACACCTACCATCAGCTCCTTACTTTACCGCACAGATCCCTGTGCTACTCATACACTGAGTTGGCGGGGACTGGTATCGAACTAGGAACCTTGTGGTTTCTAGCCGAATGCTCTACCAACTGAGCTAACCCGAATACATTTTAATAGGGCTGATTTAGCTCAGTCGGTAGAGCATCCACCTAGTGAACCACGTGGTTCTGAATTTGATACCGACATTCGCTAACTCAGCTAATAAGTAGCACAGTTTGGATCTCTGCGGTAAAGTGGGGAGATGATGGTAGGTGTGGCGCTCCAACTCAGACGCAAAAATAATCTCCACTGTCTAGCGCTATTGAAAAAAGAATAGTCCCCCTCGCTATCCGCCGACTTTCCTCTAGAAATGCAACATGTTTAGTTACATGAAATGCTTAGTTAAGTAAATAAAAGCTTAAGAAAATAACACGGTTTTGTGGTTGGTGAATGTCTTGGTAACAAGACTGATGAAGAAGAAATGAGTTAAGTGCGACCGACCACCAAGACGAAGTTCAGATGTTAGAAGAGACGCTAGAAGAACTTAAGATATCAAAGACGCCAGAAGAAGAATAGAAGAAAGTAATTAAAGAGGTATGCAACAGTATCTAAATAACAACGCCGGGTAGCCACTTCTAGTTGTATCTAAATAAAATTTAAAGGTAATCAAAAATCATCATTGAACACTCATAAGAGATGGGTGTTATTACCTAAGAGTATTCTTAAATTATAAAAAATAAATTATAATTAAAGTTATAATAATTATCTATCTATAAGTGGCCGGTTTAGCTCAGTCGGTAGAGCGTTCGGCTAGGAATTACAAGGTTCCTTGTTCGATCCCGGTCCTCGCCAACTCAGCGTATGAGTAGCACAGGGATCTGTGCGGTAAAGTAAGGAGCTGATGGTAGGTGTGATGCTCCACCTCAGACGCAAAAAACAATCTCCTTGGTCTGGTGCTAGTGAAAAGGGGGTAGACTCCCTCGCTGATTGGCTGATACCGACTTTAGGCCGCCCCTACTACTTTACTTATTCTTAAATAATAAAAATGTCATAGGTAATTATATTAGATAAGTTATAGAATTATCAATTAATAATAGAGATTCGGTCTCCAGGTTTATTTCCTATTGAACCGATAACATGATACAATTACCCCGGTCGCACCCCCCAGACACACACAGCAACCACCCCATATACTCCTCTCCACTCCTCCATACTTCCTCTCCCCCCATCCAACAAGCCTCTACACCCGCCCCCAACTCCCTCACTAAACCCACTCCACCACCCCCTCACACACCCCTAACGCCTAAACTTCTCAACCCCTAACGCAACAACTCACTCCTACGCTCTGACCCGTAACATGATACTTAAACGGCGTGCACCAGAAAAAGCAGACCAAATTATTTCCCTCATTTCATTCTATCCCACTATCAACAAACCTAAACCCACCAACTTAACCCCTCAACCCTAACCCTAATAAATCTCCTACCACAACACACTAAAACCACTAACCCCTACGTCTCTGAGTAACAATGGATATCACGCCGGTCGACCCAGAACACACAACGAACGCACACACTTTCGTCCATCACACAACATGTTCACTCTCTCTACTACCGCGACGCGGTCTACGGCGTCTAGGTCTCTTGCCGCTGTTTACGGGTCTAAGTACTCCCTCTCAACTGCGAGACACAACCTCCTAAATACATATTGGGATTGCTGTTTTTCTCGTCTGAGGCTTAAACCTCTGATATAAAACTCGACTATATCACACCTAGACACTACACAACAAGGTCTATTCCTGCTCTCGTAAACTCGTTCTCACAGCTACATAAACTCAACCACCATCATCCAACTCACATGCCCAAACTACACGCAACAAACTCTTCTCTCTGAGGTTTCTGCGAACTTAAATTCTATCTCACTGAAACCAGTATTAATCCATCTTTCACCTATTAACTATTTGCTACTTCTATTTTAATATCGCAGAATGTATTGAGAATGCG
>CM042168.1:10622612-10639712 GCA_023376005.1 Doryteuthis pealeii | reverse complement strand
TATATATACAAATCTTTATTTCTTTCCCTTCTAAGCACCCCTTGTGTAAAGACACAATTTCTGGTCAGCAACAACTATTTGGTTTTGTTTGGAACCAAAATAAAGGTCACTTGTACTTACGTTTAAGGATACCTTTTCTGCTTTTGTCGATGGAGTACAGATTCCGAGATCGGCTTTCTATTCCAGCCGATTTATTTACATCCAAAAATCAATAGGAATTTCCTCTAAAAAATTCAAAGTAGTAGTTATCTAAAATTGGATAAGTAACTTCTTTCAGTATTAATAATATAAATACAGATTGCTCACGCACTGAACACACACCACTGACCACACACACACACACACAACACACACACACACACACCACACCACACACAACACGTATATTTTTCTTAAAAAAATTAGTTTCTTATTAAAATTCCTTAAATAAATAGGATAAATACAAAAGAACCAATGAAAAACTTATAAATTATAAGTAATATTCAATCGTTGTAATATTAAATTATCATACTGTGGTATATCCACAGGTATTGCTAGTAATAAGATTGCTTGTTACATTTGTGTGTTCGGGTTTGTTATATATATATATATATTATTATATATATATTATATATATATATATATATATATATATATATGTGTGTAAGAATGGAAAGGGAATTGAATCCGACAATATAGGAAAAAAATGAGTAAAGAAAAGAAATGTAGATGGATAAAAATGAATTTTATCGATTCATCACTTTTAATCGATATCACTTACACATGTGTTTCGGTCTGTTTTTCAAAATGTATACGGATTTACGTTATTATTATTATTATTAAAATAATCAGATGGAGTGGAAATGATGATAATAATGATAATAGGAAAAATGTATAAAATATTCCGTAAAAAATCTCTCTGTGTACGGAATATTTTATACATTTTTCCTATTATTATTATTATCATCATTTCCACTCCATCTGATTATTTTAATAATAATAATAATAACGTAAATCCGTATACATTTTGATAAACAGACCGAAACACATGATTTTTTTATAAATCGAAATATTGTCACTATTAGCAATGAAAATGATATAATTTTAACAACATTGTGTGTTTTCATACCCTTATCTCTCTCTCTCTCTCTCTCTCTCTCTCTCTCTATATATAATATATATATATATATATATATATATATATATATATATATTAAAGATATCAACTTTTCTGATCTTTAACCCCGATGGCTATTTTACCATCTTTTTACCTACGTTGTTTTATAATAATCTGAATTCATTTTTGTAAATTTCAGGACTGCCACCTTGGTCTGCAAACAGAAGGGCAGCTATGGAGAGCAAGTCTTCACCACTTACTAAAACAAACCTAAGATACGTGGCACACTCTTCTTTCGAGCAAAGACATGACAAATTGACAAATAAGAAACAGTCTAACTGTTCCCATTCACTGGAGGTTAGTTTATATTGATGATAGATTTCTGTATTACATAAACATCATTTTAACATGCCACCATAAATACTTTTATTCTTTTTGTTGATATTTTTAGAAATATATTTCTAATTTCAGTTTATATGTACAGTTGCTCTTTCTTCAAAACTGAACTGATTTTTTAAATATCATGTGTGGCACCTGTGGACCGGCAGGTAGTAATCCACTGACCGGCACCAGGCATGTGTACGGTTAAACCCAGTATCAATTACTTAAGCGGAGTTTGACTGGTTTGAATTCAGTTATTTTTGTCTTCTGTTAAATTCATTGCTTTTTATTTTATTAGTAATAAAAAAATCTTTATTTAAATAGATTTCTTTTAAGCCCATTTTTTAACACTTGTTTCTTAATACTTTTTGTATTTTTTGTTTGTTTTTTGTTTTTTTGTTTTTTCCTTTTTATTTATTTATTTTTGTTTTTTGCTTCTTTTCTTTTTTGTTTGGTTTTAATATTCTTAAAATAAAAAAAATGAATTTTTTTATTTTTTTATTTTTATTTTTTGCTTCTTTCCCTTTTTTGTTTTTTGCTTTTTTTTTGTTTTTTGCTTCTTTTTTGTTTTTTTGTTTTTTCCTCTTTTCTTTTTTTGTTGATTCTTTTGTTTTTTATTTTGTTTTTGTTTTTGTTTTTTGTTTCTTTTTTTTTGCTTTTTGCTTTTTTGCTTATTTTCTTTTTTTTTTTTGCTTCTTTTTTTTTGTTTTTTTTTTTTTATTGATTTTTTTGTTTTTTCATTGTTTTTTTGTTTTTTGATTTTTGGTTCTTTTCTTTTTTGTTTTTGTTTTTTTTTTTTTTTCTTGATTTTTTTTTGTTTTCATTGTTTTTTGTTTTTTGTTTTTTGCTTCTTTCCTTTTGTGTTTTTGCTTTTTTCTTTTTTTTTGATTTTTTTTGTTTTTCATTGTTTTTCTGTTTTTTCTTTTTGCTTCTTTCCTTTTTTGTTTTTGCTTTTTTTTTTTATTGATTTTTTTTTGTTTTTCATTTTTTTCTTTTTTTCTTTTTGCTTCTTTCCTTTTTTGTTTTGCTTTTTTTTTTTTATTGATTTTTTTTTTTTCATTGTTTTTTGTTTTGCTTTTTGCTTCATTCCTTTTTTTGTTTTTTTTTGCTTCTTTTGTTTTTTCGGTTTTTTTTTCATTTTACTTAAACGGAGATTGATGGTTTGAATTCAGTTTTTCTTTTCTTAGACTGGTTGCCTAACCATGGTTAAATAACCCATTCCATCCTACTATTATCCATAGCTGGGGGGAGTATAGTTGGAGTTATAACTTTCACAGGGTTATTAGCGTATTGTTAAGCGCAAAGAGCCTCAGATCGTCGAGTCCATTTCTTTAGACCTTATATATATATATATATATATATATATATATATAAAGGGGTGGCTTACCGGTGAATATGGGCGTGATCGTTGGAGGTGCACAGGATCCAGGGGTTAAGTCCGTGATAAAACAAATACAAAGTGCTCAATACAAAGTAGAGCAAATTTATTGAAGAAATGGATACAACAGAAACCTACTCGAGTTTCATCGCTAGAATCTTCAGGGTTAAATCCACTGAATTAATCGAGTTACCGATTGATTGCAGCTGATCACGCGTATGTTCATTAAATAATATTAATTCAGTGGATTTAACCCTGATGATTCTAGCGATGAAGCTCGAGTAGGTTTCTATTGTATCCATTTCTTCAATATATATATATATATAATATTTTGTTGAGAATATATATATCTATAGTATTTTGTAGATATATATTTATACATTTAAACGTATATATAAACGTTATATATATATATATATATATATATATATATATATATATATATATATATATATATATATATATATAAAACTATTAATCCTGATTGGTTTTGAGCTTCGGTCATAATTAGGAATATTTCAAGATTCCTTACAGTTCAAGACTATAAATAAAACTTTTTAAAATTATTTTAACACTTTGCCTACCAGATTTCCCTCATGGCTGTACCAAATTTTCTTGGTATTTTTTTTTACCTGTACGATGGGATATTGTAAAAGGATCAAGTACCAATTATAGGGCTTATTCACAGGCAAACCAAAATATAGCAGGTGTGTTCCAATAGTGATTTTCAGTGTAAACAAGAGACGCTGCCAGCGGTTTACGGTAGGATTTCATTGTAGGAGAGCCACTGTAATTACACCTTGCACCCTCTTATAGCTTTCTTATTGTACCCCAAAACAATCTTATCCGATTCTGATACTTTCATACAAACTGCTAACACAAAGACATTAGCAGAAGTACCACCAACAATGTCTTCATTAGATGCTAACCCCCTGGGGCCAAAGCATCATTGCCACTAACACCGGGAGCCCCAGCAGTACCTCACGATGTCCACCAGGCTTTATTTGTGTTGGAATTTTTTGTAGTATATATATTTACCAACCCCTCCGCACAAGCAGGATGCGACACAAGGTCAATTTCTTAAGCGGAGTTTAACAGGTTTGAATTCAGAGTTTTCCTTCTCCTAGACCGGTTGCCTAACCAAAGTTAAAGAGCCCAGTCTGCCCTTCTATTTACCCATAGCTGGAGGGAGAGTAGGATTCATACCTTTCCCAAGGGTATTAGCGCTAAGTGAAATGCAATTACCACATCCAGGATTTGAACTCGGGGCAACGAGTCCATTTCCCATGACTTTAACCACTACACCACGCGCTTCCTAATTTTTTGTAATATAAGGCGTGTGCCAGATGGCTACTTTTACATATAGACTCGTTGACTACCATGTGACCAGTGAAGGCAACCTCTTATCCAATCACTGGCAGTGCTGCTGCTGCTGTTGTTGTATTTATACTGGCCTGATTCTGGTCTTAGCTCACTACTGCTTGGATCTTCTTGGACGTCGGACCCAAAGGACTTATTGACTAACCAAAGGATACTATACCACAGGACTTACTGACTTACCAAAGGATTGCTATAACTAGGGACTTACTTATTTACTTTAAGTTCTTTTACAACTGGCCAAGGATGGCGGCCAGATACTTAACAATTTGTTTTATGTCACAGTGCGAGAGTACCAGATCCATAGAGCTTGCAGCTTCTGGGAGTCTCTTGGTATATTTCCATTTTTCTGCTGGTGTCGAGCCAAATTCAGAGTCAGATATGCAGAGGTTGAATTAGCAATAAAACCTCGGATTCTGACTTCAATGAGGAAATATATTGGCAATCCAACCATCTTTTTAAACATTGCTCTCACAGATCTTCGTACTCTTCCAACTTATGTTGATCTTACCAGTCAATGCATTCATACTTCAATGTGAATTATAACGGCAATATGATATATGATATATAATATACATTTAATCATATATAATATAATATGAGGATAATCCCAAAAGTAAGGTCTCCAAAGCGCTGGAGACACAGGGAAACTTTTCGTGATATATGATGTATATTTAATGGTGTAATGGTTACCGTGGTAGGAAATGGACACGGTAAGACGAGTTCAAATTCTGGATGAGGCTGTTTGCATTTCGTATATTGCACTTCATATTTCATATTTTAAGAAAGGAATGAATCCAAATATTCTCCCGATAATTATAGGTAAATAGTAGTGAAGACTGGACTCGTTAGGTAACCAGTCTAAACTCTAAAATTGAAATCTGTTAAACTCCGCTCAAAATTGAACTTGTGTCACATCTTACTTGTGCAGAGGGGTGGATATATTATATATATATATATATATATATATATATATATATATATATATATATATATATTATAAAATGGGTACAAGAGATAACCTATACAAAGTGCTCAATACGAAGTAGAGCAAATTTATTATAAAATGGGTACAAGAGATAACCTACTCGAGTTTAACCATAAGGATCTTCAGGGTTAAATCCACTGAATTAATCGAGATACCGATTAATTGCAGTCGATTACATGTGTGTGTTTATTGCATTAAAGTGTTCGTAACGAACAGTTTAATACAATGAGAACACATGTGTAATCGACTGCAATTAATCGGTATCTCGATTAATTCAGTGGATTTAACCCTGAAGATCCTTATGGTGAAACTCAAGTAGGTTATCTCTTGTACCCATTTTATAATAAATTTGCTCTACTTCGTATTGAGTACTTTGTATTTGTTATATCGCTGACTTACCCCCTTGAATTCTGCACTACCTAACCATCGTGACCATATTCACCGGTATGTCACCTTTTCCTTTATATATCAAAGATCAGCTTTGGATTAATTTGGCTTGGTTTCTTTGTTTAATGGCATCAACCTTTGTGGGTTATTTAATGCCAAATTGTCACTATTAGCAAGAAGAACAGTTGTGGTAATATCTAATACATAGCTGGGGGAATAGAAGGCGAAAAAGGGAACTTTTGCTTTGGCCATTCACTTTTATATCGCTGCTGGTAATGCTACCTAGTGCCTAACGCGAGAACCGTGGCAAGTAAGGAATTTAATCTCCTATGTGCTTTTTTTAATGACAAAGCCATCCTTTTAGAAGAAAAGTAATGGTCCTATTTAATCCATAGATGGGGGAATAGAAGGTGAAACGGGGATTTTCTTACTTTGGCCGTTCACTTTTATATTGCTGCTTGCAATGCTACCTAGTACCTAACAGAAGAAACGTGGCAAGTAATGAATCTAATCCCCTTTTTTTTCACTTGACATTGTAAGATTTAAAGTTAATTAATGAACATACAGTTCCGACACGTTGTGAGACAAAACATCTAATATATATATAACAACACATGGAAATGATAAGATACATAATGTACAGGAGAATAGAACATGTAAATACATATACAATATTTAGGTATAAACAAGATACCCAAATGTACCTAACATATAAATGTTACAGACATGGAACTAAAGGATAGTCCATGCTGTATAAAGGACTTACAGTAATGTAAGGGGGGGGGACAAAAGCCCCACCGAGAAGGGGGGTAGATAGACTCCATCCCATAGCAGTTCTTGAGAGGATCCAGCTAAAAAGAGGAAGACCAGTTCCAATGAACGCGCTTCAATACCAGAGGTCCCCTAGTGGGAACAAACAGCAACGCAGCGAGAAGATAACTCTTCCGGCAAAGGGAAGATAATCCCCCACAACATTATTCCAAGAGACACATGTCTTGACAATATGTCCGGATTCAGGGCATCAAAGGATACACATAGGTATAACTTCATTTGACACACACACACACGCACGCACACGCACACACATATTCACGCACGCACATGCGTACACACAAACGCACATACGTACACACGCATGCACACATATGCACACAAGCTCACGCACACGTACTCACACATGCACATACACAAACACCACATACGCACACTCAAAACACACGCGCACACACATACCGAAAGAGTTTAATTAAAAATCTTTTTCCCTTATTGTTTTACGTACACATTATTATATTAAACTAGCTGCGGTACCCAGTAATACCAAGGAAAGGTTGGATTCTCAGACTTTGCATGAGAACGCTAGCAAACCTGGGTACCGTTACTGCATTTTCAATAGCAATCTCTACCAGGTCTGTTTATGGCAGATCAATTTTTTTTTGGTGGAACTATCAATAGCTAAGTCATAAATCCTTCTAACATCCAGCTTTCTTCATTCAGAGGGAATAAACCGGGGAAGTTTGAGTTCGAAGAGTATCACACTTATTAAAGAAACTTAGATATAAGAATAGCAAATTTGTTATCTTAAATTGGGGAGCTTTGTTAAATCAACTTAGATTTATAAAGGCCCCAATTTTGGTCGAAATGATAAATTTGTCATGCAATAACGGTGTCGAGTTTTCCCTTCCTTATAAAGATAAATATTGCTCTGTATATAATCTAAAAAGTTTATCATACATTGAGTTCTCTCTAGGGATTTAAAGATTCACTGTATTTATACATACTGGATCATACAATAATAATACAGTGTGTCTTAGAAATCTCATATAGAATCATCCCTTGCTACCAGGTTTTGGATACCCCTCATATCTCTCTCTCTCCTCTCTCTTCTCTCTCTATATATATATATATATATATATATATTTTTTTTTTTTTTTTTTCCTGTGGCAAATTTTTTTTCCAACCAATTTTTGGCATTTGATTTCTCTTCAACAAACCCATTTTTTGGGGGCGCAATTTTCTAAATAAAGAGAAAGTCATCACAATTATTGAAAAAATTATGATTATTGACGTTCTCTCGCTGTTATTTGATTTCAATGTTGCCATTACTCCCCTTTCCCCTTATCTCTCATTGAAACGTCTTCTCTTTCCTCATCCACTGCAAAGATATTTATTAAGATTCTATTAGCCAGTCCTGTCTATGAATATTAGCTTAACATGTGTGTAAAGTTAATCATGATCGCATCACTGCCGATGAAGTTTGAACTTAAAGAAGTTAAGATGGTGTAGATTTCCGTAGGTGTTCTATTATAGATGTTTTATTGAAATCAAATTACACAGTCCCGTTTCTCAGTATTAGCTTAACATGTGTGTAGAGTTTCATCATGATCTAATCGCTGTAGTAGGCACTGGTAATATACAGATAGACAAAATATTAAGAAGTGGGTAGTTTTTCAAGATTTGTAATTGTGATATATATCCTTTTCACTTATCAGCCCCTAAATATAGTCTCCCATCATGTTTTCATTATACTCTCCTTGGGCAGAAAAGTAAATTTTGAAGAGAAAATAGGTCTTTTCCATTTACTTTAGGCATAAGGAATTGGGAAATAACACCGAGAGATCCCCAGAGAACACCTACATCGTAAGGTCCCCATGGCGCTCCTGCACTACATTTGGCTGACGACGCAAGATTCAACTCCAGATATCCCACCGCACATCCAAAACGAGAGATCCCCACGGCACATTGGCACCAAAACGAATCAGGATGAAAACCACAGAATCACCCTCGAGAGTTATCGGACTAGGGTAAGTAACTATTTTCCATCACCTCTCTGTATTGTTTGCACAAATAGCCAACCTCTTTTTTGTGTGTATGCACAAATAATCAAACTGTACTATTTATTACTATTATCTGCGTTATTCGGACTATTGTCCTCATCTTCATTGTTATCTGTACAACGTTTCGGCCGATATACCCTCCGGTTCCCGATTACGACAAGAAGGTTCCCGAGTCCGAAAAGAAGGTTCCCGAGTCCGAAAAGAAGGTTCCGAGTCCGAGAAGGTTCCCGAGTCCGACAAGAAATACCTAAAGAAAGCCGGAGGGCATATCGGCCGAAACGTTGTACAGATAACAATGAAGATGAGGACAAAAGTCCGAATAACGCAGATAATAGTAATCATCAAGCCTCATCTCAAACATTCAGAGAAAAATGTACTATTCATAGTTATAAAATCATAAGGTATTTTTTATCTACCTTAGGTATAAACAATTAAGAAATAATACTGTCTGTCCGGGAACAAGAAAAACATTTGTTCTATAGAGTTATTGGTTGTTATTTACTCATCTGAATATATGCCCTGTCGGCTAGGGCGTTAGAATGCCCGACTGCACCTCTGCAGAGGGGTAAGATTCCTCCAAATGGGGTCACCTGTTGGCTGTGGGTGGCGACTCGTGATGCTTAAGGACGGAGTCTTGGTGGATGAGCAGTCCATGACCTGCAACACCCCACTTAGACTCTCACTTAGGCTAGACTGGCGGTCGAAGAGACCCCCTCCGATCAATCGGCTGGTCACGTCAAACCTTAGCACCTATATGATTGCCCCAATCCTATTGCCTTTATGGCAACCCCAGCCCTTTTTATCATATGGTGGCTGAGGATCTACATGTCCTAGGAATGACGTTAAATTCTATCTGATGGTGAGCTTCCAGTTCTGGATGTTTGGGGAATGTGAAGCACCCCTTCATAAGCATGGCTTCCTGGTCTACTCTGACCCGGAGTGGTAGTACCTGTTAGGGTCCCATCTATGGGCTGAATAGAAAAACATGAGTTTATAAACAAAATTGTATTATG
The DNA here is from genome assembly GCA_023376005.1 of Doryteuthis pealeii. Taxonomy (NCBI): domain Eukaryota; kingdom Metazoa; phylum Mollusca; class Cephalopoda; order Myopsida; family Loliginidae; genus Doryteuthis; species Doryteuthis pealeii. The sequence goes on along the minus strand of CM042168.1, from coordinate 10,630,258 downwards.
CATTAAGAATGAATTTATTTCACAACTTTGTCGACTTTAAATGACCCACTGAGGTTGATATGCCGTAAAACAAACCAAACCAAACCAAACCAAACCATCTAAGCATATTTATAATCACATAAAAAAGACCTGAAGTACTATTGCTTATCTGACCAAGACTCACTTTGTAAGCAGACAACTTGGAGCCAACTTTCAACCGTATCTGGCACACAAATGCATAATACACCGAATCCCTAATTTCAACAATCGGATTACAGCACTTGCTACTCGCATGGATCCCCTAAATGGGTTGAAAGGGTCTCTTTAGCCTTGGTCGACAATCCACCAGTCAACGGAAAGTCCGACACAAAACCTCTGCCGCCTTCCAAAGAAAGGCTAGGGGAGTAAACCCCGAAAACAAATCAGGAGCTGGAGTCCCTAAGGTGGCGTGATCCTGAAATCCAGTGCGACCCATCAACTCCTGCGACACTACCGTTGCCAAACCGCATTGGTACCTTACCTTTCCTTTGGATCACAGCGACAGTGTGGAGAGGGGAAATTTGCTGCATGGGCAACAGCTTATCCTCCATATGAACCCACCAGGCTATGTAGTTCAAAGAAGGAGAAAAAAATAATAAAAATGAAAAACTTTGACACTACTCCATCGTCTCTCGTAGACGGAAGGCTGCTAACCAACCCAACCCATAATAGAAAATAAACAAAATATTCAGAACATATACCTTTCCCATATCAGCTATCATGTTTTCATTATACTCTCCTTGGTTAAAAACAAGATTTGAAGAGAAAAATATGTCTTTTCCATTTAGACATAATTGGGAAATATTACTTTTGTGTCCAGGAAGAAGAAAAACTAAAAAGAATTATAATATAGTGTTATTGGTAGGTATTTATCTGACCAGTTTAAATTTATTTATTCTCATGTTATGGAAAAAATGAACAAAATATTGAGAAATGAATAGTTTTATTTCAAGATTTGCAATTGTGATGTATATCCCTTTCACTTATCAGCCCCTGAAGATAGTCTCCCATCATGTTTTCATTATACTCTCCTTGGTCACAAAAGCAAAGTTTGAAGAGAAAAATAGGTCTTTTCCATTTACTTTATACATAACATAATTGGCAAATATTACTTTCTGTTCAGGAAGAAGAAAAACTAAAAATCCTCTATACATATATAAAGGGCAGTTGTGTGAATCTGTATGTCCAGAGGAAACTTTGAAAATAAAAAAAATGTACAAAGTAAATATATATACACATTAAATATCATCAGGGCTTGGTTTTTGAGCAAAAATAAGGAAGATTTGAGTTATATTTGGGAAGATATTTAAAAATTCAAATTTGAAAAGTAATAGAAGGGAAAGTCATTTGCTTGTTATTTTGTTTCTTTTTTTTGTATGTTTTTTTTTCGCTTTGAAATATAATATTGATTGATAGAATTAATTGCATCATTTATATCTTGTTTTTTTTTAAAAATTGTAAATCTTTGAATGGAAATTTCTTACTATATTGTTATATATTTCTGTGTGGATTTTTTATGAGGCAACCAGTGAGGATCTCACTCGCGATAAGTAATAAGGGATCTACGATACTAACTTTTAAAAAATCCACCCTCTACCCTGGCGATGCTGGGTAGCCACTTCTAGTTTTATAATAAAGTGTTATTGGTAGGTTTTTACCTGACCAGATTAAATATATTTATAATCACGTTATAGAAAAATGAACAAAATATCCAGACGTGCGTAGTTTTTTAAGATTTGCAATTGTGATGTATATCCCTTTCACTTATCAGCCCCTGAAGATAGTCTCCCATCATGTTTTCATTATACTCTCTTTGGTCATAAAACCAAAATTTGAAGACAAAAATAAGGCTTTTCCATTTATTTTAAGCATAAATAATTAGGAAATAACCCTTTCTGCCCCGAAAGAAGAAAGAGTAAACCATCAAGTTACATAGTGGAATTATTATTGTATAATTATTATTATTATTAGGGGCCGGGTTAGCTCAGTCGGTAGAGCGGTCGGCTAGAAACCACAAGGTTCCTAGTTCGATACCAGCCTCTTGCCAACTCAGCGTACGAGTAGCACAGGGATCTGTGCGATAAAGTAAGGAGCTGATGGTAGGTGTGGCGCTCCATCTCAGACGCTAAAACAATCTCCTTGGTCTAGCGCAAATGAAAAGAGGATAGACTCCCTCGCTGATTAGCTGATACCGACTTTAGGCCGCCCCGACGACTTTACTTTTTTAAAATTATTATTGTAATTATTACTGATTCGACTACGGCTTGGAAGAATTGTCGGACCATATTACCTTTAGGCCCCCTTTTTGATCTCGATTAAGAAAGGACATGTTTTTCATTTACACCGTCAATATCCGGTTGTTTGTTAGGGGTTAGGGTTAGGGTCAGGGTTAAGGTTAGGGGTTAGGGTTAGGGGTTAGTTTTATAGTTTAAAAAATTTGAAAATCGTCTGTTAAAACAACCGGATATTGACTGTGTAAATGAAAAACATGTCCTTTCCTAATCGAGATCAAAAAGGGGTGCCTAAAGGTCATATGGTCCGAATTGTCGTTTTAGCTTGTCTGAGAGATCGGATTTCCATATGACTTATAATCTACACATAACAGATTATCTATTGAAAATTAACCCTTTCTGCCCGAAAGAAGAAAAAGTAAACATATTTTGTTACATAGTGTAATTAATATTTCCTAAATAGACTTATCTTATATGTCTTTTCCATTTAGACATAATTGGGAAATATTACTTTTGTGTCCAGGAAGAAGAAAAATTAAAAAAGAATTATAATATAATGTTATTGGTAGGTATTTACCTGACCAGTTTAAATTTATTTATTCTCATGTTATGGAAAAATGAACAAAATATTGAGAAATAAATAGTTTTATTTCAAGATTTGCAATTGTGACGTATATCCCTTTCACTTATCAGCCCCTGAAGATAGTCTCCCATCATGTTTTCATTATACTCTCTTTGGTCATAAAATCAAAATTTGAAGACAAAAATAAGGCTTTTCCATTTATTTTAAGCATAAACAATTAGGAAATAACCCTTTCTGCCCGAAAGAAGAAAGAGTAAACATATTTTGTTACATAGTGTAATGAATATGTCTTTAATAGACTTATCTTATATTCTAAAAGATATTCTGTTATATTCTTCAATTATTTATCAAATGTCATCTTCATCTGAATTTTCATTCACCAACAGAACAGCTGGGAAGAAAGATTAGTCCAAAAATATCGTTGAGTTGAATTTCAATTGTATTAAATGTCATTTAGCCAAAACTGAATATATATTAGGTTAATGCAAATGCTGTTGGTTCAATAAGTTGCTCAATGTTAGGGAAATCTTAGAAGTATTTTAAACTTTTTCCAGACTGAATTGATCTTTGAATTCTGACCAGTTTTAAGGTGTATCAAACTTCAATTTGAAACAAGGTAGTGTTGATAAATCAAACGACACTTGCTTAAAATCTCTTATTTATTTTATCCCCTCATTTATTATCTTTAAAATGTCTTTGGTTGTTGGTTGGTTGGTTGGATTTTACGGCATGTCAACCCTTGCTGGGTTATTTTATGGTGAAGATATTTTATTTTATTCATTCTTGATGGTATGCAACTTTTTAAAAACTTTTTCTAAAAACATTTTTTAAAGACTTTTTTCTATTTATCCAAAAAGGTACTACAACTCCAGATCAGAGTGGACCTGGAGTAATGGCGATGAAGAGGTACTCCACTCTCTCCAGAGTTTCAAAATTGAAACTTCAATATTAGACGCAGTTTAACGTCATACCCACGACCATAAGACCCTCAGCCACCGCCTTCTATCATATATATGATAAAAAAGGGCTGGCGGTTTGCCATAAGGACAATAGGGCTGGGACAATCATATAGATGATAAGGCTTGACGTGACCAGTCGATAGATCGGAGGAAGACTCTTCGACTGCCAATTTACTGTATGGATGCACCACCTGGACCCTAACGAAGCACCTTTAAAATAAGCTAGATGGGACCTGCACAAGAATGCTGCGTGCAGTCTTAAACAAGTCGTGGAAACAGCACCACACAAGGAGGCAGCTGTATGGCCACTTGCCCCCATCTTCCAAACCATACGAGTAAGACGGACTAGGCAAGTGGGACACTGCTGGAGAAGCAAGGACGAATTCATAAGCGACATACTCCTGTGGAAGCTAACACATGGGCGTGCTAGTGTGGGCCGCCCAGCCAGGACCTATATTGACCAACTATGTGAGGATGATGGATACTGCACAGAGGAGCTCCCGGGGGCAATGAATAATAGGGAGGGTTGGCGAGAGATTGTCATGGATATCCGTGCTTCTTGCGCGACATGATGATGATGATGGGGGTTCAAAGTGGAGTATTGCAAGTCACGGACTGCTCAGTCAACAATATTTAGTCCTTAAGCTCGACACTCACCACCAACAGGTTGACCTATTGGCGGGGGGGGGATTTGACCCATCTGCAGGGATGCAGTCGGTGTATTCTTCTGTACCAGCCGACAGGTTTGTATTCACGATTGGGTAAATAACCGTCACACAAAAGCGCACTGGGTCTGTAGAATGCACTGACTTTCTCTGCAGAGGGGTAAAACTTTCTTCTAATGGGGTCCATCTTTTGGCCGTGGGCGTGGCCTGTAATGCCTTAGGACAGGGTTTTGCTGGCTGATTAGTCTGTGTCCCGGATACTAATTGGTCACATGACATGCTACACTTTATAAAACCAGACCAAACTATTGAAGTCAGTTAGTCTACTGTTGGGTTTAATAACAGCAGCTTACTAAATACAACTCAAGCAGTGTCCAAGACAGTTGGTATAAATAGGACTCATCCATGAATCTGGGTGATTTGGGTGATTCCATTCCTTGAATTCTGATTGGCTGCTTGACTGCTTGATTTGAATGACATTGTGGAGTCTTATATATACTTTGTCATTTTGCAGTGGACTTTGTAGCATTCGGGTTTGTATTTCAGTTACAACCGTTTGTTGCCTTGTCTTCCCAGTTCGACGGTAATTGGAACTTTAATTATTCTTCACAAACAAAAATATATACCTAAAAACTATTCGAAGTTAAATTATTTATTCCAGTTTAGTGATATACATGAAGTTAATGAAAAATCTAACATAACCACCAGTTAATTAATACGTTATTTCTTCTAATTTATTGATATACATTAAGTTAATGAAAAGTACCAATCTATTTATAAAACGTCTTCAGCAGAGAATAACCCAACAAGGGATGATATGCCGTAGAATCCAACCGACCTATCAGGGGCATGCCAACGTTGTGATTCGGGAGGCGGCAACAATTCGTCCAGGTGCGCCCTCCAGTGGCCAATAAATACTGCTTCAGATGTTTCAAAATTTCATCTACCCACCCACTTCCAAATTATATGTGTTCATAGTTCAGAAATATTGAGGCAATAGTTAGGCAGTATATTTCACTATTATCAACCCCTCCGTCAGAGCAGGATGTGACACAAGGTCAATTTCTTAAGCAGAGTTCAACAGGTTTGAATTCAGAGTTGTCTTTCTCCTAGACCGGTTGCGTAACCAATGTTAAAGAGCCCAGTCTACCCTACTATTTATCCATAGCTGGAGGGAGAGTAGGATTCATACCTTTCCCAATGGTATTAGCGCTAAGTGAAATGCAATTACCACATCCAGGATTTGAACTCGGGGCGACGACTCCATTTCCCATGTATGTGTGCCTATATGTGTATGTTTTTATAACTGTGCTTATCTGTGTATGTTTTTGTGTATGTGTGCCTATATGTGTATGTTTGTATAATTGTACCTGTGTGTGTTTATGCATGTGTGTTCTTGTGTGTGTGTGTGTATGTGTGTTTATATATTGGTATACCTGTGTGTGAGTTTACCTATGACTGTATATCAATGCAATGGTTCTTGGGTTAGGGAGATTTTACGGCCCCCGGGAAGCTACGCACCGGGGCAGTTGAACCTCCCTGAGTCCCCTTTGTTCCGTCACTGCAACAAATCAACCAACACGTAGGTGGTGACCCGTGATGCTTAAGGATGGAACCCTGGTTGCTGAGCAGTCCATGACATGCAACACTCCACTTTGGCCCTTATGTAGTCTAGATAGGCAGTTGATCTTCGATCAATCGGCTTGTCCTATCAAGCCCTAGCATCTATATGATTGATCCAAACCTATTGCTCTTATGGCAAACTTCAACCGTTTTTTTTGTATATGTGCTATAAGGCGGTGGCTGAGGGTCGTATTCTCTTGATTATGACGTTAAACTGCATCAATTATTGAAGTTCCAATTCTGGAGCTCTGGGGTTTGTGGAGTACCCTTTCATAGCCTTTACACTCAGATTCACTCTGACCCGGAGTGGTAGTACTTGTTAGGGTCCCATCTATGGCTTAAATGGAAAAATGAGTTTAAAATGTTTTTAAAAAGTTTTAAAAGAAAATTGAGTACCCAACAACGTTTGACGTGCCGTAAAATCCAACCAACCAACAAAAAATTCAACCAGATGACCCGTAGACCCACGTACTCACGCCATGTGAAGAAACTGTACAGCTTCCACCTCAGATGCCTACGCCGCATTCTACGCATTCGCTGGCAGGACAAAGTGCCCAACACAGACGTACTGGAACGAGCAAACATAAACAGCACGCCATCATCTGCGAGATACGCTTGCGTTGGCTTGGCCACGTCAGGAGGATGAACAAAAGCCGCACCCCCAAAGACCTACTGTATGGTGAACTAGTAGAGGGCACCCGAACGGTAGGGAGACCACGCCTACGCTTTAAAGATGTCTGTAAGAGAGACATGAAGACATGCCACATCAACATAAACACATGGGAGGCTTGTGCATAAGACCGTACGACCCGGCGCCTCCTCGTCAAGCAAGGAACGAAAAGGAGTGAAAAGGAGAGGAAAGAAGCCCCCGCAGAAAAGAGAGTTAAAAGGAAAGAGAGACAACGGTATCTCCAGAAAGCATCACCTTTTGTTGTTGCATACTGGCGTTTTCACCGTACCAAACGATACAATGTTATACACCTTTTTTTAATTCTTACTTCTAGTCGTCTACTCTTCTGGTCGGCTTTGGTTCTATCTTCTAACATCTTGGTCTGGTCTCTTCTATCATCTTGGTCTGATATATCTTCTAAGGTCTGGTCTTCTATTTGGGTATTCCGGGTCTGGTTTCTGTTAGGGATCACTCCTTATCAGAAGCCCTGTGTCATTGTTAGTTTTTAGGTAATAAACACAAGACTTCGATTTACGTTGATGTTACTTTATTTGTAAATCCCCAACCAGACATTCTGCGCAGATGAGACTTACATGTTACTAGCTCGGCTTCTAACTTCTAACTCATGAGTTACTTCTATCCTTAAACCGGAATACAGGGTCTTTCATGGCTTCCGGTTCTCACAATCCCACAATCCATCCCCGCAAGGCAAGGTGAGAGGGAGGTCAAGCGCCGTCACTCACTCTCAAGGCCATCAGCTGCACTAATCGCCATAATGATTTCTACACTACCTTAAAAATGTATTAGGGTTCCAATAATTATGTAACATTGTTTGCAATCACTGTACCAGAGACTGCCATTCAAAATTGGTCTGTTCAGCCAGTCATGCAGTTGGCA
>CM042168.1:10612141-10622512 GCA_023376005.1 Doryteuthis pealeii | reverse complement strand
CCATGCCCATGATATGTGTCCTATATTGTGGTATGTTTTATAACGTGCTTATACTGTGTATGTTTTGTGATGTGTGCCTATATGTGTTATGTTTGTATTAATTGTACCTGTGTGGTTTATGCATGTGTGTTCTTTGTGTGTGTTGTGTATGGTGTTTATATTATTGGTATACCTGTGTGTGAGTTTACCTATGACTGTATATCAATGCAATGGTTCTTGGGTTGGGAGATTTTACGGCCCCGGGAAGCTACGCACCGGGGCAGTTGAACCTCCCTGAGTCCCCTTTTGTTCCGTCACTGCAACAAATCAACCAACACGTAGTGGTGACCCGTGATGCTTAAGGATGGAACCCTGGTTGCTGAGCAGTCCATGACATGCAACACTCCACTTTGGCCCTTATGTAGTCTAGATAGGCAGTTGATCTTCGATCAATCGGCTTGCCTATCAAGCCCTAGCATCTATATGATTGATCCAAACCTATTGCTCTTGTGGCAAACTTCAACCGTTTTTTTTGTATATGTGCTATAAGGCGGTGGCTGAGGGTCTATTCTCTTGATTATGACGTTAAACTGCATCAATTATTGAAGTTCCAATTCTGGAGCTCTGGGGTTTGTGGGTACCCTTTCATAGCCTTTACACTCAGATTCACTCTGACCCGGAGTGGTAGTACTTGTTAGGGTCCCATCTATGGCTTAAATGGAAAATGAGTTTAAAATGTTTTTAAAAAAGTTTTAAAAGAAAATTGAGTACCCAACAACGTTGACTTGCCGTAAAATCCAACCAAACCAACAAAAAATTCAACCAGATGACCCGTAGACCCACGTACTCACGACACGTGAAGAAACTGGACAGCTTCCACCTCAGATGCCTACGCCGCATTCTACGCATTCGCTGGCAGGACAAAGTGCCCAACACAGACGTACTGGAACGAGCAAACATAAACAGCACGCCATCATCTGCGAGATACGCTTGCGTTGGCTTGGCCACGTCAGGAGGATGAACAAAAGCCGCACCCCCAAAGACCTACTGTATGGTGAACTAGTAGAGGGCACCCGAACGGTAGGGAGACCACGCCTACGCTTTAAAGATGTCTGTAAGAGAGACATGAAGACATGCCACATCAACATAAACACATGGGAGGCTTGTGCATAAGACCGTACGACCCGGCGCCTCCTCGTCAAGCAAGGAACGAAAAGGAGTGAAAAGGAGAGGAAAGAAGCCCCCGCAGAAAGAGAGTTAAAAGGAAAGAGAGACAACGGTATCTCCAGAAAGCATCACCTTTTGTTGTTGCATACTGGCGTTTTCACCGTACCAAAACGATACAATGTTATACACCTTTTTTTAATTCTTACTTCTAGTCGTCTACTCTTTCTGGTCGGCTTTGGTTCTATCTTCTAACATCTTGGTCTGGTCTCTTCTATCATCTTGGTCTGATATATCTTCTAAGGTCTGGTCTTCTATTTGGGTATTCCGGGTCTGGTTTCTGTTAGGATCACTCCTTATCAGAAGCCCTGTGTCATTGTTAGTTTTAGGTAATAAACACAAGACTTCGATTTACGTTGATGTTACTTATTTGTAAATCCCCAACCAGACATTCTGCGCAGATGAGACTTACATGTTACTAGCTCGGCTTCTAACTTCTAACTCATGAGTTACTTCTATCCTTAAACCGGAATACAGGGTCTTTCATGGCTTCCGGTTCTCACAATCCCACAATCCATCCCCGCAAGGCAAGGTGAGAGGGAGGTCAAGCGCCGTCACTCACTCTCAAGGCCATCAGCTGCACTAATCGCCATAATGATTTCTACACTACCTTAAAAATGTATTAGGGTTCCAATAATTATGTAACATTGTTTGCAATCACTGTACCAGAGACTGCCATTCAAAAATTGGTCTGTTCAGCCAGTCATGCAGTTGCAGATCTTTAAAAAAATGGACACTACGCCATCGTCTTTAATAGACGTACGGATGCCAACAAACAAAATTCGTCAGTGTACTCAATTTGAACTGCTCAAATTACAATTACAACTCACTTATCAACCAGAAATAGTCACCAACAACACCTCGATGTAAGAACACACCTCTTAATATATAATTCAATAGCAGCTGTGTAGGGCAGTTTAGTGAGTACTGCTTTCATTGAGTCGGTTATTTATATCTCGAACAGACGAGGAATTATGAAAAATCTAAATTGCACAATATCTTCACCGACAGTTTGTATGTAAACAAAGTGACGCAAATAAATTAGCTTTCGCCGGGTTAGCTCGTCGGTAGAGCGTTCGGCTAGTATAACCACAAGGTTCCTAGTTCGATACCGGCCGACGCCAACTCATCGTATCAGTTTGTTCAAGACAACACGTAGCATCTTTTTACAGTTCCCTTCTTATTTGTTCTCGAATCGTTTCGTTAGAATCCAAGTGGTTACAACTTTGAGGGTTCCTAGTTCGATACCAGCACCTCGCCAACTCAGCGTATGAATAGCTCCGGGATATGTGCGGTAAAGTAAGGAGCTGATGGAAGGCGTGGCGCTCCACCTCAGATGCAAAAACAATCCCTTTGGTCTAATGCTAGTGAAAAGGGTATAGACTCCCTCGCTGATTGGCTGATACCGACTTTAGGCCACCCCGACCACTTTACTTTAAAAAAATCTTGTCTCATATCTGCACCAGTTGTAGTGTCGATTCTTTTTTTTTAGCATTAAATAACCCAGAAGGAGTTGTATGTCGTTAAACAAAGTAAACCTATAGTCATGATTACAATCAAACATTTACAAATACCGTATATGACACCATATAAGATGCACTTTTCCCCAAAAACTTTGGCTCAAAGATTGCCCTGCGTCTTATACATCGTAAGTGAAGTTTTACTATTATTATTATTATTATTATTATTATTATTATAATTATTTCCTGCTATTGAGATGTCTTGTGTATGCTTATTACTTGCCTGTACTGCCAAATTGCTTTTATACAGCTATGTTTCTGCTTGTGTAATGCACAGCTAGACTGGTTTCAACAATATATGCTTAAATACACTAAAACTTTTTTCCTGAATCTGACCTACTGAAATGGGGGTACGTCTTATATGCCCGTGCGTCTTATTGCCCGTGCTATATGCCGTCAAATACGGTAATAATTTGGGACCATATTACCTTTAGGCAACCCTTTTTGATCTCGATTAAGAAAGGACATGTTTTTCATTTACACAGTCAATATCCAGATGTTTGTTAGGGGTTAGGGTTAGGGGTTAGGGTTAGGGGTTAGTTTTATAATTAAAAAAAATCTAAAAATCGTCTGTTAAAACAACCGGATATTGACGGTGTAAATGAAAAACATGTCCTTTCTTAATCGAGATCAAAAAGGGGTGCCTAAAGGTCATATGGACCATAATTTGTGCCAAATTTATTTACCCTCACCTTCAATCTGATGATTTTATTTCATTCCCTGGTGCTTACACTTGTATTTCTCATAGCCGGACCGGTGTCAGCCCATAGAGTACTACATTCCAGTGCTTTTATATACCCCTTTTGTCAGGGTATAAAATGAAGAGAGTTCTTCTATGAAGATTATGTTACGATTCGTTTGGTTTGTTTGGTTTGTTTTGTTTTACGGCATATCAACTTAAGTGGGTCATTTAATGCCGATAAAGTTTTTAAATAAAGTAATCATTAAATTGATACTCAATTTTGTTTATAAACTCATATTTTTCTATTTAACCCATAGATGGTACCCTAACAGGTAATACCACTCCGGTTTAGAGTGGACCAGGAAGCAATGGTGATGAAGGGGGAGTCTTACATCTCTGCAGAGGTGCAGTCGGTGCATTCTAACGCTCCAGCCGACAGGGCGCTACTCGATATCTATTTTGTTATTTATTTTTTTATGGTTCTCAACTATGTTCAACCTTCATAAGGAGAAAAAAGATTTTGTGAAAAAAATGTTTTTTGAAAGTTATTGATGCAATCTGTAGGGAGACAAATTTTGCTGCTTGCTCAGGGGATATGCTGCCCCAAATTCGGCTTGGGTAAGAAATTTGTATGACTAAGAAGAACTGAAAAGGACTCGTATAACTAATAATGGCTAATAAGAACGCATATGACTAATAACGACTCATAAGGATTTGCACGACTAATAAGGACGTATAAGGACTTCTATGACTAAAAGGACTAATAAGGACTTGCACGGCTAATAATGACTAATAAGGACTCGTAAGACTAATGAGGACTAATAAGGATTCGTATGACTAATAACTTGTATATAAGGAATAATAAGGGATTGTAGGATTAATAAGGACTAATAAGGACACGTAGTACTAATAAGACTACTATAAGGACTATAAGACACGTATGACTAATAAGGACTAATAAGGACACGTAGGACTAATAAGGACTCGTATGACTATAAGAACTTTTATGTTTAATAAGGAATAATAAGGGTTTGTATGACTAATAGGACTAATAAGACACGTAGGACTAATAAGGACTCGTATGACTATAAGAACTTGTATGTTAATAAGGAATAATAAGGGGTAGGACAAATAAGGACTAATAATGGACTAATAGGACTAATAAGGACATAGGACTAATAAGGACTAATAAGGACTTATGGACTAATAAGAACGTGTATGTGTCTAATAAGGAATAATAGAGATTGTTATGACTAATAAGACGAATAATGACACTTGTAGGACAAAAATGACTTGTATAACTAATAAGGATTTATATGACACCAATCTGACTTTAAGTTGGTTGGTTGGTTGGCTGGTTGTTTTTATTTTACGGCATATAAACCCTTTTCGGGTCATTTAATGCTGAATCAAGTCATTTTCATATGTTTGCTTACAGTACCAGCTGTTGCTTTGATTGTCGCTCACATAAGTATTGAATAGATTCTTGGCTGCTTAACTTCGGTGATCTAGTGGGAACCAGTATTTTCAAAGAGACTTGACAGTAAGATATCTGACTTTGATAGACATACAAGTTGGCATCCATCCGTCTACTAGAAACGATGGCGTAGTGTCCAAAAACTTGGAACCACGTAGCCTGGGCGGGTTGAACAGGAGGATGAGCTGTCCTATCCTCTCTGCCGTTGTGATTCAAAAGAAAGGCAAAAAAAACAAACCCAATGCAGTTTGGCAGCGATAGCGTCGCAAGAATTCCTGGATAGAGCTAAAATTCAGCATCAAACATCCTAAGGAACTCCAGCTCCGGCTTTGATTACCCTCTTAGACTTTCCTTGGAATGAGATATAGCCGCTAGGCAGTGGAGATTTTATAACAGACCTTTCCCTGTCTGGGAAGGGGTGTCGACCAAGGCTAAGAAGACCCATCAATCACATTTAGGGACACCCACACCCATCTTACCGGACAGGCCGAGATGTGTCTGAAGTGGGTGCCAGTTTAGTCGCCGACAACCTGACTATGGAAAGGGGCCGGGTTAGCTCAGTCGGTAGAGCGTTCGGCTAGAAACCAGAAGGTTCCTAGTTCGATTCCGGTCCCCGCCAACTCAGCGTATGAGTAGCACAGGGATCTGTGCGGTAAAGTAAGGAGCTGATGGTAGGTGTGGCGCCCCACCTCAGATGTTAAAAACAATCTCCTTGGTCTGACGCTATTGAAAAGGGGGTAGACTCCCTCGCTGATTGGCTGATACCGACATTAGGCCGCACCGACGACTTACTTACATATATAAAGATAAGTTGTGTGAATCTGTATGTCCGGAGGAAACTTCGAAAGTAAAACAATTAACGACAAAGTAAATATATATACACATTAAATATCACCAGGTCTTGGTTTTTGAGCAAGAATAATAGATATTTGATTTATATTCGTGAAGATAATTAAAAAATAAAATTTAAATGGTAACAGCATGAATTTTTTTTTCATTTAATATTTTAGATAGTTGACATTATCATTTCTTTTCAGATTAGCTGGATCAATGCAAGGTCTATTTTTTTTTACATAGGGATTTAAATGGGGCATTCCACGAGGATTCAACTCACAATTCAGTAATAATGGATCTGCGGTACTCAGATGCTAAAAACAATCTCCTTGGTCTAGCGCTATTGAAAAGGGGATAGACTCCCTCGCTGACAGGCTGATACCGACTTTAGGCCGCCCCGTTGACTTTACTTTTTACTTTACATGGTACTAGTATCAGGTAAGAAAGAAGACCTGTGTTGTCCTGACCTGATTCTGTCATACAAGTAACATTTTTGAAAACCAGTTGTGAGTTTATTTGTAATGCGAGCAACTCGACTGCATAAAGTCTCGGCTTGTGAATTTCTCTGAATAATGGAAGCTGTTTGAAGTCCTGTTTAATGTGACTGAATATAGAATTAAGCGCCTATAAATATCGTGGATGACATTGCTTGAAAGATGATGAAGCAAGAACGAGAGGTCTGAAGGAAATCGATAAATCATTGAATATTGTTCGCGGTGGCTGGCAAGAAAAAGGAACACAATTGTTCTACTCTTTGTATACAGAGAGCTTGTCCGATGCGGAGAAAATCGTAAAGGAAACGTTTGCTAATAAAACTTGCAGTGCAACCTGCTGTCGGAAAAAGAAAATCTCTATGAATAGAATAAAGCATGAATGTATATGTCCGAATGTTATGTCCTGTCGTCACCTCAAATGAATAATGGACCATTCCATGTTTTATGGCGGGGAAAGCAAGGGAAGAAAAAAAAAAGAATGCTTACGTGCACTTATTTACTAAGCGTTGTTTTCGAAATCGCAAAGTTAAGCAATTACGAGTCTGTTCAATACTTACATGGGTAACCACTTAAGCAACGTGAGGTTGCTTTCAGTACCGGCTATTAACTTCCGGTTTCTTACAGATACTTGTTGTTACCCATCGAAATATTGAACAGGCTCGTCATTGCTTAACTTTGGTCTTCACTCATTTGTTGTTATTTAATAAGCTCTCGGTTTATCTCAGTCGGTGGACCACTTGCCTAGGAATCGCAACGTTCCTGGTTCGATACCGGCCCTCTCCAACTCAGCGTATGAGTAGTACAGCAATCTGTGCGGTAAACTAAGAAGTTAATTGTAGGTGTGGCGCTTCACCTCAGACGCAAAAAAACCCCAATCTCTTTGGTCTAGCGCTAGTGAAAGGGGGATAGACTCCCTCGCTGTCTGTCTGATACCGACTTTAGGCCACCCTGTCGACTTTACTTTTTTTATTTAGATATGGCACACAGGCTTAACGTTGTTTACAGTACCTTGTGTTGCTAAAATGGTGTCCCATCTAAGTATTTAACAGATTCATCATTGCTTAACTTTTCTCTCGTTTGGTATTTACTAAGCATCGCTTAGATACGACACACAGGCCTCACGGTTCTTATGGTACCCGCAGTTGCTAAAATTATCACCCATCTAAATATTGAACAGGCTTATTGCTGCATACAGTACCTGGTGTTGTTTAAGTGATCTAAGTTATCCAAATGGGGCCACCTGTTGGCCGTGGGTGGCGACCCGTGGATGAGCAGTCCATGACCTGCAACACTCCACTTTGGCCCTATCTTGGGCTAGACGGGCGGTCGGAGAGGCCCCCTCTGATCAATCGGCTGGTCACGTCAAGCCCTAGCACCTATATGATTTTCCCAACTCTATTGCCCTTATGGCAAGCCCCAACCCCTTTTTATCATATGGGTGCTAGAAGGCGTTGGCTGCGGATCTACATGTCCTGGGAATGACGTTAAACTCTATCTTATGGTGAGGTTCCAGTTTTGGATGTTTGGGGGATGTGGAGCACCCCTTCATCATCATTGCTCCCTGGTCCACTTTGACCCGGAGTGGTAGTACCTGTTAGGGTCCCATTTATGGGTAAAATAGAAAAACATGAGTTTATAAAAAAAATGTATTATCCATTAAGAATTGATTTATTTCAAAACTTTATCGGCATTAAATGACCCACCGTGGTTGATATGCCGTAAAACAAAACAAAACAAACCAAACCAAAGAAATACCATTAATCCGTCAAGTTATCACTATATATATATATATATAGAGAGAGAGAGAGAGAGAGAGAGAAAGAGAGAGAGAGAGAGAAAGAGAGAGAGAGAGAGAGATTTACCAAACCCTCCGCCCGAGTAGGATGTGACACAATTTTATAAGCGGAGTTTAACAGGTTCGAATTCAGTTTTCCTTCTCCTAAACTGGTTACCTCACCAAGGTTAAAGAGCCCAGTCTACCCTGCTATTTACCCATAGTTGGAGGGAGAATTGGATTCATACCTTTCCCAACAGTATTAGCGCTATGTGAAATTCAAACAGTTTCGTCCAGGAATTGAACTCGGGTCGACGAGTCCACTTCCTATGACTCTAACCATTAGACCACACACCTCCATATATGTCCGTATATATAAACAATTACAGACACAGAATCAGATCTGTGGATTATAACAAATTAGTACCTATAGAACAACATTTCTGCCCAAGTGACCATGACTTTAACAGAGATGCAAAATTGCTCAACATAGAAATAGTTGAAAAAAAACTAAAAGAGCCTCATCTGACAATATCCTGATAATAGAGATGCATAAAGATTAATGGAATAAACCGATTCGAAACAACGAGTCCAAATAGATTTTTCATAAAAGCAAACCGTTCTCAAAACATTCGCTTTGTAATAAAAATGGACAGATATGCGTTGCCGCATAAACATCTAAATAAACAAATGCCTATTTGAGTGAAACAGTTACGGCTAATTTGAATTATATCATACGCCCACCAAACAAATATCGCCCAGCGCGGTCAAGTCACGTTGAAAGCATCAATTCCCTCGAGATTACCGAAGTTAAGTAGCGATGGACCTGTTCGATACCTAATGGGTGACACTGTAAGCAACCTGGAGTAATTTTTCTCCCCCCCCCCCAATATGACTTGATTCGGCATTAAATGACCCGAAAAGGGTTAATATGCCGAAAAAAACACACACCCCTACAAAAAAAAACAAACAAAAAACAAAACAATTAATTGACGATTTTATTTCTCTGAATGTTTGAGATGAGGCTTGATGATTAGTATTATCTGCGTTATTCGGACTATTGTCCTCATCTTTATTGGTATCTGTACAACGTTTCGGCCGATATGCCCTCCGGCCTTCTTCAGGTATTTCTTGTCGGACTCGGAAAACTTCTTTTCGGTTCCCGAGTCCGACAAGAAATACCTGAAGAAAGTCTGAGGGCATATCGGCCGAAACGTTGTACAGATAACAATAAAGATGAGGACAATAGTCCGAATAACGCAGATAATACTAGACGATTTTAATATCATCATCATCATCATCATCAAATTGTGCTGACAGCAAAGATTCCATTGATTCTCTCTCTCTCTCTCTCTCAACACGCCAGACAGGTCCTCAACCCGGCATATTGCGATCAAATCACACTGAAAATACATTTACACTCTAGTTCACCGAAGTTAAGCAGCAATAATCCTGTTCGATTCTTAACTGGGTGACTACAGCTACTGTAAGAAACCTGAGTCCCTTTTTTACCAAAGTGACTTGATTCGGCATTAAATGACCCGTAAAGGGTTGATATGTCGTAAAACAACAAACCAATCACTCTCCTTTTAATTATAAGAGTCAGATAGCTCTCTTTTTCTCACCATATGCACTTAGGCGATTTATGTCCTGACCAGGTGTTGAGCTACTAATAGGGAATCCATTTGATCAGAAACATAATAAAAAAGAATAGATTGATACGACAGTTTAGCTCAGTTGGTAGAGTATCCACTACAGGACCATAATGTTCCATGTTTGACCCGAAAAGGGTTGATATGCCATAAAATAAAAAGAACATATCTATCTATCTATCTATCTATCTATCATTACTGTGAAGGCATGCTAAAAGAACTGCTTCCCGCTAGATCACCGAAGTTAAGCAGCGATGAGCCTGTTCGATACTTAATTGGGTGATCTATTAAGCAACAGCAAGTACTGTAAGCAACCTGAGCCCCCTTCAAAAGAAAGGGGGCTCAGGTTGCTTACCAAAATGACTTGATTCGGCATTAAATAACCCGAAACAGTTGATATGCCGTAAAAAACAACAATCAGCTTTAAAATTCTTTGATTTGCAGAAGGGTAAGTTTTTTTTCCTTTGATCATCTGATGTGTTGCTATGGACATTAACAGTGTCGCCTCCTAGCGTTCATTAGAAAAGTCATCCTGTAGGCAAAGGGCTGGTAATCACACAATCCTATAGAACGTATTGTATCTCAACAACCATACAAGCTGTTATTTTTTTTATTTAAAAAAATTTTTTTCCTAAGGTTTCTGGGGCCATTAAGGAATTTCAGCTGTGGGAAGGAAATTAATGTATGAGTTTGAAAAATTGTGCCAGAAAGCAAGGTTAATTCGCTTTTGCAAGC
>CM042168.1:10552141-10609641 GCA_023376005.1 Doryteuthis pealeii | reverse complement strand
CTTAACAAAACGATATATAGATAGATGGATATATCTATATATAAAAAATAAAGTTTGGTATGTACGTGTCGATTTATAACTCAGAAACGAGATATTATTCAGATTCGAAATCTTGCATACACATTGACACCTTATAACTAAGAAATTAGTTATTGGTTTTACTGATTAAACGATATAATTAATTAATCAAACAAAAATCAAACGATTTGCGATAATTGTGTCATAGATATATAAAAAAAAAATTCGCTGGCTGCTGCCTATATTAGCAATGATTTAAAATGGCGCCGCTGCTGGTAATTTGAAGTTGACAAATTTGTGCCCTAATCGTTTCAGCTCGGAATTTCTTGCGTATCACTGGTCTAATCATAGAAATATTTATTTGGTTAGAAAGAAATGAAAATGATATTTCTAAATATCTAATTTGTATGTGGTTTTATCGATTGAATTATTTTTTACAGCGAAGTAAATAACAATAATAAACGAAAACATTTAATTTAATGATTAATAATAACTCAACTTTGTTTTTTTATTATTAATACTTTCATTTTAGAATAAAATATTTCCATTTTTAATCAGTATTTAAGTTTTCCGTATGTACAAAAGAGTTTTTAGAAAAAAATTAATTGTAATACGAACAATTGTAAGTATTCAATTCTTAGCATTTTATAATTACATTTTAATACGGTAAAAAAGAAGGAATTAAACGAATACATTTCATTTTAAATCAACAGGCAAGGAAGCTCGCTTAGAAATAAAAAGACGTAAACAACAAAAAGAGAATATTCTTAAAATAAACGAATATTATAATACACTAATTCTTAGCTTTGTTTATTGTTAAATCTTTGTTAAATCTTATCGAAATTTTGTTTTGGTCCTCAAAATTCGACGCCAGTAACAAAATAAAAAAATAAAAGTGTAAAAGATATAGAGGAAAAAGGAATTAACAAAGTCTAAAAAACGAGACAAACTCTACTTATAAAATAAATATATTTATTCAAATTTTAAACTACTCTACGGTCTGCTGTGGGTTGCACAAATTTCCCCGTGCAGTATCCTTAACTATGAAAAAAAAACATTTAAAAACATAAAACCAAACAAGACAAAATTTACATACAAAATCACTTGCCGAGAGGTGAAAGTTCGAAATGCCCTTTTGTTTTTAGTGGGCCCTTATTTTGGTCGGTTGATGACAGAACTCTGAGTTATTTACCTTCTCTCATTTATCTTCCTTCCTTCTCTCGTTTATCTTTCTTCCTTCTCTCGTTTATCTTCCTTCCTTCCCTCCTCCTATGTTCTTCAATGCTTTCTTCTTTCCTTTCTTTTAACTTTCTTCCTTGTTCTTTCCTCATTCAACTTTCCTTTGCTATTTCTTCAAATATTCCTGGACGTTCACGCCCAATGACCTTTTCTCACTATTCCTTGTCCTTTCTTTTAACTTTCTTCCTTGTCCCTGGATTCAACCAGTCATAAAGACCCAGTGGTCTCAAAAAAACGTAGATACGTTCACGTATCTTTCAAACCCTTGGATTCGTTCACGAATCCTAGTCCTTTATTTTGAAGAAGAACCTTCGCTGTTCACAGCGGACAACCATAGAAGGAGGGGGGCTTCAGCCCAAGAGAGACGTGTTCTCTCACCTCTGTTCACAGAGTGCCGGTCGTAATGAGTCTGTCCAAAGTTAGGGAACCCAGACAGAGCCCTTCCTCGTCCCCCACAAATGATGTCATCTTTGACCAATGACAGGCCCACAAGTATTCACTCCGGGAATTTAAAAAATAAAGGCACCAAGGCCCAAACAAAATAACATTATTTTTACAAAACATCCCCCACAGGTGGGGGGCTAACTGTTGCAGCCATTTCAGAGAAATTTCTCCAAAAAAAAATTTCAACAATCTTTAATAACGTTTAGGAATGCATTTAAAAATAATACAATCCGGGAAAGCTGTACTACTCGGTAACTGCTAAAAAACAAAATTGAATATTCGACTGGAGACTCTAAAAAAGCCAGTCACCAAATGATAACTATGAAAACCTTGTCACCACTCACCTAAAAGCAGCAGCCAAATGCTTACCAACAAAAAAAAAAAAAAAAAAAAAAAGAGCCAAAACATAACGAAGACAAAAAAGTAAGAAAGATAAAAAAAACATTTTTACGTAATAAGAAAACACACACATAGACACAAAAAACGTCAATAGACATAATCTCTCGAAAACCCGGATAGAACTAACTAAAACTCACAAAAAAGAACAACGAGAATACATTCAAAATCAAATAAATAAAATTAGAAATTTTATTGAAGAAAGTCATTCACAATTACATGGCAGACAGTAAATGAAATTAGCGGTAGAAAAAGCTCCAGAAAACAAAGCTAAACCTGCCAGCCAAGAAGACAGACTCCTGAAGTAGACAGAACACTTCAAGAATCTGATTAGAGCCCTCCATAAAGTCATAGATAAAAATACTCCAACTATCTGTAATTACCAACTGGGCATCAAATTAGGTCACCTTACGATAGATGAACTCGACATAGTCCTAATAGCAATCACCAGTAGAAAAGCTGTAGGCCTCAATGAAATATACACTCATAACTTGAAGTTTCATGGTAATCCAATCATCAGATGAGTTCAATGGTTGAGATCTAAAAAAACCAGTCGTGATGATTGGATTACCATGAAACTTCAAGTTATGAGTGTAAACCCATAATATTACCATTGATTATAAATCTGCTCTGCTTTATTAGCATGGAGCACCTTTTCATGCCAATACTTTTTCTCATTTTTTCATTCTCTATTGATTATATATATATATATATATATATATATATATATATATATATATAAAAACTATAGCTGTACAAAATTTCAGAAAGATTGAAAGAGGAGGGTGACAATTTTACTTTTTTCTGGATGATTTGACTTGCTATTACCCTGCTGTCAATAACTTTAACGGCTAACGGCAACTCTCCATTTATCCCCGTTGTTTAAATTTTACACGAACGTCAATTTAAAATCTAGCTACACTTACGTACATAATTCGTAGTCTCCCCACGATAATATGTAACAAATGGACAAATCTTGAGAAAAGCTGCCAAGAAGGTCTTCCACTTTGGCAAGGCCCAACCATCTGGAGTTGATTCTTCTTTCCAGCTTCCGCCCGGTCGGCAGGGGCAGTAGAATACACCGACATCGAAACTGGATGCTGTGTAAAGGACATTCCAAGAGCAGTAACTGATAGGGAGGGAAACCGAGGAAGTCATGTTAACGCGATATATATATATATATATATATATACTATATATATATATATAATATATATGTTATAGAAGTGGCTACCGGCGTCGCCTGGGTAGACGGGGTATTTTTAAAAAGTTAGTCTCGCAGATCCATATTATACTTTATCGCGAGTAGGATCCTCGCTGGTTGCCCATAAAATCCTCACGGAAATATATAACAATATAGTAAGAAATTTCCATTCAATAATTTACAATTTAAAAAAAAAAGATATAAATGATGCAATTAATTCAATCAATCAATATTTATATTTCAAAGCAAAAAAAAAAAAAAAAAAAAATACAAAAAAAAAAAGATAAAATATAATAACTTTCCCTTGTGTTACTTTTCAAATTTGAATTTTAAAAATCATCCCAACTATAAATCTAATCTTCAATATTTTTGCTCAAAAACCAAGTCCTGGTGATATTTAATGTGTATATATATATACTTATCATTAATTGTATTATTACCGAGGTTTGCTCCTGATATACAGATTCACACACATATATATATTACTAAAACATATATTACTAACCCCTTCGCACAAGTAAGATGTAACACAAGGTCAAATTCTTAAGCGGAGTTTAACAGGTTTGAATTCAGAGTTTTCCTTCTCCTAGACTGGTTACCTAGTCAAGGTTAAAGAGCATAGTCTGCCCTACTACTGGAGGGAGAGTAGTTGGATGCATACTTTTTGCAAGGGTATTAACGCTATGTGAAATACAAACAGCCCTGCCCAGGAATTGAACTCGTGTCGACGAGTTCATTTCTTAGGACTCTAACCATTACACCACACGCGATATATATAAAAGCCTGAAGAGGACAGCAAGGGGCATTGGCCTGTATGTGAGCTCAGATAAATCAGCCTACATGCATTTTTAATAACATTGGATGACAAGACTCTGAAATTAGTTCACATACTTGGTAGTAATATCTCATCTATTGAAATCGATGTCAATATCGCGTAAGAAAGCAATTTATCGATTATCATCATATGGAAATCTAATTTCTCCGATAAGATAAAGCTCGAGGATTATTCCAATGAGTAGCCATGTCAGTGCTACTTATAAGGCTGCACCCGTTGACTCTAACGAAAATTCGGGAAAAAAATAGATGGAACTACACTAAGATAAATGTGTTGTCTTGAACAATCCTGGAAACAGTATCTCACAAAAACAGCTGTACAGCTATTTGTCTTCTGTCATGCAAACCATTTTTGTTAGACCAGTGGTTCTCAACCGGGTCCATATGGACACCCGCAGACCATACAAACAATTTTTTCAAGTCCATGGGGAGTCCCCGTCCATGGGGTCCACCAGAGTCCGCATAGGCCAATTTTGCTATGGTGGGTTCCCAAGCAAGAAAATAAGATTAAGGGGTCTAGATGGTGGGTCCACCAGAGTAAAAGATAAGGATTAAAATGGGGTCAATAGAATGGCCTATGGCGGGTCCACCAGAGTAAAATAGGATTAAAAGGGGTCAATAGAATGGCTTAGCGGGTCCACCAGAGTTAAAATAGGATAAAAGGGGTCAATAGTGGCGGGTCCACAGAGAAATAGGATTAAAAGGGGGTCAATAGGAAAAAAAGGTTGAAACCATTGGGTTAAACGAACAGGGCATGCGGACACTGCTGGAGAGGTAAGAGATGGACTCATGTATGCCTTCCTGTTCGGACACCCGATGTCGTCTAGACCTGTGTATGGCCCTCCTAAGTGTGGTTGTCAATAGAGACAGATCATCGATCACTCTGTGCGGATACTGGATGTCGTCAGAAAGACCTGCCAGGAACGATGACGAGGGCATGTGTTGTGTGTGTGTGTGAGGAGAGAGAGAGAGAGAGAGAGGGTAGGGAGGGAAGGGGGTGAGAGAAGTGAGATGGAGAGATAGTTATTGGAATCTGTCGTCGGTGAGACATGATGATAATGATGATGATAAATGATATATATATATATATAACTATATATATATATGCATACATACATATAGTTATAAAATAAATATGGAAAAATGTCCTGTTGAAATATCAATAATATATACGTATTATATAATATATATATATATATTATTATATATATAATTGTTGATATATAAACAGGACATTTTTCCATATTGTGTCTTCTAGTCTTGTATGCATCCTGTCAACGTTAATTTCTTTTACTCTTCCTTTGATTCTACTTTTGTCTGTCAACCCAGAATCTTCGACAAAATGGAATACTCACCCCCTACCCCCGCCAACCCGCGCTACCCCCAGTCACCTCTTCTCCATTTTTCTTCTTCATCTCTTGTACTCTTTTCTTCCGTCCATTCTCTGCTGTCTTCTCTCCATCCAAAGTGCATCACAAAGCCGGCTGCCTCAGCTTCTCCATGACTCATCTCGCCAATTAGCATAGCCACACCCACAGCACCGCACCCACGTCACCTTACCGCGTACCGCTCGCCGCTGTCTGCATTAGCATCGGCTCTTTATATCCAACCATTAAATCTTTTGTTCCGTCGGTGAGGTAAGAAATTCACACCCGAAACCTTCCGGTGAAGAGTGGTGGTGACATTGAAAAGGTTTTTTTTTTGTTTGTTGTTCTAACAGTTGATTAGTTCTCCCGTGTTGTTTTTTGGTTTTGCTTTTATAGACGAAGAGGATGAAGCTGTAGATCGAAATTTATAGAATAAATTGGAAGTGAAAAAAAAAAAAGAAATAGTCATTTAATAAATGTACTCTACGAGAAACAGCACAACATATAATTCAGTATTGGCCTCCTGGATCGCAAACATATTATTTACTTGCAGGAACACGTTCGTTAGAATTTGAAGGTAGAAAGAAATGTTCTTTTTTTTTTAAAAAAGTCAAGCAGCTTTAGGTAAATTGTTTATATAGCCGTTCAAATGTGGTGTGGCTTGGTTGGGTTAAGCAAAACTCACTGTGTATATCCATTAATTGGTGAAATGTAAGAGAGGCATTATTGATACGTTAGATAGATCGGCAAACCGAGGAGTGGGAATCTGGGTTAGAAGACCACCAGCGCGGATTGGTGCACGAAAGATACGTAAGATGTAAGACGGATTAAAAAGGTTGACAGAGGCCTCTTGGATCCGGTGTATGATGTTGAGTTTCAGTGTTTGAGTTTTTGTTTAACGACATATCAACCTCTGTGGATGTAAGAGGGATTAAAAAGGTTGACAGAGAGGCCTCTTGGATCCGAGTGTATGATGTTGAGTTTCAGTTTGAGTTTTGTTTAACGACATATCAACCTCTGTGGATGTAAGACGGATTAAAAAGGTTGACAGAGGCCTCTTGGATCCGGGTGGTATGATGTTGAGTTTCAGTTTGAGTTTTGTTTAACGACATATCAACCTCTGTGGGTAATTTAATGCCAGAAAGGTCATCTAGAATGTTTTTGCATATGGATTTCAGTCTTTAAAGTAGCGGTTTTATGATTGTATTCGGTTATGCTTTTTTAGATCTTGTTGAAAAGGTGGCTTTTTCTTTTAGAAAATTCAAAACGTCTTCTGGATTTGTATTTTTAAAGAAGTCTTTTAAGTTTTGAATATTTGGTGCGGATTGTCTGAGACTGTTGCAGTTTAGGATGATGTTGTTTGATAGTGAACTGTACTTTTCATATTGAGCATACTGGGGCCTCCTTCCTTTTTAAAAGGTGAGAACGGGTGATGTGGATGTGCCCAATACGCAGTCTGGAGAGTATTACTTCTAATTTTCTGTTTTTTTCTTTCTGTGTCCTGCCGGCCACTCATCAATAATAAAATAAATAAAAAAAAGACAGTAAAATAAATAATTTTATAAATATTACCTATTTGGGGCCAAAATTTTGAATAAATATTTTTAGAAATTAAATAAACTGAATATTAAATATAGGTAGAGACAAAAAAAATCCAATTTAATAAAAACAAAAACAAAACCTAAACTTTTAAATAATGCATCACGCAATATATATTTCTTAACATAAATGTGTATCATATTTTTAGGAGTACGGAGGGGGGACGGGAGTGGTGACCCCTCTCCCCAAATAATAAAACACATTTATGTTATTTATGCCCACATTTTTGTTCTTTTTAAGTTATTGTTAAAGTGAAAGTTAGATCAGGGCGATGCTGAGCAAGATTCCTTCAATTAAAAGGAGCGGAGCTAACATAAAATTCCTAAACTCGTTTAAAAATAAATGGATAAATAGATAAAATAAAAATTGTATATCATAGAGCTTATTATGAATTTTATTATCCCATGATATTTTCCATTTGTCATATATGAATTTGTGGACCATATGACCTTTAGGCACCCCTTTTTTATCTCGATTAAGAAAGGACATGTTTTTCATTTATACCGTCAATATCCGCTTGTTTTAACAGACAATTTTTAGATTTAAAAAAAATTATAAAACTAACCCCTAACCCTAACCCCTAACAAACAACCAGATATTGACGGTGTAAATGAAAAACATGTCCTTTCTTAATCGAGATCAAAAAGGAGTGCCTAAAGGTCATATGGTCCGAATTTGTTTATGGCTGGCTTTAAATCTGTTATTCGGGATTTTTGTGTTAGTCATGTCTATCAGGAGTGCTTTTTTCAGCTTTGTCTGCTCTTTCATTTCCTTGTCTACCGATGTGACTTGGTATCCAGGTAAGTATTGTGCTATTATTTTTGTATGATGTTTAAGATTTAAGAAGAGGGCGTCAACAAGATGTCGACATAGATTTGTTGGGATTATTTCCTTACTTGCCACTATTCTTTTGTTAGTTTTGGTTTCTAGGATCGTACGGCATGTCAACCTTTTGTTGGGTTATTATATTCGAAGACGTTTTGTTCTATTATTTCTTGATGGGTAGTCATTTAAAAAAAATTTAAACTTCAATTTTCTTAACACAAATTTTCAAATTCATTTTTCTATTAATTCATTCTTGATATTATCCAGATATTTTTTTTCAAACTCAATTTTTTGAATCACAGGTTTAACTATTTTTTTCTATTTAACCCATAAATGGTACCCTAACAAGTACTACAACGGGTCAGTGGACCTGGGAGTAATGGCGATGAAGGGGTACATCATACTCCCCAGAGCTCCAGAATTAGAACCTCGCAACTAGATGCCGTTTAACGTCATACCCAGGACAATAAGACCCGCAGCCACCGCCTTCTGGGTTCTATAGGTGCTAGGGCTTTGCGTGACCAGCCGATTGATCATGGAGGGTCTCTTCGACCGCCCGTGTAGCCTAAGTACGGATCAAAGTTGAGTGTTGCATATCATGGAGTGCTCAACCACCAGGGTTCCGTATCACGGCTCGCCATCCACGATCAACAGGGGACATTTTACCTCTCTGCAGATGTACGGTCGGTGTATTGTTCAGTCCTAGCTGACAGATGAAAGACAGATTCGAAAGGTTGACAGAGGCCTCTTAGATTGTATAGGGAAGGGATCCGAATGGTATTATGTTGACATAGCAAAGGGTACTTGAAACAAAAGATACAAATTTGTTGGGATTATTTCTCTTACTTGCAACGATACATCCGTTAGGTGTCGCTGACTGATATAAAAAAAAAGGCAGAAACACAAGTCTAAATCACCTAGATCCTTCAGCTATCTGAAGTAACACACCAGTTCTGTCTCCTGTCCATGAGAGATATTGTAAGAAAGACGGATATATATTATATAATATATATTATATATATATATATATATATATATATATTATATATATATTTCTTGAATATTATTCCATATGATCTTAGTATAACCTTGTCAATAATATATATATATATATATATATATATATATATATATATGTTTATTTTTATTTCTAAACTCTACTGGCGTTTTTTTTAAAGAAAAAACACGACACCCGTATTTTCTGAAAATAATCATTTAGTATCTTATGTAGTGGCTAAAAGAAAAAAACACCGAAAGAGTTGCTAAGTTACACATGTTAAAAAGCGTTCGAGAAGAGAATAATTATAAGAAGCTCATTGATTCACACATTATTATACCTAGGTTTCACCGAATGTTCTTCAGGATAATTAACCATTCGGGTGAACCTTAGGTAAGATAAACCTCTATGGAAATTATAGATAGATAGATAGATAGATAGCATAGATAAACCTCTTTATGAAATATAATAGATAGACAGATAGATAGATAAACCTTATGAAATATATATATATTAGATAGATAGATAGATAGATATAGAGGACCTACATGAGTCAGACACTATCTACCTAAGGTTTCACCCGAATGTAATTATCCTGACAAGAAACCATTCGGGTGAACCTAGGTATATAATGTGTGAATCATGGAGCTTCTTATAATTATTCTCTTCTCGACGCTTTTTACATGTGAACTTAGCAATCTTTTCGGTGTTTTTCTTTTAAGCCACTACATAAGATGGTACTAATGATTATTTTCAGAAATACGGGTGTCGTTGTTTTTTTCTTTAAAAAAAACCGCCAGTAGAGTTTAGAAATAAAAAAATAAACATTATTATATATAATAATATATATATATATATATATATATATGACAAGTATATACTAGAATTCATATGGATAATATTCAAGATATATATATATATATATATATAATATATTATATATATATATATTATATATATTATATATATAATCGTCTTTCTTACATATCTCTCATGGACAGGAGACAGAACTGGTGTTGTTACTTCAGATAGCTTGAGGATCTAGGTGAGTTCAGACTTTGTTTCTGCCTTTTTTTATTTATCAGTCAGCTCGACACCCTAACGGAGATCGTTGCAAGTAAGAGAAATAATCCAACAAATTTGTATCTTTTGTTCAAAGTACCCTTTGCTATGTCACATATACCATTCGGATCCCTTCCCTTATACATCTAAGAGGCTCTGTCAAACCTTTCGAATCTGTTCTTTCTATCTGTCAGCTAGGACTGAACAATACACCGACCGTACATTCTGCAGAGAGGTAAAAGTCCCTCGTTGATCGTGGATGGCGAGCCCTGATACGGAACCCTGTGTGGTTAGCACTCCATGATATGCACACTCAACTTTGATTCCGACTAGGCTACACGGGCGGTTCGAAGAGACCCTCATGGATTTCCAATCGGCTGGTCACGCAAAGCCCTGCACCTATAGAACCCAGAAGGCGGTGGCTGCGGTTTATTGTCCTGGGTATGACGTTAACGCATCTAGTTCGAGGTTCTAATTCTGGAGCTCTGGGGAAGTATTGATGTACCCTTCATCGCCCATTACTCCCCAGGTCCACGACCCGTTGTAGTACTTGTTAGGTTACCATTTATGGGGTTAAATAGAAAAAATAGTTAAACCTTGTGATTTCAAAAAATGAGTTTGAAAAAATATCTGGATAATATCAAAGAATGAATTAATAGGAAAAATGAATGAAAATTGTGTTTTAAGAAAATTGAGTTTAAAAATTTTTAAATGACTACCCATCAAGAATAAAATAGAACAAAACGTCTATCGGAATATAATAACCCAACAAAGTTGACATGCCGTACATCCTAGAAACCAAACTAACAAAGAATAGTGGCAAGTAAAGGAAATAATCCCAACAAATCTATGTCGACTCTTGTTGACGCCCTCTTCTTAAATCTTAAACATTCATACCAAAATATAGCACAATACTTACCTGGATACCAAGTCACATCGCGTAGACAAGGGAAATGAAAGAGCAGACAAGCTGAAAAAAGCACTCCTGAAGACATGGACTAACACAAAAATTCCCGAATTAACAGAATTTAAAGCCAGCCATAAACAAATTCGGACCATTATGACTTTTAGGCAACTCCTTTTTGATCTCGTAAGAAAGGACATGTTTTCATTTACACCGTCAATATCTGGTTGTTTGTTAGGGGTTAGGGTTAGGGTTAGTTTATATAATTTTTTAAATCTAAAATGTCGTTAAAACAATGCGGATATTGCGTATAAATGAAAAAATGTCCTTTCTTAATCGATATAAAAAAAGGGGTGCCTAAAGGTCATATTGGTCCCACAAATTCATTATTATGACAAATGGAAAATATCATGGGATAATAAAATTCATTAATAAGCTCTATTGATATTACAATTTTTATTTATCT
This sequence comes from Doryteuthis pealeii, assembly GCA_023376005.1. NCBI lineage: Eukaryota > Metazoa > Mollusca > Cephalopoda > Myopsida > Loliginidae > Doryteuthis > Doryteuthis pealeii. Next base: position 10,598,286 of record CM042168.1, on the reverse strand, counting down.
ATTTATCCATTTTATTTTTAAACGAGATTTAGGAATTTTATGTTAGCTCCGCTCCTTTTAATTTGAAGGAATCTGCTCCAGCATCGCCCTGATCTAACTTTCACTTTAAAATAACTTAAAAAGAAACAAAAATGTGGCGCATAAATAACAAAATGTGTTTTATATTTTGGGAGAGGGTCACCACTCCCGTCCCCCCTCCGTACTCCTAAAAATTATGATACACATTTATGTTAAGGAAATATATATTGCTGATGCATTATTTTAAAAAGTAGTTTTGTTTTTGTTTTTATTAAATTGGATTTTTTTGTCTCTAACCTATATTTAATATTCAGTTTATTTAATTTCTAAAATTATTTATAAAAATTTTGGCCCCAAATAGGTAATATTTATTAAAATTATTTATTTTACTGTCTTTTTTTTATTTATTTTATTAGTTGATGAGAGTGGCCGGCAGGACTACAGAAAGGAAAAAACAGAAAATTAAAGCTAATACTCTCCAGACTGCGTATTGGGCACATTCCCACATCACCCGTTCTCACCTTTTAAAAAGGAAAGGAGGCCCCAGTATGCTCAATATGAAAAGTACAGTTTTCACTATCAAAAACACATCATCCTAAACCTGGCAACAGTCTCAGACAACCCACCAAATATTCAAAACTTAAAAGACTTCTTTAAAATTACAAATCCAGAAGACGTTTTGAATTTAAAAGAAAAGCCACCTTTTCCAACAAGATCTAAAAAAGCATAACCGATACAATCATAAAAACCGCTACTTTAAGACTGAAATCCATATGCAAAACATTCTAGATGACCCTTTTCTGGCATAAAATTACCCCAGAGGTTGATATGTCGTTAAACCAAAACTCAAACTGAAACTCAAACATCTACCACCCGGATCCAAGAGGCCTTCTGTCAACCTTTTTAATTCGTCTTACATCCACAGAGGTTTATGCGTTAAACAAAACTCAAACTGAACTCAACATTCATTACCACCGGATCCAAGAGCCTCTCTGTCAACCTTTTTTATCCCCTCTTACATCCACAGAGGTTGATATGTCGTTAAACAAAAAACCAAAACTTGAACTCAAACATCATACCACCCGGATCCAAGAGGCCTCTGTCAACTTTTTAATCCGTCTTACACTTACGTATCTTTCGTGCACCAATCTCGCCTGGTGGCTTCTAAACCCAAGATTCCCACTCCTCGGTTTGGCCGATTCTATCTAAACGTATCAATTTAATGGCCTCTCTTACATTTCACCAATAATGATATACACAGTGAGGTTTCTGCTTAAACCAACCAAGCCACCACCACATTTGAACGCTATAATAAAAACAATTTACCTAAACGCTGCTTGACTTTTTATAAAAAAAAGAACATTTCTTTCACCTTCAAAATTCTAAACGAAACGTGTTCCTGCAAGTAAATAATAATGTTTGCGATCCAGGAGGCCAATACTTGAATTATAGTTGTGCTGTCCGTAGAGACATTTATCAAATGACTATTCTTTTTTTTTTTTCACTTCCAATTTATTCTATAAATTTCGATCTACAGCTTCATCCTCTCGTCTATAAAAAGCAAAACCAAAAAAACAACACGGAGAACTAATCAACTGTTAGAACAACAAAACAAAAAAAAAAACCTTTTCAATGTCACCACCACTCTTCACCGGAAGGTTTTCGGGTGTGAATTTCTTACCTCACCGACGGAACAAAAGATTTAATGTTGGATATAAAAGAGCCGATGCTAATGCAGACAGCGGCGAGCGGGTACCGGGTAAGGTGACGTGGTGCGGTGCTGTGGTGTGGCTATTTGCTAATTGGCGAGATGAGTCATGGAGAAGCTGAGGCAAGCCGGCTTTGTGATGCACTTTGGATGGAGAGAAGACAGCAGAGAATGGGACGGAAGAAAAGAGTACAAGAGATGGAAGAAGAAAAATGGAGAAGAGAGTGACTGGGGGTAGCGCGGGTTGGCGGGGGTAGGGTGAGTATTCCATTTTGTCGAAGATTCTGGGTTGACAGACAAATAGAATCAAAGGGAAGAGTAAAAGAAATTAACGTAATGACAGGATGCATACAAGACTAGAAGGACACAAATGGAAAAATGTCCTGTTTATATATCAACAATTATAATATATATATATATATATATATATATATATATATATACACGTAATTATTGATATTTCAACAGGACATTTTTCCATATTTATTTTATAACTATATGTATGTATGGCAATATATATATATATATATATTATATATATCATTATCATCATATTATCATCATGTCTCACCGCGACAGATTCCAATAACTATCTCTCCATCTCACTTCTCTTCACCCCCCTTCCCTCCCTACCCCCTCTCTCTCTTCTCTCTCTCTCACTCACACACACCACACACACACATGCCTCGTCATTCGTTCCTGGCAGTCTTTCTGACGAATCCATTTATCCGCACAGAGCTGATCGATGATCTGTCTCTATTGACAACCACACTTAGGAGGCCATACACAGGTCTAGACGACATCGGGTGTCCGAACAGGAAGGCATCACATGAGTCCATCCTTACCTCTCCAGCAGTTGTCCGCATGCCCTGTTCGTTTTAACCCAATGGTTCTCAACCTTTTTTTACCTATATGACCCCCCTTTTAATCCTATTTTACTCTGTGACCGCCATAGCCATTCTATTGACCCCCTTTTTAATCCTATTTTACTCTGGTGGACCCGCCATAGCCATTCTATTGACCCCCCTTTTAATCCTATTTTTACTCTGGTGGACCCGACCCATACCATTCTATTGACCCCTTTTTAATCCTATTTTACTCCATTGGCTCTCTGGTACCCGCTATGGCCATTCTATTGACCCCCTTTTAATCCTATTTTACTCTGGTGGACCCACCATAGCCATTCTATTGCCCCCTTTTTAATTCCTATTTTACTCTGGGTGGACCTCCCAGGCCATTCTATTTGACCCCCTTTTATACTATTTACTTTGATGGACTCCCCATGGACTTACTTACCTGGGTCCCCAAAAAATTGTTGTATGGTCTGCGGGTGTCCATATGGACCCCGGTTGCAGGAACCACTCGTCTAACCAAATGGTTTGCATGACAGAAGACAAATAGCTGTACAGCTGTTTTTGGAGATACTGTTTCCAGGATTTGTTTCAAGACAACACATTTATCTTAGTGTAGTTCCCATCTAATTTTTTCCGAGAATTTCGTTAGAGTCAACGGGTGCAGCCTTATAGTAGCCACTGACATGGCTACTCATTGGAATATCCTCGCTTTATCTTATCGGAGAAATTAGATTTCCAATATGATCGATAATCTGTTTGTAGCAGATCATGCTTTTCTTACGGTATAATTGACATCGATTTCAATAGATGAGATATTACTACCAAGTATGTGAACTAATTTCAGAGTCTTGTCATCCAATGTTATTAAAAAATGCATGTAGGCTATTTATCTGAGTCACATTTACAGGCCAATTGCCCCTTGCTGTCCTCTTCAGGCTTTTATATAATTCGCGTTGGTGTGTGTTGTGGTTAGAGTCCTAAAAATTGACTCGGTCGACCGAGTTCATTCCTGGGCCAGGGCTGTTTTTATTTCACATAGCGTTTAATACCCTGCAAAAAGTATGCATCCAACTATCTCCCTCCAGTAGTAGGGCAGACTATGCTCTTTAACCTTGACTAGGTAACCAGTCTAGGAGAAGGAAAACTCTGAATTTAAACCTGTTTAAACTCCGCTTAAGAATTTGACCTTGTGTTACATCTTACTTGTGCGAAGGGTTAGTAATATATGTTTTAGTAATATTATATATTGTGTGTGAATCTGTATATCAGGAAGCAAACCTCGGTAATAATACAATTAATGATAAGATATATATATATACCATTAAATATCACCAGGACTTGGTTTTTGAAGCAAAAATATTGAAGATTAGATTTATTAGTTGGGATGATTTTTTAAAATTCAAATTTGAAAAAGTAACACAAGGGAAAGTTATATATTTATCTTTTTTTTTGTATTTTTTTTTTTTTTTTTTTGCTTTGAAATATAATATTGATTTGATTGAATTAATTGCCATTCATTATATCTTTTTTTTTTAAATTGTAAATTATTGAATGGAAATTTCTTACTATATTGTTATATATTTCCGTGGAGGATTTTCTATGGGGCAACCAGCGAGGATCCTACTCGCGAAAGTAAAATGGATCTGCGAGACTAACTTTTTTAAAAAATACCCGTCTACCCAGGCGACGCCGGTAGCCACTTTCTATAACAATTATATATATATATATATATATATTATATATATTATATATATATATCGCGTTAACATGACTTCTCGGTTTCCCTCCCTATCAGTTACTGCTCTTGGAATGTCCTTTACACAGCATCCAGTTTCCGATGTCGGTGTATTCTACTGCCCCTGCCGACCGGGCGGAACTGCGAAAGAAGAATCAACTCCAGATGGTTGGGCCTTGCCAAAGTGGAAGACCTTCTTGGCAGCTTTTCTCAAGATTGTCCATTTGTTACATATTAATCGTGGGGAGACTACGAATTATGTACGTAAGTGTAGCTAGATTTTAAATTGACGTTCGTTGTAAATTTAAACAACGGGATAAATGGAGAGTTGCCGTTAGCCGTTAAAGTTATGACAGCAGGGTAATAGCAAGTCAAAATCATCCAGAAAAAAGTAAAATTGTCACCCTCCTCTTTCAATCTTTCTGAAATTTTGTACAGCTATAGTTTTATATTATATATATATATATATATATATATATATATATATATAATCAATAGAGAATGAAAAATGAGAAAAAGTATGGCATTTGAAAAGGTGCTCCATGCTAATAAAGCAGACAGCAGATTTATAATCAATGGTAATATTATGGGTTTACACTCATACTTTGAAGTTTCATGGTAATCCAATCATCACGACTGGTTTTTAGATCTCAACCATTGAACTCATCTTGATGATTGGATTACCATGAAACTTCAAGTTATGAGTGTATATTTCATTAGGCTACAGCTTTTCTACTGGTGATTGCTATTAGGACTATGTCGAGTTCATCTATCGTAAGGTGACCTAAATTTGATGCCCAGTTGGTAATACAGATAGTTGGAGTATTTTTATCTATGACTTTATGGAGGGCTCTAATCAGATTCTTGAAGTGTTCTGTCTACTTCAGGAGTCTGTCTTCTTGGCTGGCAGGTTTAGCTTTGTTTTCTGGAGCTTTTTCTACCGCTAATTCATTTACTCTGCCATGTAATTGTGAATGACTTTCTTCAATAAAATTTCTAATTTTATTTATTTGATTTTGAATGTATTCTCGTTGTTCTTTTTTGTGAGTTTAGTTAGTTCTATCCGGGTTTTCGACGAGATTATGTCTATTGACGTTTTTTTTTGTCTATGTGTGTGTTTTCTTATACGTAAAATGTTTTTTTTATCTTTTCTACTTTTTGTCTTCGTTATGTTTGGCTCTTTTTTTTTTTTTTTTTTTTTGGTTGGTAAGCATTTGGCTGCTGCTTTTAGGTGAGTGGTGACAAGTTTTCCATAGTTATCATTTGGTGACTGGCTTTTTAGAGTCTCCCAGTCGAATATTCAATTTGTTTTTTACAGTTACCGAGTAGTACAGCTTTCCGCGGATTGTATTATTTTAAATGCATTCCTAAACGTTATTAAAGATTGTTGAAATTTTTTTTTTGGAGAAATTCTCTGAAATGGCTGCAACAGTTAGCCCCCCACCTTTGTGGGGATGTTTTGAAAAAATAATGTTATTTTGTTTGGGCCTGGTGCCTTTATTTTTTTAAATTCCCGGAGTGAATACTTGTGGGCCTGTCATTGGTCAAAGATGACATCATTTGTGGGGGACGAGGAAGGGGCTCTGTCTGGGTTCCCTAACTTTGGACAGACTCATTACGACCGGACTCTGTGAACAGAGGTGAGAGAACACGTCTCTCTTGGGCTGAAGCCCCCCCCTTCTATGGTTGTCCGCTGTGAACAGCAGGTTCTTCTTCAAAATAAAGGACTAGGATTCGTGAACGAATCCAAGGGTTTGAAAGATACGTGAACGTATCTACGTTTTTTTGAGACCACTGGGTCTTTATGACTGGTTGAATCCAGGGACAAGGAAGAAAGTTAAAAGAAAGGACATAGGAATAGTGAGAAAAAGGTCATTGGGCCGTGAACGTTCAGGAATATTGAAGAAATAGCAAGGAAAGTTGAATGAGGAAAGAACAGGAAGAAAGTTAAAAGAAAGGAAAGAAGAAAGCATTGAAGAACATAGGAAGGAGGGAAGGAAGGAAGATAACGAGAGAAGGAAGAAGATAAACGAGAAAGGAAGGAAGATAAATGAGAGAAGGTAAATAACTCAGAGTTCTGTCATCAACCGACCAAATAAGGGCCACTAAAAACAAAAGCGGCATTTCGAACTTCACCTCTCGGCAAGTTGAATTTTGTATGTAAATTTTGTCTTGTTTGGTTTTATGTTTTTAAATGTTTTTTTTTCATAGTTAAGATACTGCACGGGGAAATTTGTGCCAACCCACAGCAGACCGTAGAGTAGTTAAAATTTGAATAAATATATTTATTTTATAAGTAGAGTTTGTCTCGTTTTCGACTTTGTTAATTCCTTTCCTTCCTATATCTTTTTACACTTTTATTTTTTTATTTTGTTACTGGCGTCGAATTTTTGAGGACCCAAAAAAATTCGATAAGATTTAACAAAGATTTAACAATAAACACGCTAAGAATTAGTGTATTATATATTCGTTCTTATTTTTAAGAATATTCTCTTTTTGTTGTTTACGTCTTTTATTTCTAAGCGAGCTTCCTTGCCTGTTGATTTAAAATGAAATGTATTCGTTTAATTCCTTCTTTACCGTATTAAAATGTTAATTATAAAATGCTAAGAATTGAATACTTACAATTGTTCGTATTACAATTAATTTTTTCTAAAAACTCTTTTGTACATTACGAAAACTTTAAATACTGATTAAAAATGGAAAATATTTATTCTAAAATGAAAGTATTAATATAAAAAAACAAAGTTGAGTTAATTATTAATCATTAAATTAAATGTTTTCGTTTTATTATTGTTATTTACTTCGCTGTAAAAAATAATTTCAATTCGATAAACCACATACAAATTAGAATATTTTAGAAATATCATTTTCATTCTTTCTAACCAAATAAATATTTTCTATGATTAGACCAGTGATACGCAAGAAAATTCCGAGCTGAAACGATTTAGGGGACAAATTGTCAACTTCAAATTACCAGGCAGCGGCGCCATTTTAAATCATTGCTAATATAGGGCAGCAGCCAGCGGAATTTTTTTTTATATATCTATGACACAATTATCGCAAATCGTTTGATTTTTGTTTGATTAATTAATTATTATCGTTTAATCAGTAAAACCAATAACTAATTTCTTAGTTATAAGGTGTCAATGTGTATGCAAGATTCGAATCTGAATAATATCTTCGTTTCTGAGTTATAAATCGACACGTACATACAAACTTTATTTTTATATATAGATATATCCATCTATTATATATCGTTTTGTTAAGCTCGCAGACCCCAATCAAACACACACATACCCCCATATTATATAATATATATATATATGTGTTGTGTGTGTGTGTGTGTGTGTGTGTCGTGCGTGTGTGTTGTGTGTGTGTGGTGTGAGAAAGTGAGAAGGTTAATCCGACAATATGTGGGAGAAAAGTAGACAAACACGGGGTGTTATGGGAAATTGGGATGTTTATTGTCGACGATGCAACGTTTCGCCTTTTTGACCATCATCAGGAACAAAAGCCCAGTTTTTGCTTCATGAAGGACATTTTCAAATGGAAAAACGTAGGTTGTCAGTTAGGGCAGGGTAGCTCAGGGGAGGAGAAATCCACTACCCATCCCCCCCCCCCCCCAGAACTGGGCTTTTGTCCTGCATGATGGTCCAAAATAGGCCGAAACATTGCATTCGTCGATAATAAACATCCAGTTTCCCATTACATCCCGTGTTTGCCTACTTTTCTCCATATATATATATATTATATAATATATATATATATATATAAATATATATGGGCAAAGCAGACACACACAATTATCACTACACACAAATAATAAACATACACGCACAAAAACATACAGGCCACACAAATATACATAGACACACAAGGTAATAAAAAAATCACACTAAACAGCTGAGCCTGAAGATACACAACACACAAATAACACACCACGTTACAGCTGAACCTTGCCCTTACCCTTCCCCTGTTAAGTATCTGGCCGCCATCCTTGGTCAGTTTAAAGGAACTTATCTCCTCTCTTTTTNTACTTCGATCAATCGGCTTGTCACATTCAAGCCCTAGCATCTATATGATTGGTTCCAAACCTATTGCTCTTGTTGGCAAACTCCCAACCGTTTTTTTGTATATGTCGCTATATAAGGCGGCTGGCTGAGGTCTTATTCTCTTTGATTATGACCAGTTAAGTCTGCAATCAATTATGAAGTTCCAATTCCTGGGCTCTGGCGGTTTGTGGCATGTACCCTTCTAGCCTTTACACTCAGAGACTCCTCTGACACCGTAGTGGTATAACTTGTTTAAGGGCCCCCATCTATCCCGGCTAAATGGAAAAAATGAGTTCTAAAAGTTTAAAAACAAGTTTTAAAAGAATTGAGTACCCAACAAGCGGTCGACTTGCTCCGTAAATCTCAACCAAACAACAAAAATTCAACCTGATGGACTATCCGTAGACCGCACGTATCACGACACGTGTGCAAGAAACTGCGACAGCTTCCACCTCAGATGCCCTATCGGCCGCATTCTACGCATTCGCCCTGCTAGGAGCAAGATCCAACACAGACGTACCGGAAGAGCCAAACATAAACAGCACGCCATCATCTGACTGAGATACGCTTGTGTTGGCTTGGCCCACGCAGCAGAGCGATAACACAAAGCCCCATCCCAAAGACCTCACTGTATGGTACTGTTGAGAGGGCACCGCACAACTGTAGGCGAGACCACGTCCTACGCTTATAAAGATGTCTTGTAAGAGAGACATGAAGACATATGCCACCATCAACATAAATCACATGGGAGGCTATGTGCATAAGACCGTCGACCTGGCGGGCCTACCTCGTCAAGCAAGGCAACGACAACAAGGACGTGAATAAGGACGGAGAAGAACGCCCCCGGCAGAAAGAGAGTTATAAAGAAATGAGAGACAACGTATCCCATGAAAGCATCACCTTTTTGTTTGTTTGCCAAACTGGCGTATTTCAACTCGTACCCAAACCGATTACAATGTTAATAACCTTTTTTTAATTCTTACTTCTAGTCGTCTACTCTTCTGGTCGGCTTTGGTTCTAATCTTCTAAGCATTTGCGTCTGGTCTCTTCTAGTCAATCTTTGGTCTCGTATTCTACTTCTAAGGTCTGGTCTTTCTATTTGCGGTATTCCGGCTGTCTGCGTTTCTGTTCAGGGATCACTCCTTATCAGAAGCCCATGTTGTCATTGGTTAGGTTTATTAAGGTAATAAACACAAGGTACTTCGATTTAACGTTTGATGTTTACTCTTATTTGTACAATCCCCAACCAGGACATTACTGCGCAGATGAGACTTACAGGTTACTAGCTCGGCTTCTAACTCTAACTCATGAGAGTTACTTCTAGTCCTTAAACCGGAATAACAGGGTCCTTTCATGGCTTCCGGTTCTTCACCAAATCCCACAATCATCCCCGCACAGGCCAAGGTGAGAGGGAGGTCAGCGCCGTCACTCACTCGTCAAGGCCACATGCTGACTAATCGCCATAAATGATTTCTACACTACCTTAAACATGCTATTAGGGTTCCAAGTAATATGTAAGCATTGTTTGCAACACGTGCTACCATGAGGACAGTGGCATTCAAAAATTGGTCTGTTCAGCCAGTCTATGCAGTTGCAGATCTTTACAAAACAATGTACCACTACCGTCCATCCGTCTTTAATAGACGTACGGATGCATACAAACAAATATTCGTCAGCTAGTACATCAATCTTTGAACTTGCTCAACATTACAATTACAACTCACTTATCAACCAGAAATAGTCACCATAACATTACACCTCGATGTAAGAAGCACACCTCTTAATATATAATTCTATAGCAAGCTGTGGTAGGCGCAGTTTAAAGTGAGTAACTAGCTCTTCAGTTGAGTCTGTGTCTTTATTATATATCTTCGCAACAGCACGAGGAATTATGAAAATCTTAAATTGCCACAATATCGTTCACGCGACAGTTTGCTTGTAAAATCATAAAGTGACGACAAATAAATTACTTGTCGCGGTTCGTAGCCAGTCGGGAGACGCTGTTCGGCTCCAGTGATTAACCACAGGTTCCTAGTTCGATACCAGGCCGACGCCAACTCATCGTGAATCAGTTGTTCAAGACAACACGTACATCTTTTACAGTTCCCTTCTTATTTGTTCTCGAATCGTTTCGTTAGAATCCAAGTGTTACAACTTTGAGGGTTCCTAGTTCGATACCAGCACCTCGCCAACTCAGCGTGATGAATAGCTCCGCCGGATATTGCTGCGGTAAAAGTACAGAGCTGATGGAAGGCGTGGCCGCTCCACCTCAGATGCAAAAAACAATCCTTTGGTCTAATGCTAGTGAAAAGGGTATAGACTCCCTCGCTGATGGCTGATACCGACTTTAGGCCACCCCGACCACTTTACTTAAAAAAAATTCTGTCTCATATCTGCACCAGTTGTAGTTGTCGATTCTTTTTTTTTAGCATTAAATAACCAGAAGAGTTGATGTGCGTAAACAAAGTAAACCTATAGTCATGATTACAATCAAACATTACAAATACCGTATATGACACCATATAAGATGCACTTTTCCCAAAAACTTTGGCTCAAAGATTGCCCTGCGTCTTATACATCGTCAAGTGAGTCTTTACTATTATTATTATTATCTTATTATTATTATATTAATTCCTCATTGAGATGTCTTGTTTGTTATGCTTAATTACTTGCCCTGTACTGCCAATATTGCTTTTATACAGCTATGTTTCTCTCGCTTGTGTAATTGCAAGCTAGACTGTTTTCAACAATATATGCTTAAATACACTAAAACCTTTTTTCCTGAATCTGACCTACTGAAATGGGGGGGTACGTCTTCATATCGTCCCTGATGCGTTCTTATATGCCGTCAAATACGGTAATAATTTGGGACCATATTACCTTTAGGCACCCCTTTTGATCTCAATTAATAAGGACTAATAAGGACTCGTATGACATATTAAGAACTTGTATGTCTAATAGGGAATAATAAGGCCATTGTCATGGACTAACTCAACTAATAGGACTAATAAGGACACGTAGGACTAATAAGGACTTGTTATGACTAATAAGAACTTGTATGTCTAATAAGGAATAATAAGAGATTGTATGACTAACGAGGACTAATAAGGACACGTAGGACTAATAAGGACTCGTATGACTAATAAGGACTTGTATGACTAATAAGAACTTGTATGTCTAATAAGGAATAATAAGGGATTGTAGGACTAATTAGGACTAATAAGGACACGTAGGACTAATAAGGACTTGTATGACTAATAAGAACTTGTATGTCTGATAAGGAATAATAAGAGATTGTATGACTAATAAGGACTAATAAGGACACGTAGGACTAATAAGGACACATATGACTAATAAGGACTTGTATGACTAATAAGAACTTGTATGTCTAATAAGGAATAATAAGAGATTGTAGGACTAATAAGGACTAATAAGGACACGTAGGACTAATAAGGACACGTATGACTAATAAGGACTTGTATGACTAATAAGAACTTGTATGTCTAATAAGGAATAATAAGAGATTGTATGACTAATGAGGACTAATAAGGACACGTAGGACTAATAAGGACTCGTATGACTAATAAGAACTTGTATGTCCAATAAGGAATAATAAGAGATTGTAGGACTAATAAGGACTAATAAGGACACGTAGGACTAATAAGGACTTGTATGACTAATAAGAAACTTGTATGTCTAATAAGGAATAATAAGAGATTGTATGACTAATAGGGACTAATAAGGACACGTAGGACTAATAAGGACACGTATGACTAATAAGGACTTGTATGACTAATAAGAACTTGTATGTCTAATAAGGAATAATAAGAGATTGTATGACTAATAAGGACTAATAAGGACACGTAGGACTAATAAGGACTCGTATGATTAATAAGAACTTGTATGTCTAATAAGGAATAATAAGAGATTGTATGACTAATAAGCACTAATAAGGACACGTAGGACTAATAAGGACACGTATGACTAATAAGGACTTGTATGACTAATAAGGAATAATAAGGGATTGTAGGACTAATAAGGACTAATAAGGACACGTAGGACTAATAAGGACTAATAAGGACTCGTATGACTAATGATTCAATTTGAGTAAGAGACTTGTAGGACAAAAAAGGACTTGTATAACTAATAAGGATTTATATGACACCAATCTGACTTTAAGTCGGTTGGTTGGTTGGTTGGTTGTTTTTATTTTACGGCATATAAACCCTTTTCGGGTCATTTAATGCTGAATCAAGTCATTTTCATATGTTTGCTTACAGTACCAGCTGTTGCTTTGATTGTCGCTCACATAAGTATTGAATAGATTCTTGGCTGCTTAACTTCGGTGATCTAGTGGGAACCAGTATATTCAAAGAGACTTGACAGTAAGATATCTGACTTTGATAGACATACAAGTTGGCATCCATCCGTCTACTAGAAACGATGGCGTAGTGTCCAAAAACTTGGAACCACGTAGCCTGGGCGGGTTGAACAGGAGGATGAGCTGTCATCCTCTCTGCCGTTGTGATTCAAAAGAAAGGCAAAAAAAACAAAAAACAATGCAGTTTGGCAGCGATAGCGTCGCAAGAATTCCTGGATAGAGCTAAAATTCAGCATCAAACATCCTAAGGAACTCCAGCTCCGGCTTTGATTACCCTCTTAGACTTTCCTTGGAATGAGATATAGCGCTAGGCAGTGGAGATTTTATAACAGACCTTTCCCTGTCTGGGAAGGGGTGTCGACCAAGGCTAAGAAAACCATCAACCACATTTAGGACACCCACACCCATCTTACCGGACAGGCCGAGATGTGTCTGAAGTGGGCCAGTTTAGTCGCCGACAACCTGACTATGGAAAGGGGCCGGGTTAGCTCAGTCGGTAGAGCGTTCGGCTAGAAACCAGAAGGTTCCTAGTTCGATTCCGGTCCCCGCCAACTCAGTGTATGAGTAGCACAGGATCTGTGCGGTAAAGTAAGGAGCTGATGGTAGGTGTGGCGCTCCACCTCAGACGCAAAAAACAATCTCCTTGGTCTGACGCTATTGAAAAGGGGTAGACTCCCTCGCTGATTGGCTGATACCGACATTAGGCCGCACCGACGACTTACTTACATATATAAAGATCAGTTGTGTGAATCTGTATGTCCGGAGGAAACTTCGAAAGTAAAACAATTAACGACAAAGTAAATATATATACACATTAAATATCACCAGGTCTTGGTTTTTGAGCAAAAATAATAGATATTTGATTTATATTCGTGAAGATAATTAAAAAATAAAATTTAAATGGTAACAGCATGAATTTTTTTTTCATTTAATATTTTAGATAGTTGACATTAACATTCCTTTTCAGAATAGCTGGATCAATGCAAGGTCTATATTTTTTTTACATAGGGATTTAAATGGGGCATTCCACGAGGATTCAACTCACAATTCAGTAATAATGGATCTGCGGTACTCAGATGCTAAAAACAATCTCCTTGGTCTAGCGCTATTGAAAAGGGGATAGACTCCCTCGCTGTCTGGCTGATACCGACTTTATGCCGCCCCGTTGACTTTACTTTTTACTTTACATGGTACTAGTATCAGGTAAGAAAGAAGACCTGTGTTGTCCTGACCTGACTCTGTCATACAAGTAACATTTTTGAAAACCAGTTGTGAGTTTATTTGTAATGCGAGCAACTCGACTGCATAAAGTCTCGGCTTGTGAATTTCTCTGAATAATGGAAGCTGTTTGAAGTCCTGTTTAATGTGACTGAATATAGAATTAAGCGCCTATAAATATCGTGGATGACATTGCTTGAAAGATGATGAAGCAAGAACGAGAGGTCTGAAGGAAATCGATAAATCATTGAATATTGTTCGCGGTGGCTGGCAAGAAAAAGGAACACAATTGTTCTACTCTTTGTATACAGAGAGGCTTGTCCGATGCGGAGAAAATCGTAAAGGAAACGTTTGCTAATAAAACTTGCAGTGCAACCTGCTGTCGGAAAAAGAAAATCTCTATGAATAGAATAAAGCATGAATGTATATGTCCAAATGTTACGTCCTGTCGTCACCTCAGATGAATAATGGACCATTCCATGTTTTATGGCGGGGAAAGCAAGGGAAGAAGAAAAAAGAACACGTTACGTGCACTTATTTACTAAGCGTTGTTTTAGAAATGGCAAACTGACTTCCGGTTTCTTACATATACTTGTTGTTACCCATCGAAATATTGAACAGGCTCGTCATTGCTTAACTTTGGTCTTCACTCATTTGTTGTTATTTACTAAGCTCTCGGTTTATCTCAGTCGGTGGACCACTTGCCTAGGAATCGCAACGTTCCTGGTTCGATACCGGCCCTCTCCAACTCAGCGCATGAGTAGTACAGCGATCTGTGCGGTAAACTAAGAAGTTAATTGTAGGTGTGGCGCTCCACCTCAAACGCAAAAAATAATCTCTTTGGTCTAGCGCTAGTGAAAGGGGGATAGACTCCCTCGCTGTCTGGCTGATACCGACTTTAGGCCACCCCGTCGACTTTACTTTTTTTTACTTAGATATGGCACACAGGCCTAACGTTGTTTACAGTACCTTGTGTTGCTAAAATGGTGTCCCATCTAAATATTTAACAGATTCATCATTGCTTAACTTTTCTCTCGCTTGTTATTTACTAAGCTTCGCTTAGATACGACACACAGGCCTCACGGTTCTTATGGTACCCGCAGTTGCTAAACTTATCACCCATCTAAATATTGAACAGGCTTATTGCTGCATACAGTACCTGATGTTGTTTAAGTGATTTAAGTGATCCAAATGGGGCCATCTGTTGGCCGAGGGTGGTGACCCGTGGATGAGCAGTCCATGACCTGCAACACTCCACTTAGACCCTTACTTAGACTAGACGGGCGGTCGGAGAGGTCCCCTCCGATCAATCGGCTGGTCACGTCAAGCCCTAGCACCTATATGATTGTCCCGGCCCTATTGCCCTTATGGCAAGACCCAACCCTTTTTATCATATGGGTGCTAGAAGGCGGTGGCTGAGGGTCTACATATCCTGGGAATGACGTTAAACTCTATCTGATGGTGAGGTTCCAGTTTTGGAAGTTTGGGGGTTTGGGGGATGTGGAGCACCCCTTCATCACCATTGCTCCCTGGTCCACGCGGACCCGGAGTGGTATTACCTGTTAGGGTCCCATCTATGGGTTAAATAGAAAAATATGAGTTTATAAACAAAATTGAGTATCAATGTAAATATTACTTTATTTCAAAACTTTATCGGCATTAAATGACCCACTGAGGTTGATATGCCGTAAAACAAACCAAACCAAACCAACCGAATAGGCAGGCCATGTATTAATGCAAAGGATACCATTCTTGCATTTGAATTACGCGGCTAAATGGTCATTATTTCAGAGTTCAGTTGCCCCTCGAATAGTGGTATATTTCATCCTGCTGAATGTCTATCCACTCTAAACTATGCAGTTGGTCGTACAATAACATACAGAGTTTGGAATCTATCTATCTATCTATCTATCTATCTATCTATCTATCTATCTATCTATGTCTTTCTATATCTATCAACCTATCTATCTAATGTTTTTGTATACATATTCCTCTACGATCTCTCTCACTCTCTTTATCTTATCCTTTCTATTTTTCCATAGTTTAGAATCTTTTCATGTCGGTTTTATATCTATCTATCTATCTCACCCCCTCTCTCTCTCTTTCTCCCTCTCTCTCTCTCTCTCTCTCTCTCTCTCTCTCTATATATATATATATATATATATATATACCTATCTATCTATCTATCTATGTCTATTTATATCTACCCACCTATCTCTCAGGTTCTGTATATCTTTTCTCCTGTCTCTATATACATATTATTAGACCCTCTCTTTCTCTTTCTCTCTCTTTCCTTCCATCTCCATCTGTCTCTCTCTCTCTCTCTCTCTCTCTCTCTCTATATAATATATATATATATATATTCACACACGCACACACACACAGACACAGACACACACACACACACACACACACACACACATATATATATATATATATCTTCCTTATGACACAAGAGTTTTATTTAAAAAACCTGTCGCAGTTTGAGAGCTCAATGTGTGCTCTTAATGTTATAGTCACAAAGCAAATATATAAGTAAAGAAATAACAAAAGACTTAGAGATTTAGCGTTATAGTCTATTTCAGGGAGCTTAGACAAAATGTCTAACTCTCCTGAATCAGTTAGACACTTTGTCTAAGCTCCATGAAATAGACTATAACGCTAAATCTCTAAGTCTTTTATTATTTCCTTACTTATATATATATATATATATATATATATATATATATATATATATATACTAATTCTATTAGTATACCCTTGTGATATTTTTAAAAAAAAACAGCAAATAATTTGTTAGTAAAATATACTACCAAACTTCATCTGGGGAAAAATAAAGAAAAGAAAAGACCAAGGGGTTCGCACCAAACAAAAATAATCGATTAACACTATAATGTTTGGCCAAAAGAAAAACAAATCATATATAAGAAATATATATCTAAACCGATAGGATTGTCTAAAGCTAAAATGTTAAAAGTGCTCGATACCTAAGTAGAGCAAATAATAAAGTTGATCCGAATGAGTCAGCTATACCTACTAATAGTCTTGCTATTCTCCCTTCAGCTATGGGTAAATTGTAGGACACACTGGGCTCTTTAACTTTGGTATGACAACCAGTCTTGCAGAATGAAGACTCTAAATTCAAACTTCTTAAACCCCGCCTTTAAAATTTACCTTGTCTCACACCCAGCTTGTGCAGAGGAGATGGTAGATACATATACAGTGGAAGCGCGTGGTGTAATGGTTAAAGTCATGGGAAATGGACTTGTCGCCCCGAGTTCAAATCCTGGACTTGGTAATTGCATTTCACTTAGCGTTAATACCCTTGAGAAAGGTATGAATCCTACTCTCCCTTCAGCTATGGATAAATAGTAGGGCAGACTGGGCTCTTTAACCTTGGTTAGGTAACTGGTCTAAGAGAAGGAAAACTCTGAATTCAAACCTGTTGAACTCCGCTTTAGAAATTGACCTTGTGTCACATCCTGCTGGAGGGAGAATTGGATTCATACCTTTCCCAACAGTATTAGCGCTATGTGAAATTCAAACAGTTTCGTCCAGGAATTGAACTCGGGTCGACGAGTCCACTTCCTATGACTCTAACCATTAGACCACGCGCCTCCATATATATCCGTATATATAAACAATTACAGACACAGAAATCAGATCTATGGATTATAACAAATTAGTGCTTATAGAACAACATTTCTGCCCAAGTGACCATGACTTTAACAGAGATGCAAAATTGCTCAACATAGAAATAGTTGAAAAAAACTAAAAGAGCCTCATCTGACAATATCCTGATAATAGAGATGCATAAAGATTAATGGAATAAACCGATTCGAAACAACGAGTCCAAATAGATTTTTCATAAAAGCAAACCGTTCTCAAAACATTCGCTTTGTAATAAAAATGGACAGATATGCGTTGCCGCATAAACATCTAAATAAACAAATGCCTATTTGAGTGAAACAGTTACGGCTAATTTGAATTATATCATACGCCCACCAAACAAATATCGCCCAGTGCGGTCAAGTCACGTTGAAAGCATCAATTCCCTCGAGATTACCGAAGTTAAGTAGCGATGGACCTGTTCGATACCTAATTGGGTGACACTGTAAGCAACCTGAGTAATTTTTCTTTCCCCACCCCCAATATGACTTGATTCGGCATTAAATGACCCGAAAAGGGTTAATATGCCGAAAAAAACAACCCCCCACAAAAAAAACAAAACAAAAAACAAAACAATTAATTGACGATTTTATTTCTCTGAATGTTTGAGATGAGGCTTGATGACTAGTATTATCTGCGTTATTGGGACTATTGTTCTCATCTTTATTGTTATTTATACAACGTTTCGGCCGATATGCCCTCCGGCCTTCTTCAGGTATTTTTTGTCGGACTCGGGAACCTTCTTTTCTGTTCCCGAGTCTGACAAGAAATACATGAAGAAAGTCTGAGGGCATATCGGCCGAAACGTTGTACAGATAACTATAAAGATGAGGACAATGGTCCGAATAACGCAGATAATACTAGACGATTTTAATATCATCATCATCATCATCATCATCATCATCAAATTGTGCTGACAGCAAAGATTCCATTGACTCTCTCTCTCTCTCTCTCTCTCAACACGCCAGACAGGTCCTCAACCCGGCATATTGCGATCAAATCACACTGAAAGTACATTTACACTCTAGTTCACCGAAGTTAAGCAGCAATAATCCTGTTCGATTCTTAACTGGGTGACTACAGTTACTGTAACAAAAACCTGAGTCCCTTTTTTACCAAAGTGACTTGATTCGGCATTAAATGACCCGTAAAGGGTTGATATGTCGTAAAACAACAAACCAATCAATCTCTTTTTAATTATAAGAGTCAGACAGCTCTCTTTTTCTCACCATATGCACTTGTGCGATTTATGTCACGACCAGGTGTTGAGCTACTAATAGGGAATCCATTTGATCAGAAACATAATAAAAAAGAATAGGTTGATACGACAGTTTAGCTCAGTTGGTAGAGTATCCACTACAGGACCATAATGTTCCATGTTTGACCCGAAAAGGGTTGATATGCCATAAAATAAAAAGAACATATCTATCTATCTATCTATCTATCTATCTATTTATCTATCATTACTGTGAAGGCATGCTAAAAGAACTGCTTCCCGCTAGATCACCGAAGTTAAGCAGCGATGAGCCTGTTCGATACTTAATTGGGTGATCTATTAAGCAACAGCAAGTGCTGTAAGCAACCTGAGCCCCCCTTCAAAATAAGGGGGGCTCAGGTTGCTTACCAAAATGACTTGATTCGTCATTAAATAACCCGAAACGGTTGATATGCCGTAAAAAAACAATCAGCTTTAAAATTCTTTGATTTGCAGAAGGGTAAGTTTTTTTTCCCCTTGATCATCTGATGTGTTGCTATGGACATTAACAGTGTCGCCTCCTAGCGTTCATTAGAAAAGTCATCCTGTAGGCAAAGGGCTGGTAATCACACAATCCTATAGAACGTATTGTATCTCTACAGCCATACGAGCTGTTATTTTTTTTATTTAAAAAATTTTTTTTCCTAAGGTTTCTGGGGCCATTAAGGAATTTCAGCTGTGGGAAGGAAATTAATGTATGAGTTTGAAAAATTGTGCCAGAAAGCAAGGTTAATTCGCTTTTGCAAGCTTCCTGATTTTAACAAGATCTTATAAGGTTTTTTTTTTAAGAAAGGTTTTTTTTTCCCTCAAGCTTTAATTCCATTTAAAAAAAATGACTTCCAAAAATTTATCAAACTGAACAAAACGTATCTTGATTGCAATAAAATGTGACCCTTAAGCCATAATATTCCTGTTCTTAGCTCTTAACAATAACTGTAATAGGACTGGTTTAGCTCAGTCGGTAGAGCGCCCACCTAGGAATCACAAGGTCCTTGGTTCGATACCGGCCCTCGCCAACTCAGCGTATGAGTAGCACAGGGACTTGTGCGGTAAAGTGAGGCGCTGCTGATTGGTGTGGCGCTCCACCCAATATGCTAGAATAATCTCCTTGGTCTAGCTCTAGGGAAAATGGGATAGACTCCCTCTCTGCTTAGCTGATACCGACATTAGACCGCGCCGACGACTTTACATAGCTCTTAACAGCAAATAATTAGGAACAAATTGTCTATTTGTTCACATACTTATGAGAATCACACACACACACACACACACACACACACACACACATTGATTTGGTGGTTAGTTTTAAAGGTTATCACAATGCAAGTATAAAGAAAAATGAGGTCACTATGATGTTGTCTACATACGTTTGATTTATTTTCTTGATGTGTGTGTTGGCATCTGTCCGTCTACTAAAGACAATGGCGTAGTGTCCAATTTTTTTTTTATATCTGCATCTGCGTGATTGGCTGAATAGACCAATTTTTGAATGGCAATCTCTGGTGCAGTGACTGCAGACAAACAGAGATGCTTGTTATGTTACATAATCTATGCGGTTGCATAAGATTATTGTCAATCCCCTGTAATTCTTATCACTTTTTCATATCACGGGCGGGACTTTCCATGGAATAGTACAGAAAGCCCGCGAAATATGTGAAGTCACGTGGGACCTGGTTAGGTCCTGAGTTTTCAGTTGGACGTCAGTGAAGATGTCCTGCCTTAACTGTAACTCACTCTGCATACGCGCGATATGTTAGTCAGATATTTAGTTACGTGAAATGTTTAGTTAAGGAAATAAAAGTTTAAGAAAATTAATACGGTCTTGTGATTAATGAATGTCTCGGTAACAAGACTGATTAGAAGAAAAAATGAGTTGAGTGCGACCGACCACCAAGATGATAGAAGAGACGTCAGAAGAGACGTAAGATAGAAAAGACGGCTCTCTTTTCTTCGGTGGCTACTTTCCTCTCTTTTTCACTCTTTCGAGATAAACATCCCTTCGTCAGAAGATTTCTGAAAGCTAAGTATTGAAGCTGTTACCTTGTGGCTAAGATCTGTTCATACTGCTGTATGCCTGATTAGATCCTCCTCCGAATTCTTTGCGTGTGTATGTGTGTGTGTGTGTGTGTGTATGTGTAAGTATGTATGTGAGTGTGCGTTTATGTGTGTCTGTATATCCAATGTCTTAGCATCATTCTAGATTTGGCCTATCCTTTTCTGGAGCGTGTTGAGAATTTTGTGATATAAGGCGTGTGCCAGATGTCCACTTCTACTTATAGACTCGCCGATAAGCACGTGACCAACCTATTGTCCAATCACTGGCAGTGCTCTGCTGCTGATATTATTATTTATACTGGCCTTTTCTGGTCATACTAGCATTACTACTTGGATCTTCTTGGACGACGGAACGTAGTATTATATCACAGGACTTATTCACTTACCAAAGGATTCTATATCACAGGACTTATTCACTTACCGAAGGATTCTATATCACAGGACTTATTCACTTACCGAAGGATTCTATATCACGGGACTTATTCACTTACCGAAGGATTCTATATCACAGGACTTATTCACTTACCAAAGGATTCTATAACTCGGGACTTACTTACTTATTTACTTTAAGTTCTTTACAACTGATCAAGGATGGCAGCCAGATACTTAACAAGGGGGAATGGGTTAAGGCAGGTCTCAGCTGTACGTGGTTTGTTTATTTGTGTGTGTGTGTGTATCTTCAGGCTCAGCTGTTAGTGTGATTTTTTTATTACCTGTGTTGTGCTATGTATATGTTTGTTGTGCCTGTATGTTTTTGTGTGTGCGTGTATGTTTATTATGTGTGTGTGTATGTGATATGTGTGTGTCTGCTTTGCCCATATATATATATATATATATATATATATATATATATATATATATATATGGAGAAAAGTAGGCAAACACGGGATGTTATGGAAACTGGATGTTTATTGTCGACGATGCAATGTTTCGGCCATTTTGACCATCATCAGGACAAAAGCCCAGTTCTGGGGGGGGGATGGGTAGTGGATTTTCTCCTCCCCTAGCTACCCCTGCCCTACTGACAACCTACTGTTTTTCACCATTCTGAAAATGTCCTTCATTGAAGCAAAAACTGGGCTTTTGTCCTGATGATGGTCAAAATGGCCGAAACATTGCATCGTCAACAATAAACATCCAGTTTCCATAACACCCCGTGTTTTTCTACTTTTCTCCACATATTGTCGGATTAACCTTCTCACATTTCTCTCTCTCTCTCTCTCACACACACACACACACACACACACACACACACACACACACACACACACATATATATATATATATATATATATATATATATATAGGGGGTATGTGTGTGTTTGATTGGGTGTCTGTCGAGCTTAACAAAACGATATATAGATAGATGGATATATCTATATATAAAAAATAAAGTTTGGTATGTACGTGTCGATTTATAACTCAGAAACGAGATATTATTCAGATTCGAAATCTTGCATACGCATTGACACCTTATAACTAAGAAATTAGTTATTGGTTTTACTGATTAAGCGATATAATTAATTAATCAAACAAAAATCAAACGATTTGCGATAATTGTGTCATAGATATATAAAAAAAATTCGCTGGCTGCTGCCTATATTAGCAATGATTTAAAATGGCGCCGCTGCTGGTAATTTGAAGTTGACAAATTTGTGCCCTAATCGTTTCATCTCGGAATTTCTTGCGTATCACTGGTCTAATCATAGAAATATTTATTTGGTTAGAAAGAAATGAAAATGATATTTCTAAATATCTAATTTGTATGTGGTTTCATCGATTGAATTATTTTTTACAGCGAAGTAAATAACAATAATAAACGAAAACATTTAATTTAATGATTAATAATAACTCAACTTTGTTTTTTTATTATTAATACTTTCATTTTAGAATAAAATATTTCCATTTTTAATCAGTATTTAAGTTTTCCGTATGTACAAAAGAGTTTTTAGAAAAAAATTAATTGTAATACGAACAATTGTAAGTATTCAATTCTTAGCATTTTATAATTACATTTTAATACGGTAAAAAAGAAGGAATTAAACGAATACATTTCATTTGAAATCAACAGGCAAGGAAGCTCGCTTAGAAATAAAAAGACGTAAACAACAAAAAGAGAATATTCTTAAAATAAACGAATATTATAATACACTAATTCTTAGCTTTGTTTATTGTTAAATCTTTCTTAAATCTTTAATAACGTTTAGAAATACATTTAAACAAATAATACAATCCGGGAAAGCTGTACTACTCGGTAACTGTAAAAAACAAATTGAATATTCGACTGGCGACTGTAAAAAGCCAGTCACCAAATGATAACTATGAAAACCTTGTCACCACTCACCTAAAAGCAGCAGCCAAATGCGTACCAACAAAAAAAAAGCGCCAAAACATGACGGAGACAAAAAAGAAAAAGAAAAAAAAAATTTTTTACGTAATAAGAAAACATACACAGAGACACAAAAAACGTCAATAGACATAATCTTTAGAAAACCCGGATAGAACTAACTAAAACTCACAAAAAAGAACAACGAGAATACATTCAAAATCAAATAAATAAAATTAGAAATTTTGTTGAAGAAAGACATTCACAATTACATGACAGACAGTAAATAAAATTAGCAGTAGGAAAAGCTCCAGAAAACAAAGCTAAACCTGCCAGCCAAGAAGACAGACTCTTGAAGTAGACAGAACACTTCAAGAATCTGATTTGAGCCCTCCATAAAGTCATAGATAAAAATACTCCAAATATCTGTAATTGCCAACTGGGCATCAAATTAGGTCACCTTACGATAGATGAACTCGACATAGTCCTAATAGCAATCACCAGTAGAAAAGCTGCAAGCCTCAATGAAATATATTCTGTAGTATTATTTAAAGAAATTTTACGATATACTACTAATTATGTGACACAGTGTATATACAAAATGGTATGAAAAAAACAAACGAACGTCTGCATCCTTCCTTTCAAACAGAAAGGTGACCTCGGAATCACAAAGAACTACAGAGGTATAACTCTTACTGCCATGGTTACTAATGCCATCTTTCTTAATTGCATCCGACTCGAAGTAGAGAACATTCTTTAAAAAAAATCAAAACTACTTTCGCAGAAATTGGTAACCATTTGGATTCTAACGAAACTAGCACTAGATCAAAGGGATTGTTTTTGCATCTGTGGTGGAGCGCCACGCCTACAATGAGCTCATTACTTTACCGCACAGATCCCGGAGCTATTCATACGCTGAGTTGGCGAGGTGCCGGTATCGAACTAGGAACCCTGTGGTTTGCTAAGCCGAACGATCTACGGACTGAGTTAACCCGGTCCTCAAAGTTGTAACCATTTGGATTCTAACGAAACGATTAGAGAACAAATAAGATGGGAACTGTAAAAAGATGCTACGTGTTGTATTGAACAAATCTTGGAGGCAGTCCTCAAAAGAGCATTTGTACGGCCACTTGCCTCCTATCACGTAAACCATTCCAAGATATGTTGGTCACTGTTGGAGAAGCTAAGACGAGTTCATAACTGATGTTATCCTCTGGGCACCTACACATCGACAAACCAGTGTAGGTCATCCAGCAAAACTTACATCGACATAATAGTCCTGAAACAGCTTGGTTCTGAGCAAAAACAAAACTATTATATCAGTAAAAATAATGTTCAATTTATGTGAAATGATACTAGAAGAAAATTTCTCATAGATCCCGGGCCATATTGGGATATTGATCTTGCTATGAAAAAAAACAGAAATCATCAATAACTTAAATTTGGTTGGATTTAAGACTTTTAAATAGCATCTTTAGATTCCTTGGGCTGAAATGCTTTTATACATCAATTTTTAGGAGTAAGGAAGCTCTAGAACTCATTTTACAGACAACATAGGTTACAAAAAGTCGCCATTTTTCGCATCCCCCTCAAATTTGAAAAGCTAAAAATCAACAGAAAATCCCTCAATTAGAGTTAGAAGCTCAAATTTTGGAGATTGTCTCTGTCTGTCTGTCTGTCTGTCTGTCTCTCTCTCTCTCTCTCTCTCTCTATATATATATATATATATATATATATAATCAATGGTAATATTATGGGTTTACACTCATAACTTGAAGTTTCATGGTAATCCAATCATCAGATGAGTTCAATGGTTGAGATCTAAAAAACCAGTCGTGATGATTGGATTACCAGGAAACTTCAAGTTATGAGTGTAAACCCATAATATTACCATTGATTATAAATCTGCTCTGCTTTATTAGCATGGAGCACCTTTTCATGCCAATACTTTTCTCATTTTTTCATTCTCTATTGATTATATATATATATATATATATATATATATATATATATTATATATATATATATATATATATTTATATATAGCTGCACAAATTTCAGAAAGATTGAAAGATGAGGGTGACAATTTTACTTTTTTCTGGATGATTTGACTTGGAATTACCCTGCTGTCAATAACTTTAACGGATAACGGTAACTCTCCATTTATCCCCGTTATTTGAATTTTACACGAACGTCAATTTAAAATCTAGCTACACTTACGTACATAATTCGTAGGATCTCCACGATATTATGTAACAAATGGACAAATCTTGAGAAAAGCTGCCAAGAAGGTCTTCCACTTTGGCAAGGCCCAACCATCTGGAGTTGATTCTTCTTTCATGCTTCCGCCCGGTCGGCAGGGGCAGTAGAATACACCGACATCGGAAACTGGATGCTGTGTAAAGGACATTCCAATAGCACTAACTGATAGGGAGGGAAACCGAGGAAGTCATGTTAACGCGATATATATATATATATATATATTATATATATATATTATATATGTTATAGAAGTGGCTACCGGCGTCGCCTTGGTAGAGGGGGGTATTTTTAAAAAGTTAGTCTCGCAGATCCATTATTACTTATCGCGAGTAGGATCCTCGCTGGTTGCCCCATAAAAATCCTCACGGAAATATATAACAATATAGTAAGAAATTTCCATTCAATGATTTACAATTCAAAAAAAAAGATATAAATGATGCAATTAATTCAATCAATCAATATTATATTTCAAAGCGAAAAAAAAACATACAAAAAAAGATAAACAAAATAACATGCAAATGACTTTCCCTTTTGTTACTTTTAAAATTTGAATTTTTTAAATATCTTCCCAAATATAAATCAAATCCTCATTATTTTTGCTCAAAAACCAAGTCCTGGTGATATTTAATGTGTATATATATATATACTTGTCATTAATTGTTTTATTACCGAGGTTTGCTCCTGACATACAGATTCACACACATGTACATATTTTACTAACCCCTTCGCACGAGTAAGATGTAACACAAGGTCAAATTCTTAAGCGGAGTTTAACAGGTCTGAATTCAGAGTTTTCCTTCTCCTAGACTGGTTACCTAGTCATGGAGGGCAAGTAGTTGGATGCATACTTTTTGCAAGGGTATTAACGCTATGTGAAATGCAAACAGCCCTGCCCAGGAATTGAACTCGTGTCGACGAGTTCATTTCTTAGGACTCTAACCATTACACCACACGCGATATATATAAAAGCCTGGAGAGGACAGCAAGTGGCATTGGCCTGTATGTGAGCTCAGATAAATCAGCCTACATGCATTTTTAATAACATTGGATGACAAGACTCTGAAATTAGTTCACATACTTGGTAGTAATATCTCATCTATTGAAATCGATGTCAATATACGCGGAGGAAAAGCATGATCTGCTACAAACAGATTATCGATCATATAGAAATCTGATTTCTCGGATAAGATAAAGCGAAGATTATTCCAATCAGTAGCCATGTCAGCGCTACTATAAGGCTGCACCCCTTGACTCTAACGAAATTCTCGGAAAAAATAGATGGGAAATACACTAAGATAAATGTGTTGTCTTGAACAAATCCTGGAAACAGTATTCCACAAAAACAGCTGTACAGCTATTTGTCCTTTGTCATGCAAACCATTTGGTTAGACCAGTGGTTCTCAACCGGGGTCCATATGGACCCCCGGGGACCATACAACACATTTTTTTGGGACCCAGGCAAGTAAGTCCATGGGGAGTCCATCAAAGTAAAATAGGATTAAAAGGGGGTCAATAGAATGGCTATGGGAGGTCCACCAGAGTAAAATAGGATTAAAAGGGGGTCAATAGGTAAAAAAAGGTTGAGAACCATTGGGTTAGACGAACAGGGCATGCGGACACTGCTGGAGAGGTAAGGATGGACTCATGTGATGCCTTCCTGTGGACAACTACACGTTTGCACACCAAAGTGGGCCGACCAGCAAATATTTTAAAGAACTCTATTCGGACACCCGATGTCATCTAGACCTGTGTATGGCCTCCTAAGTGTGGTTGTCAATAGAGACAGATCATCGATCAGCTCTGTACGGATACTGGATGTCGTGAGAAAAGACCTGCCAGGAGCGATGACGAGTGACATGTGTGGGTGTGTGTGTGTGTGTGTGTGAGAGAGAGAGAGAGAGAGAGAGAGGGGGAGGGAAGGGGGGTGAGAGAAGAGAGATGGAGAGATAGTTATTGGAATCTGTGTCGTCGGTGAGACATGATGATAATGATGATGATGATACTGATATATATATATATATATATATATATATATATATGTATACATACATATAGGGGCCGGGTTAGCTCAGTCGGTAGAGCGTTCAGCTAGAAACCATAAGGTTCCTAGTTCGATACCGGTCCTCGCCAACTCAGCGTATGAGTAGCACAGGGATCTGTGCAGTAAAGTAAGGAGCTGATGGTAGGTGTGGCGCTCCCCCTCAGATGCTAAATACAATCTCCTTGGTCTACCGCTATTGAAAAGGGGATAGACTCCCTCGCTGACTGGCTGATACCGACATTAGGCGCCCCGACGACTATACATACATATAGTTATAAATAAATATGGAAAAATGTCCTGTTGAAATATCAATAATTACGTATATATATATATATATATATATTTATATATATATATATATATATATATATATATATATATATAATTGTTGATATATAAACAGGACATTTTTCCATATTGTGTCTTCTAGTCGTGTATGCATCCTGTCATTACGTTAATTTCTTTTACTCTTCCTTTGATTCTACTTTTGTCTGTCAACCCAGAATCTTCGACAAAATGGAATACTCACCCCCTACCCCCGCCAACCCGCGCTACCCCCAGTCACCTCTTCTCCATTTTTCTTCTTCATCTCTTGTACTCTTTTCTTCCGTCCATTCTCTGCTGTCTTCTCTCCATCCAAAGTGCATCACAAAGCCGGCTGCCTCAGCTTCTCCATGACTCATCTCGCCAATTAGCATAGCCACACCCACAGCACCGCACCCACGTCACCTTACCGCGTACCCGCTCGCCGCTGTCTGCATTAGCATCGGCTCTTTTATATCCAACCATTAAATCTTTTGTTCCGTCGGTGAGGTAAGAAATTCACACCCGAAACCTTCCGGTGAAGAGTGGTGGTGACATTGAAAAGGTTTTTTTTGTTGTTTTGTTGTTCTAACAGTTGATTAGTTCTCCGTGTTGTTTTTTGGTTTTGCTTTTATAGACGAAGAGGATGAAGCTGTAGATCGAAATTTATAGAATAAATTGGAAGTGAAAAAAAAAAGAAATAGTCATTTGATAAATGTACTCTACGAGAAACAGCACAACATATAATTCAGTATTGGCCTCCTGGATCGCAAACATATTATTTACTTGCAGGAACACGTTCGTTAGAATTTTGAAGGTAGAAAGAAATGTTCTTTTTTTTTAAAAAAGTCAAGCAGCTTTAGGTAAATTGTTTATATAGCCGTTCAAATGTGGTGGTGGCTTGGGTTGGGTTAAGCAGAAACTCACTGTGTATATCCATTAATTGGTGAAATGTAAGAGAGGCATTATTGATACGTTAGATAGAATCGGCAAACCGAGGAGTGGGAATCTGGGTTAGAAGACCACCAGTGCGAGATTGGTACACGAAAGATACGTAAGATGTAAGACGGATTAAAAAGGTTGACAGAGGCCTCTTGGATCCGGGTGGTATGATGTTGAGTTTCAGTTTGAGTTTTGTTTAACGACATATCAATCTCTGTGGATGTAAGACGGATTAAAAAGGTTGACAGAGGCCTCTTGGATCCGGGTGGTATGATGTTGAGTTTCAGTTTGAGTTTTGTTTAATGACATATCAACCTCTGTGGATAATTTAATGCCAGAAAGGTTATCTAGAATGTTTTTTTACATATGGATTTCAGTCTTTAAAGTAGCGGTTTTATGATGGTATTCGGTTATGCTTTTTTATATCTTGTTGGAAAGGTGGCTTTTTCTTTTAGAAAATTCAAAACGTCTTCTGGGTTTGTATTTTTAAAGAAGTCTTTTCAGTTTAAGATATTTGGTGCGGATTGTCTGAGACTGTTGCAGTTTAGCATGTTGTTTTGTTACATAATCTATGCGGTTGCATAAGATTTTTGTCGGTCCCCTGTAATTCTGAGGGGATGACCCTTTTCATACCATGGCCGGGCCCTTCAATGGAAAATTACAGAAACCCGCCAAAATACGTGAAGTCACGTGGGACCTGTTCGGTCCCCATTTTTCAGTTAGACGTCAGGCAGAGAAGTCGACCATTTTAGGTCCTGCCTAAAACTGGAACTCACGCGCGCTATGTTAGTCAGATATTTAGTTACATGAAATGTATAGTTAAGGAAATAAAAGTTTGTATAAGTAATATGTTCTTGTGGTTGATGAATGTCTTGGTAACAAGACTAAGAAATGAATCCAGGACGACCAGCCAGCAGGAACATAGCAATAGAATACCAGACCTTAGGAGATCCGAGACGCTAGACCAGACCAAGTCAAGATGTTAGAAGATTTACCAAGACGATCAGAATAGCAAAGCCGGTCAGAAGAAAAGACGACTAGAAGTAAGAAGTAAGAAAGGGTATACAACAGTTTGATAGTGAGCTTTACTTTTCATATTGAGCATACTGAGGCGTCCTTCCTTTTTAAAAGGTAAGAATGGATGATGTGGATGTGTTCAATACGCCGTCTGGAGAGCATTACTTCTAATTTTCTGTTTTTTTTCTTTTTTCTGCCCAGCCGGCCACTCACCAATAACTTATTGTATCTCATGGAGCTTATTATGAATCTGATTATCCCTTGATATTTGCCATTTGTCATATATGAATTTGTGAACCATATGACCTTTCATCATCATGTCGCGCAGTTTGCACGGATATCCATGACAATCTCTCGCCAACCTTCCCTATCATTCATCGACTCTGTGAGTTCCTCCGCGCAGCAGCCAGCATCCATACATAGTTGGTCAATGTAGGTCCTGACTGGGCGGCCCACATTAGCGTGTCCATGTGCTGGCTTCCATAATAGTACGTCGCTTATGAGCTCGTCCTTGCTTCTCCAGCAGTGTCCTGCATGCCTAGTCCGTTTTACTCGTATGGTTTGTGAGATGGGGGTAGGTGGCCATACAGTTGCTTTTTTGTGGGGTGCTGCTTCCACGACTTATTCAGGACCGCTCGCAGCATTCTGGTGCAGCTCCCATCTAGCTTATTCTCAAGGCGCTTTGTTAGGGTCCAGGTGGTACAGCCATACAGCAGTACCGACATAACCACAGCCTGGAAGAATCGTCTCTTTAGCTTGTCGGGGAGATCGGATTTCCATATGACTGATAATTTGTTAGTGGCCAGCCATGCCTTTCCTATTCGAGTGTTAACATCGCTTTTTGTGGATGAGATATTACTACCTAGGTATGTGAATTGTTCCACCGACTTAAGAGGCTTGCCGTCATGTGTGGAGATGTCTCATTTCTTTTTCAAGCTCATGAACTCAGTTTTATCAGAGTTCACATATAGGCCGACGCTCTTTACTGCCTCCTCCAGGCTGTGCTGGAGTTCCTCAGCCTGCGCCGGTGTATCTGCAAGAAGTGCGAGATCATCAGCATAGTCTACATATGTGACAGTTTGTGCAGGATAGCGCCTGCTTCTTGCCTTTCTTAGAGTGAAACCTTTTTCTTTTATGGTATCTAGTGAAGTTCGGAGTACATAGTCTAGGCATATGATAAATATATATGGTGCTATGACATTCGGACCATATGACCTTTAGGCACCCCTTTTTGATCTCGATTAAGGAAGGACATGTTTTTCATTTATACCGTCAATATCCGGTTGTTTTAACAGACAATTTTTCGATTTAAAAAAAATTATAAAACTAACCCCTAACCTTAACCCTAACCCCTAACCCTAACCCCTAACTCTAACCCCTAACAAACAACCAGATATTGACGGTGTAAATGAAAAACATGTCCTTTCTTAATCGAGATCAAAAAGGGGTGCCTAAAGGTCATATGGTCCGAATTTGTTTATGGCTGGTTTTAAATCTGTTATTCGGGATTTTTGTGTTAGTCATGTCGGTCAGGAGTGCTTTTTTAAGCTTTGTCTGCTCTTTCATTTCCTTGTCTACCGATGTGACTTGGTATCCAGGTAAGTATTGTGCTATTATTTTTGTAAGAAGGATTTGAGGAAGAGGGCGTCAACAAGATGTCGACATTTGTTGGGATTATTTCCTTTACTTGCCACTATTCTTTTGTTAGTTTGGTTTCTAGGATCGTACGGCATGTCAACCCTTATTGGGTTATTATATTCCGAAGACGTTTTGTTCTATTCATTCTTGATGAGTAGTCATTTAAAAAAATTTAAACTCAATTTTCTTAAAACACAAATTTTTAAACTCATTTTGTCTATTAATTCATTCTTGATATTATCCAGATATTTTTTTCAAACTCAATTTTTTGAATCACAGTTTTAACTATTTTTTTCTATTTAACCCATAAATGGTACCCTAACAAGTACTACAACGGGTCAGTGGACCTGGGAGTAATGGCGATGAAGGGGTACACCATACTCCCCAGAGCTCCAGAATTAGGACCTCACAACTAGATGCCGTTTAACGTCATACCCAGGACAATAAGACCCGCAGCCACCGCCTTCTAGGTTCTATAGGTGCTAGGGCTTTGCGTGACCAGCCGATTGATCATGGAGGGTCTCTTCGACCGCGCGTGTAGCCTAAGTACGGATCAAAGTTTAGTGTTGCATATCATTGAGTGCTCAACCACCAGGATTCCGTATCACGGCTCGCCATCCACGATCAACAGGGGGCCCCATTCGGGGACATTTTACCTCTCTGCAGATGTACGGTCGGTGTATTCTTCAGTCCAAGCTGACAGATGAAAGACAGATTCGAAAGGTTGACAGAGGCCTCTTAGATTGTATAGGGAAGGGATCCGAATGGTATTATGTTGACATAGCAAAGGGTACTTGAAACAAAAGATACAAATTTGTTGGGATTATTTCCCTTACTTGCAACGATACATCCGTTAGGTGTCGCTGCGACTGATATTAAAAAAAGGCAGAAACACAAGTCTAAATCAGCTAGAACCTTCAGCTATCAGAAGTAACACACCAGTTCTGTCTCATGTCCATGAGAGATATGTAAGAAAGACGGATTATATATATATATATATATATATATATATATATATATATATATTATATATATTTCTTGAATATTATTCCATATGAATTCTTAGTATAACCTTGTCATATATATATATATATATATATATATATATATATATATATATATATATATATATGTTTATTTTTATTTCTAAACTCTACTGGCGTTTTTTTAAAGAAAAAAACACGACACCCGTATTTTCTGAAAATAATCATTAGTATCTTATGTAGTGGCTAAAAGAAAAAAACACCGAAAGAGTTTGCTAAGTTACACATGTAAAAAGCGTCGAGAAGAGAATAATTATAAGAAGCTCCATGATTCACACATTATATACCTAGGTTTCACCCGAATGGTTCTTCAGGATAATTAACCATTCGGGTGAAACCTAGGTAGATAGTGTCTGACTCATGTAGGTCCTCATAATATCTATCTATCTATCTATCTATATATATATATTTCATAAAGGTTTATCTATCTATCTGTCTATCTATCTATATTTCATAGAGGTTTATCTATCTATCTATCTATCTATCTATCTATCTATATTTCATAGAGGTTTATCTATCTATCTATCTATCTATCTATATTTCATAGAGGTTTATATATCTATCTGTCTATCTATCTATCTATCTATCTATCTATCTATCTATCTATCTATATATATATATATATATATATATATATATATTCATAGAGGTTTATCTATCTGTCTATCTATCTATCTATCTATATTTCATAGAGGTTTATCTATCTATCTATCTATCTATCTATATATATATATATATATATATATATATATATATATATATATATATGTGTGTGTGTGTGTGTGTGTGTGTGTGTGTGTATGTGTGTGTGTGTGTGTGTGTGTGTGTGTTTAATCATCATGTCACTCTGACGGCATGGAATCCCTTTACTCTCGTTATGCGTCTCTATCGGTCCATGTGTCTGGTGGGTCCTCAATTCGGCATCCAGTGTCCTCTCATAGCACTTGTACGTAAGTAAATGTGTTCTTCAGGACATTTAAAATATGTTAGCTTTATTTCATAAAAATTTCCAGATCTTTATTAACAAGAAATGGAAAAATCTTCATTTCGTTAGATGACTGCAATTGCTAATGACAGAAATTATAACAATTTAATCAAATTTAACTTAATCATATTTTCATTCATTTCTACCTCGTTCTTGGAAATGGAATTTGACTTTGTGAATAATTTAACACGCACGCACGCACGCACACACATACTCATATATATATATATATATATATATATATATATATATATATATATATATATATATATTCATATATATATATATATATATATATATATATAAGACGTATATATATATATATATATATATATATATATATATATATATATACGAGGGAGAGTAAAATAGTATCTACATTTTCGCCATAACATATTATGCGTTCTGCGTGATCGAAGTTTGAGCCTGATCACGTCATTTTGCTTGATGTCTTTAAAGAGGAAACATACTCGCTCCACTAACAGTATGCGCCAAGGAAGTGACGCGATTTTTCTGTCCGGAAGGAGTGTCAGGGATTGAAATTTATCAAATTTTTTCGGGGAAAGTGCACTACCGCGTAGAAATGTGTATGGGTGGATAGAGAAGTTTAAAACTGGCCGACCAAGAGGGAACAGGATTCCCGTCAACCCCCACCATTGATGCGAAGATTCAGCAAGCTTGAAAGATGGTAATGGCTAACCAACGAGCTATCATCGATGGGATAGCTTGTTCTCTGCAGATTAGTGATAGTTTTGCCTATCAAACGATGAGCTCGCCTTTCAGAAAACAAGAGTTCGGGTAATTTTTGAATTTCCTTTATATATATATATATATATATATATATATATATATATATATATCTTATTATAATGGAGATTGTGGGTTTGTC
Organism: Doryteuthis pealeii; assembly: GCA_023376005.1. Classification (NCBI taxonomy): domain Eukaryota; kingdom Metazoa; phylum Mollusca; class Cephalopoda; order Myopsida; family Loliginidae; genus Doryteuthis; species Doryteuthis pealeii. The sequence goes on along the minus strand of CM042168.1, from coordinate 10,563,892 downwards.
TGTCTGTAACCGAAACTATATTACTATACAAGTCACAATTCCCTTTGTTATTTACATCAGATTTTCCATGATTTTATTTTTATTTAAACCTCAATTATTAATAAAATTGTTTTACATTACTTACACTGTTGACCATCTCTACATGATATTTTCCACGTACCCCACTTGTACGGGTCAGGCACAAGGCCCTATTTATGTGGGACCACCCACAAGCCGAAGCTCATGGGGTGGCGGGTGAAAAATTGCGTCGATCCCGTCGGCATTCCCCATCAAGGGGGCGCCTCAGGCGCTGGGCAATAAACCCAGCCCTGCCCCTTTAAATCAAGGGGACAGGTGTTGCCTGGGGGGATGGCCCCCTGGGATCGACGCCGTTAATTATATCAATGGTCCAGAGGCCGAAGCCACTGTTGACCATATCTACATGATATTTACCGCGTACCCCACTTGTACGGGTCAGGCACAAAGTCCCTATTAACGTGGGACCACCCACAAACCGAAGCTCATGGGGTGGTGGGTGAAAAATTGCGTCGATCCTGTCGGCATTTCCCCTCAAGGGGGGCGCCTCAGGCGCTGTGCAATAAACCCAGCCCTGCCCCTTTAAATCGAGGGGGCAGGTGTTGCCTGGGGGGATGGCCCCCTGGGATCGACGCCGTTAATTATATCAATGGTCCAGAGGCCGAAGCCACTGTTGACCATATCTACATACTAATAACATGCAATTGTATTTATATATACAACAAAACAGCGGTTTACAGTGTCAATGGGAAGGCTAATTTGCATATTGATATTAAAAATTTGATTTTAATAAATATATGCTTAGTATTATTGATTTTTAATTGTTTGGTTTTATCTTAATGAATATGAGCAAAAATGTCGGGGATAAATCTTAAGAGAAATCCCTGAAGAAGAAGAAATAACAGTAATATTATTCTTTACTTCCTATTTTAACTAAATAGTTGAATTAGGAAAATTTACCAATGAAAGAAGGGAGTAACAGAAAATGATGGAAGAATTAGTTTCAAAGTTGTTCTATTTTTCAATCATACCCCCTCTGTTCCAAATCTTTTTATCTGCATTCTTATTCAGTTTCATTAGTCTTTCTAATTTAATATGATATTTTATTATATTAAAACTTAAATACTTGCACCCGGAGGGTGCATATATTTGCTAGTATATATAAAGAAATTTGTAAAACGAAGTGTTCCAAAAATAAAATGAATTTATTTACCGACGCTTAAACGTTTCGGTTTATTTAAACCTTCGTCGGGATAGATTATGGGATGAAGAAATTGATGGATGTTTTGTAAATAATAGGAGTTAGAAAAATATTTACGAAATGTTTGTAACTGTATTTGTTCAGCGTTATATTTTTTGAAAGACTGTTCGCGATCCTCACACGCGAAGATGTCATGACGCGTGACGTAACTCGAAGAAATGCATTCAACAAAAGCTAAGAAAAAGTATTAATGGACTGATTTTATGAGAACAAAGTGGGGAATGAAAACTAAATAATTAAATAATGCCTGGTATTTTGTAGCTATTTAATACTATTTTAGCTAAAGACGGTGATATGTTGAAAAATCCAGGTCGATTATTAAGGGAGGGCAAAAGCGAAATTGCACTGGTTTCAAAAATCTGTCTTAGTCATTTGTTGTGAATATGAGCTAATATTGTGGCATCATTGAAACTGAAGTTATGATCAGTTTCAGACATATGTTGGAGAGAGAGAGAGAGAGAGAGAGAGAGAGAGAGAGAGAGAGAGAGAGAGAGAGAGAGAGAGAGAGAGAGAAGTAAGAGAAAAGAAAGAGAAAGATGCAGATAGATAGATGGAAGTATAGATGCACACTACACATCATTTAAAAGCTTGGACCCTTCTTCATTCATATACGTGATGACTGATAAAATGGATGACTAGAACCCACTTGAATAATGGAAGAGAATAAGAGGGGTCCATACCTTACACAAGAATATTAGTCTGAAAGTGAATGTAATAACGCGAATGGAGTTTGAACTCGTTTACTACGATATTTCAGACAAGCACGTTAACCACTACATCACATTACGGTAGTCACGCTGAAAGCCCCGGTTCCCTCAATATCACTGAAGTTAAGTATCAATGAATCTGAAGTAGAAAGAAAACAAACAGAAAAAGTATTCTCTTAAAATTATAATAAAAAACACCAAAAATGAACAAATAATAAAATTAAAACAAAACAAGCAAACAAAACAAAGAAATTTGGAAAAGAGAAAGAAAAGACGTTAAAGAATATTTCTGTGACAAATAAAAAGAATAATAAAAATGCCAAAATTTTAAAAGAATCGGCAAGAAACTAAAAGAAAAAGAAAAAAAACGTTAAGAATATTTCTTTTGAAAATGCAAAAATGAATGAAAAAAATGAAAGAGAATAAAAAGGAAAAGTAAAAAAAAGAAAAAAAAGAACCGAAATGAAGAACAAAGAAAGAAAAACATTATAAAATTATTCTGTTAAAAATGTTAAAATTTTTAAAAATAAAACAAAAGAAGGAAATTGAGAGTGAAAGTGAGAAAATACCTTAAAGAATATTTCTGTAAAAATTAAAAACCGAATAAAAATACCAAAAAATTTAAAATATAAATTTAAAAAAACTGAAGGAAAAAAAAACTCAAAAATTATTCTGTTAAAATTATAAGAAATTTAAATAAAACAAAAAAAGAAAATCGGGAAAAAAAATAAAATAAAAAAAGACCTTACGGAATTTTTTGCGAAAAATAAAAACCGAATGACAATGCCAAAAGAAAGAAAAACATTTCAAAAGAAAAAAAAAAGACAATGAAGGAAAATGAAAGAAACGACCTTAAAGAATTTTCTGTCAAAACTTTTTAGAAATTTAAAAAAATAAAAATAAACAAAAGAAAATTGGGAAAACTGCAAAAAATGAAAACCGAATGAAAATATCAAAAGAAAGAAAAAATTTAAAAAAGAACAGAAAGGAAAATGAAGGAAAATGAAAGAAAAATTTTTTCTGTAAATTTTTTTTTAAATTAAAAAAAAAAGAGAAGGAAATTGAAAAACTGCAAAAAATACCTTAAAGAATCTTTCTGTGAAAAAAAAATGAATGAAAATACTGAAAGAAAGAAAAAGATAGGAAATAAACTAAAAGAAAAAGAAAGAAAGAAACCTTTAAAACTATTACAACATTTTGAAATAAAACAAAAGAAGGAACCCAGGAAAAAAGAAATGAAAGACCTTAAAGAATCTTTCTGTAAAAAATAAAAACTGAATGAAAATACCAAAAGGAACAAAAAAAAAAAAAGAAAAAAAACTGAAGGAAAATGAAAGAAAAAACCTTAAAGAATTTTCTATCAATTTTTTTTAAAGATTAAAAACAAATCAAACAAAAGAAGGAAATTGAAAAAAAAAAAAATTCAAAAATGACCTTAAAGAATATTTCTGCAAAAAATAAAAAAAATGAATGAAAATACCGAAAGAAAGGAAAAAAAATTAAAGAAAGGAATTGAACGAGCCAAGAAAATGCAATCTGTATCATAAAGACATAAGTTGACATTGCAAAGAGAAGTTAATGAAATGAGAGATTAATGGATGGCTGTTCTCCTAAAAATATCTTCATCGGAAAACGCAAATACAAAATTCAAACCAAAAATAAAAACCAAAATAAAAATGGCTAAATCGAAAAATAAATTGCCAAATCTTTAATTCACTATTATCCTTTACCGTTTTGGAATTTGAATGGAAAATCAATGATGCAATTATTTGAAGGAGGATGAATGAAAGAATCGGCAGAAGAAGGAGTGAACAAAGAAGACAATAAAGGAAGGAAATTGAATGGATGAACGAAAGAATGAAGGAGTGTGTTTGTGAATGAATGAGTGAACGTCATTTGAAGAAAATAAATGATGAGAAGACGAAATGGGTAAAATAAATGAAGGATTGAGTGAATGAGAAAATTAAAGAAGAAGAAGAAGAAGAAGAAGAAGAAGAAGAAAGAGAGAGAGAGAGAGAGAGAGAGAGAGAGAGAGAGAGAGAGAAAGAGAGAATGACATTAAACTCTATTTGATGGTGAGGTTACGGTTCTGGAGGTTTGGGGAATGTGGAGCACCTTTTAATCACCATTGTTCCTGTCGGCTAGGGTGTTAAAATACACCAACTGCACTTCTGCAGAGGAGTAAGACCTGTTAGCCGTGGGTGGTGACCTATGATGCTTATGGATGGAACCCAGGTGGCTGAGCAGTCCATGACATGCAACATTCCACTTTGGCCCTTACTTGGGCTAGACGGGTGATCGGAGAGGCCTCCTCCAATCAATCAGCTGGTCATGTCAAGCCCTAGCACCTATATGATTGCTCCAACCCTATTGTCCTTATGGCAAGCACCAACCATTTTTATCATATGAGTGCTAGAAGGTGGTGGCTGAGGGGCTTCATGTCCTGGGAATGAAGTTAAAATCTATCTGATGGTGAGGTTCCAGTTCTGGAGGTTTGGGGAATGTGGAGCACCTTTTCATCACCATTGTTCCTGGTCCACTGTGACCCGGAGTGGTAGTACCTGTTAGGGTCCCATCTATGGGTTAAATAGAAAAACATGAGTTTATAAAAAAAAATGAGTATCCATTAAGATTATTTGTTTCAAAACGTTGTCGGCATTAAATGACCCACTGAAGTTGATATGCCGTAAAACAAAACAAACCCAACCAAACTAAACCTTTCATCTTTCCTATAACTGTGCTCTGAAGAAGACAAATGTCTTATACAATGCCTTGTATGTTTGTTTTCCTTTTATTTTTTAAAATTCTTTTATTTAGATTTCATTGTATTAACTTTATAATGTGGAAATAAGCGTGTTCGCACTTACAATAATACATTTACATTGTTTTTCATTTTATCTTTTCTTCTACGTTTGTCGGATTTAATTGCATTTTTTTTGTTACTCACTTATGTATTTATATATAAGTTAGAAAATTGTTTCGGATCCCTTCACGCGTCATTTTAAGATGTCTTTAAAGATGTCTGCAAGAGAGAGATGAAGACATGCCACATCGACATCAACACATGGGAGGCTTATGCAGAAGACCGTACGACCTGGCGTCTCCTCGTCAAACAAGGAACGAAAAGGAGTGAAAAAGGAGTGAAAAAGAGAGGAAAGAAGCTGCTGCAGAAAAGAGAGTCATAAGGAAGGAGAGATAACAGCAACTCCAGCAAGCATCACTGTTTGTTTGCAGTCACTGCACCAGAGATTGCCATTCAAAAATTGGTCTGTTCAGCCACTCACGCAATTGTAGATTTAAAAAAAGTGGACACTACGCCATCGTCTTAAATAGACTGAAGAATGCCAATACACGCAGAAAGGTGTTTCGGATACCATCACGCGTCATTTTTGAAAATCTTCTTTTTAGAATGAAAATGAAAACGATTTTCAAAAAGATAGAAAAAAAAAAAGATAAAAAAAAAAATCTGCAGTGAATCGAAGATTGGTGCAGTTGTAGTGACCAATTTTATTTTTGAATTGTTTCCACCCCCAACCCCCCCCCCTTGACCGATGGACAAATACAACGATTTAGTATACATCAATATCTATGCTGTAGAACGAATAAATTCAGGTACATCAGTCGACCTAATTATTGACGTTTAGCTTGTGTAGCTAACTTATACGAGCTAGATATATTGGCCGCCCTGTCGTCTGGGGCGTTAGAATGCACCGACTTCACCTCTGCAGAGGGGTAAGACATTCCCAATGGGGCCACCTGTTGGCCGTGGATAGCGACTCGTGATGCTTAAGGATAGAACCCAGGTGGTTGAGTAGTCCATGACTTGCAATACTCCACTTTGCCCCTTTCTTGGACTAGACGGGTGGTCGGAGAGGCCCCTTCCGATCAATCGGCTGGTCACGTCAAGCCCTAGCACCTATATGATTGCTCCAACCCTATTGCCGTTTTGGCAAGCCCCAACTCCTTTTTATCATATGGGTGCTAGAAGGCGGTGGCTGAGGGTCTACATGTCCTGGGAATGACGTTAAACTCTATCTGATGGTGAGGTTCCAGTTTTGGAGGTTTGGGGAATGTGGAGCACCCCTTCATCACCATTGCTCCCTGGTCCACTCTGACCCGGAGTGGTAGTACCTGTTAGGGTCCCATCTATGGGTTAAATAGAAAAACATGAGTTGATAAACAAAATTGTATTATTCATTAAGAATGAATTTATTTCAAAATTTGTCGGCATTAAATGACCCACTGAGTTTGATATGCCGTAAAACAAAACAACCAAACCAAACCTAGATATATTGGATTTCACAAGAAGCTGTCAAAAATCTACTAGCTGGATCAGGGCATTGGCTGATGTTTATCAAACATGAAATAACACAGGAAGAATCACCCAGACTTAATCAAGACCTGTCGGCGGGGCTTAGAATATACTGATTGTATTCCCCCCCCCCAAAAAAAAACAACAAAAAACCCCAAGGAGGCGTCCTTGTTGGTTGATTGGTTGGATTTTACAGCATGCCAACCCTTGTTGGGTTATTTTATGCGAAAGACATTTTGTTTTATTCATTTTTCTTGGGTATTCAATTTTTTTATAACCCAGAAAGAGTCACCCATGCCCAATCGCACCCTGTGGGTGGGGGTTAGAATACTTTGATTGTATCTCCCCCAGACGGTGAAGATACGCCTACCCCGAAAAAAGAAACAATACAATTTTGTTGGGTATTTGTAATAAGTAATTTAGAGTTACTTCCCCTGTTTTATTATTACTTTCCCTTTGTGTAAATCTTTAGCTTTCTGAAAGTATATAAGAAAACTGTAACTGTATTCTAAGTAGAATTGTAGCTTTCTCAAGTCCGACCGTGTGTGTTCATTCATTATTACAGTATTCAATGTTTTTAGAACCCATTTTTTAAAACTCATTTTATTGTATTTAACCCATAGATGGGACTAGTACTGCCACTTCGAGTCAGAGTGGACCTGGAAGTAATGACGATGAAGGGGTACTCCACACACCCCAAAGAGCTTCATATAACCAGCTGACTGATCGATAGGGGCCTCTCTGACAGCTTGTCTAGCCTAAGTAAGGGTCAATTGAGGTGTAGCATGTCATGGACTCCCCAGCCACATTAAGCATCACGGATCGCCACCCACAGCCAACAGGCGTCCCAATTGCAGGGATTTTACCCCTCTGCAGAGGTGCAGTCGGTGTATTCTTCTGTATCAGCCGACTAAGCGCCCACAGTATTTACTGGCGAAAAATGTACCATACGATAAATTTACCACAGGATGAATCAACTGGCGCTAAATTTACCATACGATTAAATTTACCCACCATGAATTTACAAGATGAATTTACCGTATAATGAATTTACTCGCTATAAATTTATCATACCATAAATTTACCCATGATGAATTTACAAGATGAATTTACCGTATAATGAATTTACTCGCGTTAAATTTATCATACCATAAATTTACCCATGATGAATTTACTACAAGATGAATTTACTACAAGATGAATTTACCGTATAATGAATTTACTCGCTATGAATTTACTATACGATTACATTTACCTACGATGAATGTATTACCAGATACATTTACTACTAGATGAATTTACTTGCCATAGATTTACTAAAGAATTTAATCTAACACACGATGAATTTACCAAACGATTATTTTCTGACGATGAATTTACATAACACGACTTTTAAAGAAGAATAAACATCTTGTTTACCGTTGAAGAAAAAGTCTCGAGAGGTTTTAAAAATAGCACAGCATGCAAATCTAAAAATTAAATCATATTTACATACGTACGTAAAAAAAAACATATCTACATTTTCTTATTTTTTTAAAACATTTCCTTCCACCGTTTTCCCCTTCTGTGGAAATTTGTTAAAAAACATTTAAAAGAAGAGAAAGACACCAAAGAAAGCAAAACAAAAATGGCTGCTAACTTTGAAGAATACAACACGAGACTTTCATAATATTTATTTGGTCTTTAATCTAAAATTAAGAGGAATTTCAAAGAATTCTTGCCCACCAGTAACCAAAATAATTTCCGGGATATTCCTCTCTGCTGGAATTATTTTTAAAATCTTAAATGACTTTTCATTGGCATTGCAGCCTCGGAAGACTATATAGTTCTTAGGTTATTTCCTATAACTCCAACCTTAAAAAAAGGGTAACCACTCTGATTGACTGATAAATTATTTATTTATTTATTGATCTAATAGGAAAAAAGAAGACGGGGTTAGGGTTAGGGTTTAGGGTTAGTTTAATGGGAAAATAATGCGTAGATTAATTAACAGATAAAATTTCTTCGGAGTGGTTCCCCTTTTTAGGTTGGAGCTATAGGAAATAACCATTTCTTGTGCCCCTGAAGTTACAGCACCTCCTGTGACTGTTCGAAAAACATTCTCGACCACAGATGTCGCATGTGAAGGCTGACCCTGAAGATGTTGTTGTGCCGGTGCTTTGTTGCCACCGCTTTCTTCTGGACCTCTTAGCTTCATGGTGTTGCTTCAGACATAAAGGCGTTGGGTTGGCCTAAAGTCGGTATCAGCCTGACAGCAAGGAAGTCTATCACCTTTTCCCCAGCGCTAGACCAAGGAAATTTTTCTGGCGTCTGAGGTGGAGCGACACACCTACCACCAGCTCCTCATTTTACGGCACAGAGCCCTGTGCTACTCATATGCTGAGTTGGCGAGAGCTGGTATCGAATTATGAAACTTGTGGTTCTTATGCGAACGGTCTACCGACTGAGAAGGACAAAACTTTTACTCTTTGCCGTTTATATTAATATGCAATATCCTCCGTATTTAGTTTGGTGGGTTAGATTATACGGCAAGTCAACCGTTGTTGGGTTATGTTATACCGAAGATGTTTTGTTTTATTCATTCTTGTTTGGTATTAATTTTTTAAACTAATTTTTTTTGTATCTATTTAAACATAGATGCGATCCTAACAAGTACTAACACTCCGAGTCAGAGTGGACCTGGAAGTAATGACCACCTCTAAAATTCCTATTTGTAAAATTTAATCTCACTCTCAATACCAGACTTCTAAAATCTAGAAAGGGGATAGTTGGTACTAAACCCACTAGATTTTGGTGGCAAAATAGAGAAAAAAAAAAACTATACTAGGACAAATTATCACGGCTACTTCGTTAACCTAGTCTGATCCAAGGCCACAAATGTAAATCATTCAGGTTGGTTGGCTGGTTGGTTGGTTGATTGGACTAAATTTTCGGCATGTCAACACTGGGGGCTTTTCTGCCGAAGACGTTTTCATTTATTCATTCTTTAGTTGTATTTTACGGCATGCCAACCCTTGTTGGGTTATTTTCTGCCGAAGACCATTAGGTGCAGTTCAACGTCATACCAAGTCACGCTTCGTATTTAGATTTAAAAACCGCCACACCACAAACAAAATGAACACGTGCAAATCATAAAATTGAAAATCAATCCTATGAATAATTTTATATAGAAACCAATAAAAGGTAAAACTTGCAAATCATACTCAAAATCCCATGATATTACAGGGTGATCCAAAAAACAATTATTTATCTATTTTCCCATTAAACTAACCCTAAACTCCAACCCTAACCCTAAACTCCACCGCCCTGTCGGCTGGGGCGTTAGAATGCACCAACTGCACCTCTGCAGATGGGTAAGACTCCCCCAATAGGGCCACCTGTTGGCCGTGGGTGGCGACCCGTGATGTTAAGGATAGAACCCAGGTGGATGAGCAGTTCATGACATGCAATACTCCACTTTGGCCCTATCTTGGGCTAGACGGGCGGTCGGAGAGGCCCCCTCCGATCAATCGGCTGGTCACGTCAAGCCCTAGCACCTATATGATTTTCCCAACCCTATTGCCCTTATGGCAAGCCCCAACCCCTTTTTATCATATGGGTGCTAGAAGGTGGTGGCTGCGGGTCTACATGTCCTGGGAATGACGTTAAACTCTATCTGATGGTGAGGTTCCAGTTTTGGAGGTTTGGGGAATGTGGAGCACCCCATTCATCACCATTGCTCCCTGGTCCACTCTGATCCGGAGTGGTAGTACCTGTTAGGGTCCCCATCTATGGGTTAAATAGAAAAATGTATTTATAAAAAATTGTATTATCCATTAAGAATTGATTTATTTCAAAACTTTATCGGCATTAAATAACCCACTGAGGTTGATATGCCGTAAAACAAAACAAACCAAACCTAAACTCCAACCCTAACCCTAACACTAAATGCCCTAGTTAAAATTAACAATTTTATTACAAAATTTGTGGGTTCTGTTTTTTCTGGATCATGTGATTTTGAGTATGATTTGCAAGTCTTACCCAATTAAAATATAATTAAAATAAGTTTTTATGAGTTAAAAATGTATTAAAAATGTTTTGAAAAAAAAATTTGAATACCCAACAAGAATGAATAAAACAAAACGTCTTCGGCAGAAAATAACCCAACAAGGTTGGCATGCCATAAATTACAACCAAAGAATGAATAAATGAAAACGTCTTCGACAGAAAAGCCCCCAGGGTTGACATCCCAAAAAGTTAGTCCAACCAACCAACCAACCTGAATGTTTTACATTTGTGGCCTTGTATCAGACTAGGTTAACGAAGTAGCCGTAATAATTTGTCCTAGTATAGTTTATTTCCTGTATTGCCACCAAAATCTAGTGAGTCTGGTACCAATTATCCCCTTTCTAGAGATTAGAAGTCTGGTATTGAGAGTGAAAAAAACGGACAATATTATCTTTAGGCACCCCTTTTTGATCTCGATTAAGAAAGGACATGTTTTTCATTTGCACTATCAATATCTAGTTGTTTGTTAGGGGTTAGGGTTAGGATTAGGGTTAGGGGTTAGTTTTATGATTTTAAAAAATCTAAAAATCGTCTGTTATAACAACTGGATATTGACGGTGTAAATGAAAAACATGTCCTTTCTTAATCGATATCAAAAAGGGGTGCCTAAAGGTCATATAGTCCAAAAAACCTAGTATATTTCACTGCCACTCAAACTGCAGAATCAAAATATCAACGTCTTTTACAGTTTTTGTTGCATACTTGATAAATTGAATCCTCTATGAAGGCTCAACTTCTCTGGCCTTTTGTCAGACTTAGTTAACGATATAACCATAATAATTTTTAATAAGTTTTTAAGGACCGATTTAAATAAGTCAGCCGAGTGTCCAGCTGGGAACCGCAAGGTTCCTGGTTTGATACCGGTCCTCGCCAACTCAGCGTATGAGTAGCACTGAGATATGTGCAGTAAAGTGAGGAGCTGGTGATAGATTTGGCGCCACGCCTCAGACGCTAAAAAGCAATCTCTTTTTTCTGGCGCAAGTGAAAAGAGAATATACTTTTTCGCTGCCTGGCTGATACCAACTTTAGGCCACCCGACGACTTTACTTATAGTCAAGTTGACAACTAATCTTTAAAAAAAATTAAAAAAAATTAAAATAGATCACTAAGTAGGTTTGATTCTATTCTAGTAGTGACCAGGTTTGAATTCAAGTTTTTATTCTCCTAGACTGGTTGCCTAACCAAGGTTAAGAGCCCAGTCTGCCCCACTTTTTACCCATAGCTAGGTGGAGACTTTAGATTTATACCTTTTCCAAGAGTATTAGCGCTATATGAACTGTGGCTCCGTCCAAGAATTGAACTCGAGTCGACGAGTCCATTTCCTGTGACTCTAACCAGTACACCACCGTGCTTCCCTTACCACAGCAATCTCTGAGATGACAGTGTCACCGGGAACTAAATATTCTTAA
>CM042168.1:10539641-10549641 GCA_023376005.1 Doryteuthis pealeii | reverse complement strand
GTGTGTGTGTGTGTGTGTGCAATAACATATATAGCAATAAATCAACTCAGTTTATTCAAATAATCAAATCTGGATTTTCGATTGGCTAACAGGAAATGATTTTATGCCATTCGTTTAATTGAACTCAGTTGACATTTGCAATCAAAGCATTATGTGCCAGCTATCTCATGTCAACGAGTTATCTCCCTTACTTCATGAACTCTTCAATATGCCTTCTTTCCTTTTTTTTTCTTTCTTTGATGGTTTTATTTGAATAGGAGTTTATTTTATGGGATTTCCTCATCTGACTAGATGTGTCCTCATTTTTCCCCCTTCGGTCAGCACATCAAACTGTAATTACATAGTTTGGTTTTATAGGATCTGGGTGACCGGTGCGGATGGGGGTCAGATTTACATCCTTGATTTAGAACCAGATTATATCTTTATCTTGTCTTATTTATTCATTCATTAATTATTGTGGACAACAGGATCAATGAAATAACAGGGTGTTTTCCTTTGGTGTAGAGGTTATCATCTCAGGAAATGAACACGGTCTTTTAATATATATATATATATATATATATATATATATATATATATATATATATGAGAAGTAAATAAACAAACGCTGTGTTTTTGATATGGCTTTTTTTAGCCGACAATTTTTGGGAGAATATTTGTTTAATTGAAGTCGTACCTAATTTTGAAAATTGATTAATCAATAATTAATTAATTTTCAAAATTAGGTACGACTTCAATTAAGCACATATTCTCACAAATATATATATATATATATATATATATATATATATATATATATATATATGAGTAAAGAGTAAGGAAATTAATCCGACGGTATATGTATAAATAAAAGGGTATAAAAAACACACTTTGTTGTTAAAATATATTTTTATATCCTTTTCATTGCTGATATTGACAATATTTCGATTTATAAAAAATCTTCCCGCCATGTCGGCTGGGGCGTTAGAATGCACCGACTGCATTGGTAAGACTCCCCCAATGGGACCACCTGTTGGCCGTGGGTGGCGACCCGTGATGCTTAAGGATAGAGCCCAGGTGAATGCGCAGTTAATGACATGCAATACTCCACTTTGGCCCTATCTTGGGCTAGACGGGCGGTCTGAGATGCCCCCTCCGATTAATCGGCTGGTCACGTCGAGCCCTAGCACCTGTATGATTTTCCCAACCCTATTGCCCTTATGGCAAGCCCCAACCCCTTTTTATCATATGGGTGCTAGAAGGCGGTGGCTGCGGGTCTACATATCTTGGGAATGACGTTAAACTCCATCTGATGGTGAGGTTCCAGTTTTGGAGGTTTGGGGAATGTGTAGCACCCCTTCATCACCATTGCTCCCTGGTCCACTCTGACCCGGAGTGGTAGTACCTGTTAGGGTCCCATCTATGGGTTAAATAGAAAAATGTATTTATAAAAAAATTGTATTATCCATTAAAAATTGATTTATTTCAAAACTTTATCGGCATTAAATGACCCACTGAGGTTGATATGCCGTAAAACAAAACAAACCAAACCAAACCAAACCAAAAAATCTTCATCAGAGCATAATGATAATTAGGTCCGTTTTTAGATGTAAATATTTTTAATCCAGACTCATCAAGAGAAAAGCAGAAAATAATTTGAGTTCAAGTTGGAAGTATTGTCTCTCCCTAAAATCGTATATCCGGTGCTTTATGAACAAGATGTAGCGAACGCACCGGATACCCTTTTATCCACACACACACACACACACACACACACACACACACACACACATATATATATATATATATATATATATATATATATATACTAGAAAAACGCTTTACTCTTCTAGTCTTCCAAATTGTCTCAGAGACATACTAAAATATAATAGCGAGGGGAATGAAGATATATATCGAGGGGTGGAAATTGATAGGCAAATGATAAGTGAGAGATGGGTAACTTTGTGAGTTAAGTGCAAATAATTGCTAATTAAAACAATGAAAATAAATTTTTTTCAAACATAATTCAATCCCAGAAATAAGGAATATTTTAGTAGTTAATTTTAGTCATTAAACTACACAGGAAAAAAAACTTAGGGAAACAAACATTGATTCGCTCAGCTTTAATATAATATGATATAATATAATATGATATAATATATATATATATATATATATATATATATATAATCAATGATAATATTATGGGTTTACACTCATAACTTGAAGTTTCATGATAATCCAATCATCAGATGAGTTCAATGGTTGAGATCTCAAAAACCAGTTGTGAAATGGTTGAGATTTTAAAAACCAGTAATTTTTTAGCGTTTATATGAAGCGTTTTCACGCGATGGGAAATATAAAGCTAAAAATTGTTTCTTTTAAACTGTGGCTTGTTTAACGTTTATGTGACGTGGATTGTGTTCACGTGATGTAATGTCATGACGTTAAATTTGTATTTAAAAAACATTATAATCAAACAAACTTGCTTTGGTGTTAATGCACGCGGTGTTCAGATGATTTTAAAAAAAAAATAAATAAAAGGAGAGCGAAAATTAAGGGATCAAAATCATATATATATATATATATATATATATGTATAATTTAATATACCAAGCGTGTTGGTAGATCCTTGCGGAGAGAAAAAACCCGGCAGAGAGTTTGATTGTAAAAATATACTACCAAACATCAACCAGGAAGAAAAAAATTTTTGAAAAAAAGAAAAGACCAAGATATTCGTACCAACAAAAAATAATCTATTGGTATAGTATTTGGCCAAAAGAAAAAACAATTTATATGTATATATATGTATATAAGATATATATATATATTCATATAACCGCTAGGAGAAGCTAATTTGTAAAAAGTGCTCGATACCTAAGTAGAGCCAAGTAATAAGGTATATATATATATATATATATATATATATATATATATATATATGTGTGTGTGTGTGTGTAGGCGTTTTTTAACACAATATTTCTTTTTGAAGATCTTTGGTGTAGACGTTAAATGCATTATGTCTCAGTTATCTCATACCAACGAGTTATCTCCCTTACTTCACGAATTCTTTAAAATGTCTCCTTTTTTTCCCTTTTTTTGTTGCTATGATGATTTGATTTTATGGGATTGCCTCATCTAACCAGATGTGTTCTCATCCCCGCCCCCTACGATCAGCAATTCAAACCCTGTAATTAGACAGTTTGGTTTTACAGGAACTGGTGGAACGGTGCGGGTGGGGGTCAGACATACATCATTGATTTAAAACCAGATTAGCTTGTGAACCATTACTCTATGTCAAGCCTAATAATTAAAGTTTATGTAATGATCTTGTGGTTTTAATTATTCATTCATTAATTTTTTGTGGGCAAAGGGACCAGTGTGATAACACGGTGTTTCCTTGGGTCATCGTCTCATAGAATTGATAGTCTTTAAATATATATATATATATATATATGTTTTTTTTAAGTTGGCGTTATTACGAAGCATCTAAAAATAAATGAATGAACTCAATGTTATGGAGTATTGGATTCACTTATTTTTTATTATTATTTTTTATCATAAATTTTCGGGTTCGTTAGATACCCTCTTTCAAATGAATGTTGCTCCTGTTCAACGGATCTTTTGTCTCTGTTGTTATTGACAGCGGCAGCGTCTGTAAAAAATCTTAATAACGGAGTATTCCGATGTCAGCGTTCAGTCCCCTCACGTGAGTTTGTAATTTTAGAATCCATTTAGTTTCTGCTTGTTTTCGAAATTGCGTTGTTGGAAATGCGTGTTCTATTAGAATGCATTTGAGGTGTGTAAGGTTGTGTGTTAGGGTGTTAAAGTGAAGTGCTATTGTACTATGCGGGGATTTGAGTTTTATTGTGGATTATTGTCTGAATTTTTAGATGAGGCTTGGTGATTTGTATCAATTAGATTTTTCGGACTGTTTTCCTCATTTTATAGTTATAAACCCAATATATATTTACCAATCCCTCCGCACTAGCAGGATGTGACACAAGGTCAATTTCTTAAGCGGAGTTCAACAGGTTTGAATTCAGAGTTTTCCTTCTCCTAGACTGGTTGCCTACCCAAGGTTAAAGAGCCTAATCTGCCCTACTATTTACCCGTAGCTAGAGGGGGAGTAGGCGTCATACCTTTCCCAGTGGTATTAGCGCAAAGTGAAATGCAATTACCACGTCCAGGATTTGAACTCGGGGCGACGGGTCCATTTCCCATGACTTTAACCATTACACCACACGCTTCCATGCGTTATATACCCAATAGACAGATGGCGCAACATATATAATGAATACTTAACATAACTTAACCCTTTTACCCGGTAACGGTTAACAGTTAACGGAATGAGAACAATCTACCACAATGGATCAAATACAGGCTTTGGTTATTTCCTATTATTCTAACATAAACAAAGGGGGACCACTCTTTGACTGATAAATTATTTATATAGGGATCTGTGCCGTAAAATGAGAAGCTGATCGTAGATGTGTCGCTCCACCTCAGAAGCCAGAACAATCTCCTTGGTCTAGCGCTAGGGAAAAGGTGATCGACTTCCTCGCTGTCAGGCTGATACCGACTTTAGGCCACCCCGACGACTTTACTTTACTGTTCATGTCTGAAGCAACATCATGAAACCAAGAGATCCAGAAGAAAGCGGCGGCAACAAAGCACCGGCACATCAACATCTTCAGGGACAGCCTTCATGTGTGACATTTGTCGTCGAGAATGTTTTTCGAACATCAGACTTCACAGTCACAGGAGGCGCTGTAACTTCAGGGGCACAAAAACTGGTTATTTTCTATAACTCCAGCCTAAAAAGGGGAACTACTCTGAATGAATTTTATGTTAATTAATCTACCCATTATTTTTCCCATTAAACTAACACTAAACCCTAACCCTAACCCCGTCTTCTTTTTTCCTAGTAGATCAATAAATAGATAAGTAATTTATTAGTCAAGAGTGGTTCCCCTTTGTTTATCTTAGAATTATAGGAAATAACCCAGGGTTTTGTTTCGAAGTTACGAGAAGGCTCTCAATTACGTCATAAAACATTCCGAGTCCGACAAGAAGGTTGTCGAATTCGACGAGAAACACCTGAAGAAGGTCGAAGAGCACATTGGCCGAAACGTTGTGTAAATAACAATATAGACGAGGACAACAGCCCGAAAAATGTAAATAATACAAATATATTTTTAAAAACTTTTTAAACACCGGGAAACATCAGGTAGCTCTGTTAAGATATGATAAAATTAGATTCTTAGTTACATTCATACACGTGCACTTTTAATCGTGTATCCAACTCTGTCCATTGTGTCAATAACAATAAAGACGAGGACAATAGTCCGAAAAATCTAAATAATACAAATTATCAAGCCTTATCTTAAAAAATTTCAGATAAATGATTAAAGATAAAGGCTCCCAAATTCGACAAGAAGATTACTGAGTTCGACAATAGAGATGAGGACAATAGTCCGAAAAATCTAAATAATACAAATTATCAAGCCTTATATTAAAAAATTTCAGATAAATGATTAAAGATAAAGATTCGACAAGAAGATTACTGAGTTCGACAAGAAACACCTGAAAAAGTCTGGAGGGCACATCGGCCGAAACGTTATCTAAATAACAATATAGATGAGGACAACAGCCCGAAAAATATAAATAATACAAATATATTTTTTAAAACTTTTTAAACCCCGGGAAACATCGGGTAGCTCTGCTAGTATATAATAAAATTAGATTCTTTGTTACATTTCTACGTACACTTTAAACATAAGTATGTGTTTGTCTACGTATGCGACCGTGTGTGTCTATGTGAGTCTGCACCTGTGTGTGTTGATGTATGCCTGCACCTGTGTGTATCTCTGAGTGTATGCACTCTGTGTGTGTCTGTGTGCGTATGCACTCTGTGTGTGTGTCTGCGTGCGTATAGCCACTGACAGATGTTGATGAATATATTTTAAAATCTTGTAGAGGTCACGAGAGGTCAATACTGTCTGGCCAAAATGACCGTCTGTTATATTTGTGTATTGGTTGAGTCATCCCTGCCCAGACGAAGATCCACTGGTGATATCAGTCATCACGTCCGTGGCACCACATCTATGACTCCTCTTGATGGGAAACGAATATAAATATAGCCGTTGCCATGACATCGTTGATGAAAGATAGCGAGGAAGGAAAATAAATGCAGTTATCTAGGTAGGTACGAAAGATGCATCTCCGACCATCTTCAGGTGTACGTATGTAAGACATCTATACATATATAAAGGGCAGTTTGTGTGTATGTATGTCCGGAGAAAACTATGAAAATAAAACAATTAGCGACAAAGTAAATATATGTATACATTCACTATGAACAGATCTTGGTTTTTAAGCAAACATAACAAAGGTTTGATTTATATTAGTGAAGATAATGAAAAAATAAAATTTAAATGATAATAGAATTTTTTTTTTTGCATTTAATATTTTGAATAGTAGATATTATTTTTTTTATTTTCAGAATGGCTGAATCAATTCAAAGTCTATTTTTACATAATGGGGCAACTTTCAAGGATCCAACTCGTGATTCAGTAATAATGGATCTGCGAGACTAACTTTTCTACCTCCTCACTACCCAAGTAACGCCGGGTAACCGCTTTTAGTCTTCTATAACTTTGAGAAGGGTCCTTATCATCCCAAAAATTGCTTTTGTTATTACCACTACGTTTTAATCAGTCTATTCTCCAACCATCTTCAGGTGTATAACTGAATAGAAAACACCCTCTCTAATTTTGAGAAGGGTCCATATTATCCCAAGAGTTGATTTTGTTCTTACCACTACGTTTCAGTCAATCCATACTCCGTCCATCTTCAGGTGTACGTATGTAAGACACTGTCTCCAATTTCAAGAAGAGTCTTCATAATTCCAAGAGTTGAACACATTCTGTGTTGCTTTTGTCCTTAAAACTACATTTCAGCCAGTCTATTCTCCAACCATCTCCAGGTGTACAACTGGATGGAAGACACATTCTATAATTTTGAGAAGATTCATCAAGAGTTGTTCAGACTATTGAACATATTCTTTGTATTTCTTTTGTTGGTACCACTACGTTTCAGTCAGTCTATTCTCCAGCCCTCTTCAAGAGTAGTGCAGATTATTGATTCTTCGTGTAGCTTTTGTTACTACCACTATATTTTAATCAATCCATTCTCCGACCATCTTCAGGTGTACGATTGCATGGAAAACGCTGTCTATAATTTTGAGAAACGTCCTTATCATTCCAAAAGTTGTTCAAGACTATGTAGCATAATGGTCGGACCTTACCCGGGAACACCATATTTGTGGCCTTGTGTCAAACAGAAAGAAAACTTAATAGATGTAGTATGATTATCAGACCTCACCGGGTGGTCTCTTTGAAGAATCGGCCCGAAACGATATAAAAACATAAACGAGATTTTTGGAGACATGAAAACGGGTTTTTGAAGGATTTCAGACTTCCTGACTGTTAATTGTTTTTTGATCCGAACGGACGTAAACTCAAGTGACCGTAGAAGGAATCGAATGATTAGAACAAATCGAACATTCTTTTCCTTCTAGGAAGAAATAGATTCTTCGAGAAAAAGATCCTTCTAGATTTGTTCTGTTGAGATACTATATAAGGCTGGACCCTGGCTAGGAGATCAGTAGTTGGTCTGGGAATTGTTGGGCAGTAGAGTTGGTCTGACAGTTGGGGTTAAAGCTGAGATCGAGGAACGATCTGTTGTCGCTGAAACGAAAAGGGCTGTCCTGATATTTTCCGACTAGAAAAAATTTGTCACCAGAAGTTTACTCAAAAGTACTTAAACTCTAAGGACCATATAAAGACATTACTTATTGATTAAGCTGACTCTCTCTCTCTCTCTTTCTCTTTCTCTTTCTGTTTGTCTGTCTGTCTGTCTCTCTCTCTCGAAGTTAAGAAGCCGAAATTGGATTTATTTTAATAAACTCCTGAAAAATAAACTTGGTATCATAGTCATCATTTACTACGAACGGTATTATGAATGGAAACGGACACCGAAATTTCCCTGACCATAGACACCTGTGGAGATAAGGTCAATTGGCCGTAATGAGAACCACTTGACTTGTAAGGTGATACTACTTTGACAACGAAAGGACTACTAGGATTCTGTGGGTGTGATAAACAGAAACCCCAAAACGTCTACGCTCGCGCCGAACGAAGTTGGCGACCAGCGTATAAGTTTAATAGTGCACACAGTGAATGCATTCTGCGACAACCTCATTGTGCAAAGACCCCGCAACATAACAACTATTTGTGTTGCTTTTGTTGATACCACTACATTTCAGTCAATACATTCTCCGACCATCTTCAGGTGTACAAACTGTATGGAAAACACCCATAACTTTGGGAAGAGTCATTATCAAACTCTATCTAACGTAAGTCTAAATTTTCTCATAAGAAAAACATATAATAATAATAATAATAATAATAATAATAATAATAATATCTTCCAAGGAGACTCATTATCACCACTACTGTTTATTATAGCAATGATGCCGCTCAATCATATACTTAAAAAATGTATAGGGGGATACAAATTCACTAGCGCACAAAAAAAGATAAACCACCTTATGTACATGGATGAGATAAAAATTTTTGCAAAAAATGAAAAAGAATTAGAAACCCTGGTACAAACTATTAGAATATATAGCCAAGATATAGGAATGGAATTTGAAATTGAAAAATGTGCTATGCTAGTAATGAAACGGTGAAAGAAAATTAATGAATGGAATACAACTGCCAAATCAGGACACTATAAAATCACTTGATGAAAATGAAAGTTACAAATACTTAGGAATTTTATAAGCAGACAAAATTAAGCAAACAGAAATGAAAGGAAAAGTTAGAAAAGAATATCTCAGGAGAACTAGAAAACTTCTAGAAACCAAACTTAACAGCAGAAATCTGATCAAAGGAATCAATACCTGGGCCGTCCCCATTATAAGATACTCAGGACCATTCTTAAAATGGACAAAAGAAGAACTCAGACTGATTGACCAAAGAACGAGAAAGTTAATGACCATGCACAAGGCTCTTCACCCTAGAGACGATGGAGATAGATTATATGTGTCAAGAAAGGAAGGGAGAAGAGGTCTGGCCAACATAGAGGACTGCGTAGAAAGCACAATCCAACAACTTGAGGATTACACAAGAAAGAGCAAAGACAACTTGTTTATGGCGGCCAACAATAGTAGAAGTGACAGATGGACAAACAGAAAAAACAACAAAGACTAGAAAACAAAAATGGGAAGAAAAACAATTATATGGACACTTCAAACGACAAACTGAAGAGGTTGCACATGAAAAGACTTGGACATGGTTAAGAAAAGGAAACCTCAAAAGATAAACTGAATCATTAATAATTGTTGCACAGAATAATGCCATAAGGACAAACTATATCAAAGCAAACATTGATAAGACCCAACAAAATAGTAAATGTAGATTATGCGGTAATAGAGGTGAGACTGTAAACCATGTACTATGCGAATGTAGCAAACTAGCACAACGGGAGTACAAAACCAGACACGACTGGGTTGGGAAGGTGATCCACTGGGAATTATGCAAAAAATTTAATTTTGACCATACAACAAAATGGTATATGCATAAACCAGAATCTATTCTTGAGAACGAAACACATAAAATTCTCTGGGACTTTGAAATAAAAACGGATCACCTTATCCCAGCAAGAAGACCAGGCCTTGTGTTGATAAACAAAAAAGAAAGAACTTGTCAACTGGTGGATTTTGCAGTTCCAACAGATCACAGGGTGAAGCTAAAGGAAAATGAAAAAATTGACAAATATCTGGACCTTGCCAGAGAACTGAAAAAGTTATGGAATATGAAATTGAAAGTGATACCAATTGTAGTTGGTGCACTCGGAACGGTCCCAAAAGGATTAGAAAAGGGTTTGGAAAGTTTGGAAATCAGAGGAAGGATTGAAACCATTCAGAACACTGCATTGCTGCAATCTGCCAGAA
>CM042168.1:10527141-10532141 GCA_023376005.1 Doryteuthis pealeii | reverse complement strand
GAATGTGTTATTTAGAACCCACTTATCTTTTAGTTTGCTGAATGGAATTAAATGTACGAACTGAAATATTGTGCTGGTTCATGTGGAAAGCTTAAATAGACTGGAACGATAGGATAAACACGAAAAAGAAAAGGAGACTAAGTTAGAAATATAAAAAGGACAAGGAAACTGATCCCAAAGAATCAGTGTATAATAGTAAGAATATATATATATATATATATATATATATATATATATATATACCTATATTCCTTTATCCTCCACTCCCACCAAACAGGAAGAGAGAAGTTAAATACTTATATATATATATATATATAATATATATATATATATATATATATATATATATATATATGAGAAGTAAATGAACAAACGATGTGTTTGGATATGGCTTTTTTTTAGCCGACAACTTTTGGGAGAATATGTGCTTAATTGAAGTCGAACCTAATTTTTGAAAATTAATTGATTAATAATTAATTAATTAGGCGGGTATACCTATTCAAATGTAAGGCTCTATATCTATAGCTCTATATCTATAGCTCTGCTGATGAGGCCTAATAGGCCGAAATGTACATACAGATTGATATTTCTCGATTTGTTTAGCCTTACATTTGAATAGGTATGCCCGCCTAATTAATTAATTAATTATTAATCAATTAATTTTCAAAAATTAGGTACGACTTCACTTAAGCACATATTCTCCCAAATATATATATATATATATATATATATATATATATGCACGCATGTAAGATTTCATTTTCATATTATTGACGAAAGCCTGAAGAAGATACCAGAAGATCTGAAACACGTGTCGCATATGTAAGATAAAAATAATACATTTTTTTTTCTAAAAACATAATCCATTTTGCGGACTTTTTTTTAATAAAATATTGATTTTCTTCCGTTGGAACTAGAACAACACCTTCTCTCTCTCTCTCTCTCTCTCTCTCTCTCTCTATATATATATATATATATATATATATATATATATATATATATATATATATATATATATATATAAGGTGTTGTTGTTAAAAACAGTTAAAATCCCCTTCCCATTCTGTAAGTGAATACAGCCTAATGGTTGAGTTGCCGGACAGACACCCAACCAATCGATTTCAATTCCGTCTGTAGGTAGCTTACAAAATGTCTAGCCACACTGAAGAGACTTGATAAGTCGAAACACGTGTCTGTGGATAACCACACACCACACACAACACACAGACATATATATATATATATATATATATATATATATATATATATATATTTGTGTGTGTGAAGAAAAAGTGGAAGTGAATCCGACAGTATGTAATATTATGAAAAAGTACATAAGTTCATAAACGAGTAATGTTTATTTCGCCTACGCTGCAGTGTTTCGATCTGTTTCAATAGATCTTCATCGGGGCTTTCGTTAGTTTGAGGAAAAAATAAATGTATCAAGAAAATATGAAATCTTCGAGACTCTTTTGTTTTATGGTCGGTCAGTCTGTTTAAAATTGTTGATGAAAACGCGAGCGTTCTTGGATTTTTAAAACGTAAACAGAACGCCGAAACAGAACGGGTGTCGTAGATTTAAAAAATATAAAAAGACGCTTGGTCAAACGGCTGATAGGTAAGATGTGTATTAGCTGTTTTTGGTTCTGTTTTTTTTTTTTGTTTTTTGTTCTGTTTTTTCCCTTGCTTCATTATACCCCAAAAACAACGTTCACATGAACAAAGTTTATATATATATATATATATATATATATATATATATATATGAGAGTAAGTAAACAAACAAATGTGTTTCTTTTTTATATGGCTTTAAGCCGACAATTTTTGGAGGATATGTGCTTAATTGAAGTCATACCTAATTTTGAAAATTAATTAGTTAATAATTAGTGAATTTTTTAGGCGGGCATATATGTACAAATGTAAGGCTAAACTTTGACATTTTCTCGACTTGTTTAGCCTTACATTTGAACATATATGCCCGCTTAAAAAATTCATTAATTATTAACTAATTAATTTTCAAAATTAGGTATGACTTCAATTAAGCACATATCCTCCAAAAATATATATATATATATATATATATATATATATATATATATATATTCTATAAAAAAGAAGGTTTGCAAAAAAATTATGTTTTAAAAAATATTCACTTACATATGCCTGAAGAATAACAGATATGAAACACGTGTCGCATATGTAAGTTAATATCATTTTTTTTTTAAAACAATCCTTTTTGCAAATCTTCTTTTTTTATAGAATATCTAATTTCCTCCCGTTGGACCCATAACAACACTGTATATATATATATATATATATATATATATATAATATATATATACGGAGAAAAGTAGACAAACACGGGATGTTATGGAAAACTGTATGTTTATTGTCGACGATGCAACGTTTCGGTCATTTATACCTTCTTCAGGACTCAAATATAGTTCTTGCTTCAAATATTTGGAGTCCTGAAGAAGGTCTAAATGACCGAAACGTTGCATCGTCGATAATAAACATCCAGTTTCCATAACATCCGTGTTTGTCTACTTTCTCCACATTTGTCGGATTAACCTCCTCATATTCTCATTTATATATATATATATATTATATATTATATATATATATATGCTGAACAGAAGACAGATAGACAAACAAACAGACAGACAAACATACAGATAGATATGAATAGCCCTAGATAGACACATATGAACAAATTGATGAATAAATAAATTAATAAAGAATAAAATGAAGAAAATCTTGAGATATATAGATAGATAGACTGATAGATAGAAAGAGACAGAGTGGAGGACGAAAGGAAGGAAGAATGAACAACACATAGATAGATAGACAGATTGGTAGATAGAAAGGAAGAAAGAAAGAAAGAAAGAAAGAAAGAAAGAAAGAAAAATAAATCTAAATTTGAAGAGTTCTATCTTCTTTCCTCAATAAATTTGTATCCGCCTCTTCATCCATCTTTGAAGTCATGATTCTGCTCTAGTTACAAATAGATAATCCTCTTTGATCCCCAGGGTGTGTCTGCCTAAGTAAAAAAAAAAAGAAAGACAACAAAAAGCCAAAGAAAAACAAGACAAAACAGCAGTGCATCACCTCGGCAGTATATTTCCAAAAGCAGATTACATTGGAGGATGCGACAGGAGAGAGAGAGAGAGAGAGAGAGAGAGAGAGAGAGAGAGAGAAGAGGAAGAGAGAGAGAGAATGAGAGAGAGAGAGAGAGAAAAGAGAAGAAAGAGAGAGAGAAAAATAGAGAAAGAGAGAGAGAAAGAGAGAGAGGGGAGAGAGAGAGATAGAGAGAGAGAGAGAGAGAGGAGAGAGAGGGAGAAAAGAGAGAGAGAAATAGAGAGAAAGAGAGAATGAGAGAGAGAGAGAAAGAGAAAGAGACAAAAAGAGAGAATAAGAGAATGAGAAGAGAGAAAGAGGGGAAGAGAGAGAGAGAGGGGAGAAAAGAGAGAGAGAAAGAGAGAATGAGAGGGAGGGGAGAGAAAGAAAGAGAATGAGAGAGAGGAGAGAGAGAGAGAGAGAGAGAGAGAGGAGAGAGAGAGAGAGAGAGGGTGGTTGTTGGTAGGGGAGGTCGAGGACCTGTTGATCTTTGTTCTCAATCGCTCAAGATTCTTTTCCTCTTTTATCTGCTAAAAAAGACGAGAAGTTGACCCACTGATCCTGCCAGTCAAGGAAACCTCGGATTCAAAAGATCAAAGTGCAGTATCAGTTGAACAAAGGTGCGAGTATTATATTTCTACTTATAAAATCACTGATAAGATCCTCCAGTTAAGGGGATTCTTTTTTTGTTGTAGTTGTCGACTCAAATCTGACTATTGATTCAATGGAAGTATAATCTTTCTTTTCTTCTTTCTTCAATATATCTTCTCCTACTACTTCTTTCTTTCTTTCTTTCTTTCTTCATATATCTTTCCTACTGCTTCTTGTTTCTTTCTTTCTTTCATATATCTTCTCTCTACTTCTTCTTTCTTTCTTTCTTTCTTTCTTCATATATCTTCTTCTACTACTGTCTTTCTTTCTTTCTTTCTTTCTCATATATCTTCTCTACTTTCTTTCTTTCTTTCTTTTCTTTCTTCATATATCTTCTCTACTCTTTGCTTTCTTCTTTCTTTCTTTCTTCATATATCTTCACTACTATCTCTTTCTTTCTTTCTTTCTTTTCTTCATATATCTTCTCTACTATTCTTTCTTCTTATCTTTCTTCTTCATATCATCTCACTGCTTCTTTCTTTCTTTCTTTCTTCATATTCTTATCATATTAATGTTTCTTCTTTCTTCTTTTCTTTTTCTTCTCTTTCTTTCTTCTTCTCATATATCTTCTCTACTTCTTTCTTTTCCTTTCTTTCTTTCTTTCTTTCTTTCTTCTTCATATAATCTTCTCTAATCTTCTCTTCTTTCTTTCTTTCTTCTTTCTTCATATATCTCTTCTCTAACTGTCTTCTTTCTTTCTTTCTTTATTATCTCTTGTTCTTTCTTTCTTTTCATATATCTTGCTCTACATAAAACTAATATCTTCTTTTCTTTATTCTCTTCTCTCTTTTTTCTTTCCTTTCTTCTATTCTTCTCTATCTTCTTCTACTACTTTAACTGCCTGTTCTTTTTTCTTTCTTCTTTCTATTCTTCATATTCTTCTCTAACCTAACTACAGTAAAACTTGTATTCTTTTTTTCTTTCTTCTTTTCTTCCTTTTCTTCATTACTCTTAAATCTAGCTGATTCTTCTTTCTTTCTTTCTTCTTTTTCAGATAATCTCTCTACTGGCTTCTTTTTTCTTTCTTTCTCTTTCTTTACTTCTTCTTATAATATTTCCCACTACTTTTTCTTTCTTTCTCTCTTTCTTTCTTCATATAATCTTTCTAGCGTTCTTTCTTTCTTTTTTCTTCTTTCCTTCAATATATCTTTCTCTAATCGCTGTGATTCTTTTCTTTCTTTCTTCTATTTCTTCAATTTTTTTACTGGTTTCTTTCTTTCTTCTTTCTTTCT
>CM042168.1:10522932-10527041 GCA_023376005.1 Doryteuthis pealeii | reverse complement strand
GAGAAGAAATAAAAAGAGGGTTATTTCCAATGAGAAATGTGGTACACGGTTGAATAGGCTAACTAAGATAAAATACGGTAAATTGCTCTTAAGCTGCTATCCCAACACAGAGAGCTCGCTGCTAAATAGTCTATCTTGTAGTGTTAGTCGGTTAACTCCACAGCACAATTACAAATTATCATTTAGATCTAGAATAATGTTCCGGTCATTATAGTATCGTTTCTGTCATTTACTAGCTTGTTGGTTAGTTGATTGATTGTTTTGAATGTTAACACTTGTTAGATTATATTGGCATTTCAGTCTCGGAAGACTATCAATAAGGTTTTTGGGTAATTATGAACTTTAGTTGGTCAAATTCCTAGCATAAAATTGTGCGTGCGCATTATCTCCCTTAACAAATTTGCTTGTATAGTTTTTCTTATGAGATTTTCTTAAACAATTGAACGAATAAAAATACATTTCATTCTTATCGACACGTATGAACTTTAGTTGGCCAAATTCCTAGCATAAAATTGTGCGTGCGCATTATCTGAAATGAACTTAATTGTTATTAAGAACACATTTTATGATATCTTTGTTGTGTACTGTCTTATTAACACATTTTTGTTTGTTTGAGAAATAAAAATTTTATTTCTCAAACAAACAAACAAAAATGTGTCGATAAGAATGAAATGTATTTTTATTCAGAAAATCTCATGAGAAAAACTATACAAGTAAATTTGTTAAGGGAGATAATGCGCACGCACAATTTTATGCTAGGAATTTGGCCAACTAAAGTTCATAATTACCAGTTTTTGTACCCTTAAAGTTACGCCTCCTGTGACTGTGAAGTCCGATGTTTGAAAAACATTCTCGACCACAGATGTTGCATTTGAAGACTGTCCCTGAAGATGTTGATGTGCCGGTGCTTTGTTGCCGCTGCTTTCTTCTTGACCTCTTAGCTTCATGGTGTTGCGTCAGGATGACTTTTGACATGAGCAATCCTCTACGGAGAGTCTTCCGCCACCGAGGGCGGTCCTGAGCCAAATTTTCTCAGCTGGAAGGGGCAAGGCCAAAGCATCTGAGATCCTTCTTGCAGACTTCCTTGAATCGCAGCTGGGGGCGACCAATCTGTCTTTTACCAGACGAAAGCTCTGTATAAAGGATGTCTTTCGGGATTCGTCCGTCATCCATCCGACGTACATGACCCGTACTTGTTAGATTATTTACTGCTAAAGCCATTTTCTTATTGGGCAAGAAATTACATGGTCTCAAGTAACTAATACTAATCATTTGCAAACAATTACAGCTTCAAGTAATTCTTCTTAATATAAATAATTTGCACAGTTATATGATTTCAAGTATTCCTGTCTAATACTAATACATTCTAGTTTGGTTTGGTTTCTTTGTTAAATGGGGTATCAACTTTCAGGTCAATGCTATCCTTGTAGAAGAATAGTAGTGATTCTATTTAATCCATAGCTGGGGAATGAGGGGATTCATAAATACCTTTCCCAAAGGTATTAGTCCGAAAGGGAGCATATTAGCGCGACTGGTGTTCGAACTAGCCTACTAGTACAATTTGAATGTTAAGTTATAATTGTTTCGAATTAACTAGGAAATGTGTATGTTTATTCTTCGAACGTAAATTCTTCTGTTGGTTCAACTTTCTTACATTTGATGATATTTAGTTTGCCTGTTTCTTTAACGGCGTATCAAGTAAAGTATGGGTTATTTAATGCCAAGTTGAGTTCCAAATGTAGTAGAAGCTAACAACATGGACTACGACATTGTAGGAACCAAATCCGAACGCAAATCGCGATATCACATTCACTTTCGGACTAATTCCCTCAAGAAAGTAATGAATTACCTCCAACTACGGGTTAGATAATATCTCTGCTATAATTTTATAATATTGGCTTTTATGAAGTTGCTTGATTTGGTTTGTTTTGTTTTGTTTTGCGGCATATCAACCTCGGTGGGTCATTTAATGCCGACTAAGTTCTGGATTCATAGCAATATTTCGGTAAAAACAAATGTATATATGTATAGATTTTAACTATTGTTCAATTACCATATTTTTTGTACAAACCCACTTCTTTTAGGGAAGAAGAAAAAAACAACAAAAAAACAAAAACAAAAAAATACAACAACAAAGAAGAGACATTATCTCAAATAAATCTTTTAAAATTTTTTTCACACTGAATATAAAAGGTGGTTAACTCCCCGAATGTTGGTGAGAAATAAGAATTTTTTTCGTGATTAGTTGGTTCTTAACGGACCGATGTGATTTGTTTTTAAGACAAACAAAAAAAAAAAAGAAACAAAAAAAACTAAAAAAACTAAAAAAATAATAAAAAATCCCCCCCCCAAAAAAAAACCCCCAAAAAACCAAAAAAAACAAAAAAAAAAAAAAAAAAAAAGCAAAAGGCCGCGGTGTCTGACACTGGTGTGAGTCTTTGTTTAAGTGGAAGTCTGAAGGGTAGCAGAAATTCTCTGTGAGACTTTGGTTTCTTATTCCGTCATTCTATCATTTGAATTTTGTCCTTACACATTCGGTTCAGTGTCGGCATCATTTCTGATTTTAATGTCAGTCACGTAAAATGAAAATCGTCACGTGTGCACAATTTCAGGCATCTATTTACTTTATTGTCTTTAACTTGTACTGCTCTCTCTCTCTCTCTCTCTCTCTCACTCTCTCTCTCTCTCTCTCTCTCTATCTATCTATCTATCTATCTATCTTCGTGTCTCCCTGTCTCTCTTTCCCTATCTCTGTCCCTATCCTGTCCCTCTCTCTTCCATCTCTTTCTCTTCTCATATCTCTCTCTCTCTCTATCTCCCCACCTCTGTATTTCCGTCTCTTTCCCCCTCTCTCTCTGTCAATCTATCTCACTAAGTGTTTTTATACCTCTCAATCAGTCTGTCTCTCTCAGTCTGTATCTAGCATTCCTTTATAACAGTTTTGTAGATCTTCTTATATCTATCTATCTATCTATCTATCTTAGTCCGTTCATACCTATTTATATTATCTATCACACACACAAAACCAGATATACAGACCAGACACAGACACAGACACAGACACAGACACACACACACACACACACACACACACACACACACACGCCAACGCTCTTCTATATAAGGAATGAAGCATTGTGTGACAACCTTTACACACAAAGCGATGTGTGTATTAAAACAGTTAAAATCCCCTTCCCATTCTGTAAGGGAAGACAGCCTAATGGTTAAGGTGCCGGGGCTGCCACCCAACCGATCGGATTTCAATTCCGGCTGTAGGTAGATTACAAAATGTCTAGCCACACTGAAGAGACTTGGTAAGTCGAAACTCGTGTCTGTGGATCACCCTACATATATATTTGTTAACAGACGATTTTTAGTGCTTTTTTAAAAATTATAACCCTAACCCCTAACCCTAACCCCAAAAAACCAACCGGATGTTGACGGTGTAAATGAAAAAAATGTACTTATGAATCAGCCAAGCAAAAGGGGTGCCTAAAGGTCATATGGTTCCAACATTTCTTTTATAAGAAAGGCTCCAATATTAGCATATATGACGAAGGCCGTTATTCCTTGTATACTAAACGATTTTGTAGTTTTCTATCATTATTATTATTTGCTCCTTTTGAGTTTTCACATCAGCATTAGCTGATGGCATTTCACTGGAGTCTGAGTGACAGCAAGTCTCCTCAGATCTCCAGGACTCTTCTGAGTATTCTGGCAGATTGCAACAGAGCAGTGTTCTGAATGGTTTCAATCCTTCCTCTGATATCCAAACTTTCCAAACCCTTTTCCAATCCTTTTGGGACTGTTCCAAGTGCACCAACCAAAATTGGTATCACTTTCACTTTCATATTCCATAACTTTTTCAGTTCTCTGGCAAGGTCCAGATATTTGTCCATTTTTTAATTTTCCTTTAGCTTCACCCTGTGATCTGCTGGAACTGCAAAATCCACCAGTTGACAAGTTCTTTCTTTTTTGTTTATCAACACTATTATTATTATTATTATTATTATTATTATTATTATTATTATTATTCTATTATGTATTTAAAATAATAATAGATAAAGTGCATGGAAAAACTCCTGGCCGAAACACGTGTCAGCAAAATA
>CM042168.1:10472932-10517932 GCA_023376005.1 Doryteuthis pealeii | reverse complement strand
ATTGAGACCACCCAGACAACAGTAATGTTGAAATCGACTAAAATACTCTAAAGAGTCCTGAAGATACGAGGAGATTTTTTCTCACTCAAACTCCAGTGAACGACCATCAGCTTACGCTCGTGTGAAAAACTCACACAGAAGTGAAATATAGAGAACAAGACACACAACTTTCTCTTACACTGTCAATATCCGGTGGTTTTAACAGACGAATTTTAGATTTTTTTTAAATTATAAAACTAACCCAAATCCCTAACCCTAACCCCTAACAAACAACCGGATATTGACGGTGTAAATGAAAAACATGTCCTTTCTTAATCGAGCTCAAAAATGGGTGCCTAAAGATAATATGGTCTATTTTTTTAATATACATTTGCTGAAAATATTTTTTTTAAATACCCCTTTTAAAATAATTCTTTATAAGATGGGGACGGTTGGCAAGAGATTGTCATGGATATCCTTGCTGCCGGTGTCACCTGATAATGATGATGATAAACAGAGTGATAATTGTATCTTTTCATTGGAAACGGTGCTTCTCTAATTCATGACTTCTCAATCATTGTCACCTTTCTTGCTATTTACAGATACTTTTCGATATACCATCAACCCGATAGAGTTTACTTCTTTCTCTCTATCGTCAGAGGAATGTGAACAATTTAGATATTTTGGGCCGACTTAAATTTTATTTGTTTACATTTATCTTCCTTGTCAGGGTATCATGTCTGGTCTATATCAATCGACTGGATTTATAGAAGAATGTGTTGCTATTGTTCATTGAATCTTCAGCCTTGCTGAGATTCTTTAAATCTATTTTTTTTTATCACGGGAGTGATTGAATAATAACGAAAGTCTTATCTTTGACATTCAGACCGTATATATATATATTATATATATATATATATATATATATATATATATAATAATATATAATCTTAATTGAAGTCGTACCTAATTTGAAAATTAATTAATTAATAAAAATTAATTAGGCGGGCATACCTATTCAAATGTAAGGCTAAACAAATCGAGAAAATCAAATCTCTGTATGTACATTTCGGCCTATTAGGCCTCATCAGCAGAGCTATAGATAGGAGACCGCCTTGTGCGGGATTCGATCCCTGACTGTCAAGCTGACAGGCGAGGACCGTAAGCCCTACACCAACCGGACTTTCCTAGATTTTTCGTTTTTTGTTTTTGTTTAGAGTATGTGTGAGTTTGAGTTTTGTTTAACGGCATATCAACCTCTGTGGGTCATTTAATGCCAAAAAGGTTATTTTGGATTTCAGACTAACCTTTATTTTATTGTTTAGAGTAAGGTTATATCCTCTTTATAGTGACTTTTTTACACGAAAATATGGAGAAGTAAATAAACAAACGATGTGTTTCAAAATTAGGTACGACTTCAATTAAGCACATATTCTCCAAAAATTGTCGGCTAAACCAACGTTTGTTTATTTCTTCTCATATATATATATAATATATATATATATATATATATGTGTGTGTGTGTGTGTGTGTGTGTGTGTGTGTGTGTGAAGAGTAATGGAAGTGAATCCGACAGTAGTAGTAAGTGAGAATTTGAAAAAACACAGGTTTAAATAAAATGAGTGGTAAGTTTATTAGCCGACGCTGCAGTGTTTCGATCTGTTAAGTAGATCTTTTCTTCAGGGCTTTTGTTGATATAAGGAAGAAAGTAAAAAATTTTTCTCATATATATCCTAAATTATATATTATTATGTATGTATATTATTATATATATATATATATATATATATAGTATATATATATATATGTGTGTGTGTGTGTGTGTGTGTTGTGTGTATGTTTGTAAAGTTGAAAATGGAAGCAAATCCGACGGTATGTTGAAACAAAGGAAAAAAATGCAAAATGGATAAAATAGATTTTATTTTACTGACACGTGTTTCGGCCAGGAGTTTATTCATGTACTCATGTATTCTATTGATTATTATTTTAAATATAAAATAAAATAATAATAATAGAAAACTACAAAATCTTTTAGTATACAAGGAATAACGGCCTGTAGTTTTCTATTATATTATTATTTTTCCTTTCAACATATATATATATATATATATATATATATATATATGGTGATTTGGTTTGAGTTGAGTTTGAATTTTGTTTAACGGCATATCAACCTCTGTGGGTCATTTAATGCCAAAAAGGTTATTTTGGATTTCAGACTTTAAAGTAGTGGTTCTATGGAGATAATTGGTTATGTTCTGTTATATTTTGTTGAAAAGGTTGCTTGATAGTAATTTGCGCGGATATGTTTAAGTCTGTTACAATTTAGAAGGATATGCTTGGTTGTAAGTTGTACTTTGCATGTTGGGCACACTGGGGCACCCTTCCCTTTTAACAGGTACGAATGGGTAATGTGGGTGTGCCCAATACGCAATCTGGTGAGTATTACTGTCGGCCACTCTCCAATAACTTCTTGTATTTCGTGGAGTTTGTTTTGAGTCAGATTGTCCCATGATTTCTGCCATTTGTCTAATATAAATTTGTTTATGGTGATTTGGTGTTACTTGATATCCAGCGTAAAGCTACCTATTACTCGATTAAAATCCAGCCAGATTTACCAGAATTTCAACAATTATGAATCCTAATTTTTAGAATGGGTGTCAAATGGAGGTAGGAAGATTGCTGAAATGCATTCAGGGTCTCTCCGACCGCCCGTCTAGCCAAATTAAGTTTCAAAGTGGAGTTGCATATCATGGACTGCTCAACCGCCAGGATTCCGCCCTTGAGCATCAAGGGTCGCCAATGGGTGGCCCCATTAGGGTGGAGGATCTTACCCATATGCAAAGGTGCAGTCAGTATATTCTACAGCCCCAGGCGTCAGGGCGCAAGTACTCTGAGATATATTATCTGTTCGTTCAAATACTTATAAGAGGTACCGTAAATGTAGGAGGATTGAACAGCCAAGTTCCATGTGTTGCAAACGGTCTGTTTATTTGATGACAGGGTCATTCAAAAGAAGATGCAATTAAATTTTAAAGAGGACCATACACTTGATCCAATTAGAAGACTGATTGGACGATCAATGATATTGGCAAAATGTTGAGAGGATCATCAGGATCAACAACGTTGGGTAGGTGGTGGTGGTGCGGGACAAGAAAATTTAGAACAACATTAACTTCAACTCGCTACCTTGATTAGGAGTAGCATTGTACCAGTTTGCTGCAGTCGCTTAATACATGGTTTATGGTCTCATCACTATTTTTTATAAATTTATTTCTTTATAAAGAATATTTATCTATTTACTTTGTGTGTTAATGTTATATTTATTTAAATTAATTTATTGAAATGAAAATAAAATAGATTCTCATTATTCTAAAATAAAAATATATTTTGAATTAATTTATTCATAAAGAATATTTTATTATCTGGGTTTTTTTTATCATTCTAAATGAAACATTTTTGTGCATGATTATTTTATTCTGTATTTTATCATACCACTTCCGTTAATTTTGTACCTAGTGACCCCAAATCAATTCAGAGGTAAATATCTGTCACCACACTCTCTACATTTGCTGTTTTGTTGTGTCTTATCAATATTTGCTTTTGTTACGTTTTTTGTGGCCATCCTTAGGCTTCAAGCAAGAGCTCTGTCCAGCGGAGATCCTTTGTGTTAACCAGAGCACGATCCTTAGTAAATACACCTTTGTTGTATCTCGATTACGCATTGGTCATACAAGACTAACGCACTCTTAATAAATTAACATCGTGTCACATCCTACTCGAGCAGAGGACTGATAAATACATACTTCTTCCACATGTACATAATTTCTTGTTGTTTGACAGTTGCACCGAAATATATATATATATTATATATAATATATATATATATATATATATATATATATATAATTTCAAAGAAAGAAAAAACTTAACAAACCTTCATTCCGTTATAAATTTATTTCAACCAGAAACTCAAAAGGCTTTTAAATTTCTTTTAAAGAAATTTCTAAAACTCCTTAAGAGTGATTAAAGTGATTAACCCAAAGAAAATTTCTCCAGAAAATTCATCAAATATAGGTCAGACAGCAAGTATAAATTTACAATTCGAAGCCTAAGAAAAAGTTACAATGTATATCCAGTTTCCTGTTAAACTGACATTCTCAAAAAAAAACAAAAAAAAAACAATTCAATAAAATAAAATGTTATGTATACGTATATTATTTATTATAATTAAAAATAAAATAAAAATTGTCTAGACTTTATCTATAAATTCTTTTTTGAAATGAGTAAAAAAGTTGTCTTTTTTTACTTCAAGTTTAATTTAGAGTTTTTATATAAATCTAATATTAAATAAGAAATAAAAAAAATGTAAAGATATAAAGAGATAAAAACATAAAAGGTAAAAAATTAATATTATTACTATAATAATCACGATATATATATATATATATATATATATATATATATATATATATATATATATATTCAATAATTATGATATCATGGATGTTATAAACTCATAACTATAAGTTTCATGCTTACGCAATCTTCAGATGAGTCAAATGGTTGAGATTTAAAAAAACAGTAGTTTTTTAGTATTAATATAAACGTGAAGTGTTTTCACCCGATGGAATGTTATAATGCTTAAGTTAAAAAAAAAACTGTGGCTTGTTTAGCGTTTATATGGCGTAAAGCGTGTTCACGTGATGGAATGTTATGACGCTAAAGCTGTCTTAAAAATAATGATAATAAAACAAACTTGCTTTGGTCTTAATGCACGCGGTGTCCAGATGATTTTTTTTGAATAGATAAAAGGAGTGCGAAAATTAAGGGATTAATTAGTATCAGGTGGTGAGTGGCACAATAAAGATTTGTTCAAATGCCTGCATTTCGAAACGAGTTCACTTCTCTCTCTATATATATTGTTTGACAGTTGCACCGAAAAGAGCATTGGACTTTAACGAACAAAAAGAAACTACGCAAGTGTGTTGCACACTATCTTGAACAGATCCTGGAAGTTGACCCCCATTAGAGGATTTTACCCATCAACAGAGGTGCAGTGGGCGTATTCTACAAACCCCCTCTGACAGGACGGTAAGTCATCATCATCATCATCATGTCGCGCTTTCGGCGCGGATATCCGTCCCTATCGCTCATCATTTTCGGGAGGTCCTCTATGCAGCATCCTGCATCCGCACAGAGCTGACCAATGTACGTTTTTGCTGGTCGGCCCACACTGGCTTGTCCATGTGCTGGCTTCCACAGGAGGACGTCGCTTATGAGTTCGTCCTTGCTTCTCCAGCAGTGTCCCGCGTGTCTTGTCCGTCTTACTTTGATGGTTTGTGTGATATGTGGTAGGTGGCCGTACAGCTGTTTTCTCGTAGGGTGTTGTTTCCATGTCTTGTTCAGGATCACCTGCAGCATTCTTGTGCAGCTCCCATCTAGTTTATTCTCTAGTCGCTTAGTTAGGGTCCAGGTGGGGCAGCCATACAGCAGTACTGATATGACAACGGCCTGGAAAAACCGTCTCTTTAACTTGTCTGTGAGGTTGGATCTCCATATGATCGATAGTTTATTTATAGCGGCCCATGCTTTTCCTATACGTGCACTAACGTCATTTTCTGTGGAGGAGATGTTACTGCCTAAGTATCTAAATTGTTCTACAGAGTTTTTGAGGTAAAAATTTCTTTTTGTTCAAATACTTATGAGAGGCACCGTAAATATTTTAATGACGTTATGAAATATTGAAACAAATAGTATTAATCAACGGCATCAAGTTTTATTGAAGATTTCATATCAACGACCGGCTTTGTGTCCTTAGAAATAATTTATAATCGGAAATTAATGTCGGACACCTCACAATGATCTCTGGTCGCATCAAAAGAGGATGTCGTGCACCTGGCTGTGTCTCCGCGTATTCGTTGTTGGAGGTAATTTATAACCGGTGAGAATATGTCTTAAATTACCTACTTTTCGCATTTACCGAGTGGATTTGACAGCTTCCACAGTTTGAGGTTTGCAGGCTCAGGAAGTCTCTCATGAAACTACTTTCACCAAGATATTGCCTGGACATCCTCAACAGCACAGCAGCAGCAGCAGCAGCAGCAGCAGCAAGGCATGCCGATGGCGTAGACTCTATTCATGCTCTCTCTCCATCCCCTCTCTCTTTCTTTCTTTCTCTCTCTTTCTCTCTCTCTCTCTCTCTCTCTCTCTCTCTCTTGCCATTTGTCCTAATCAGTTATCGCTCTTGGTAAGTCCTCTAGACAGCATCCAGTGTCCGCAGAGAGCTGATGAATGTATGTTGTATATTGACAAATCCTTATCCACTGTGAACGTATGAGGAATGTGACCCTATATGTTTCGTATACGTACATCACTGATACTATGTTGTCCATAGCACCAAATGTGATACGTGGTACATACGCACATTGACATCGAATATATATATATTTACCAACCCCTCCACACAAGCAGGATGCGACACAAGGTCAATTTCTTAAGCGGAGTTTAACAGGTTTAAATTCAGAGTTTTCCTTCTCCTAGACAGGTTGCCTAACTAAGGTTAAAGAGCCCAGTCTGTCCTAATATTTATCCATAGCTGGAGGGAGAGTAGGATTCATACCTTTCCCAATGGTATTAGCGCTATGTAAAATGCAAACAGTTTCGTCTAAAATTTGAACTCGGGTCGACGATTCCATTTCCTACGACTCTTACCATTGTGCTAAGCGCCTCCATTGACATCGATATAACTAATTGGTGAGAGTGAGTATTTCTTGGTAAGAACTTTCTTAGAGAGAGAGAGAGAGGAGAGAGAGAGAGAGAGAGAGAGAGAAGAGAGAGAGAGAGAGAGAGAGAGAGAGAGAGAGATTATGTGAAAGCGACAAAATCACTCAACCCAACACAATGGTTATACGTCCAAACTATAGTGTTACAGTACGGGTAGTGAGATTTTTATTCAAAAGTCGTTAAAATTCAAAATCCGTAGAGTTAGATGATTGACACTCGATGACATCGAGTTGACCCAACTGAAACGTGGGAACGAGGTCTAGAGCTTAGTCACCAAGATATTGCCTGAATAGCAGCAGCAGTAGCAGAAGCAGCAGCAGCAACAGAAACAGCAGCAACAGAAGCAGCAGCAGCAGCAGCAGCAGTGTAACGTTACGGTTCTCATGTCGGAATGGAGCGATGACATGTTGACAGTAAAAATCATAGTTGTATACTTATTTCATTTTCTGTCCTATGTGGAGAGGCTCGAATCCGATTGCTGGGCCGATGTTGAGTTGGCTGACAAATCCTTGTTATTTAGAGTCTGGAAACCATCTTGGGATGCTGGAGGTCATCTTGCCTTGTGCCATTTAAAGTTTTTAGGAATAACACAAGGCGACTTATTTGTTCTCATTAGATGTTTATTCCCCCCCCCACTTAAATCAAAACTGCCCTGAACAAGAGTCCATGTCTCACTTCGTCAACGCATGTTTCCAAACTCACTCCACACACTCACCTCTCACTCGTACTCTTTTGTAATTCGCCACGTGATACGTCTCGGCCAATAGAAAATATTACGTGGCATTATGATGATTCATTTATAAAAAAATTCCATGCTAACCTACTTGTAATTCTTATGTTCCTCCTAAAAACTTTTCCATACTAATTCACATGTTACTGCTACATTCAAACTCTCCCCCTCTCTCTTTACCCATTGTGTTACAGCAGCAACAGCATTCACTCTCCCCCCCTCTCTCTCTCTCTCTCGCTATTGCCATCCGTTCCAATCAACTATCGCTCTTATAGACCGCATTCAGTGTCCGTACAGAGCTGATAGGTGTAGCGCTCCACCCCAGACATTAAAATAATCTACTTGGTCTAGCGTTAGTGAAAATGGGATAGACTCCCTCGCTGTCTGGCTGATACTGACTTTAGACCACCCCAACGACTTACTTTACTTACAGAGCTGATGAATGTAAGTCTTTTGCTGGTCGATGTTTGACTATCTATAGATATACGCAAAATCGTCAGTTCTATCTATGAACGTCAGTTCTATTTATGAACTTCCGGTAAAAATTTGCCAATGAGAGACAATTTCCCATTTAGACGAAGAAGCAGGTTTCCCTGACGTCCCCCTGGGATCAGGCGATTAATTTGTATAAATTATATGGCTATTTACAGACTATCACACAAACAAAACAAGACATGAAAAAGCAAAGACGAACTCATATGTGACTTTCTCCTGTGGACTCTTACACATGGACATGCCAGTGTACTCCGACCAGCAAAACCTACATCAATCAACTCTGTGCAGATTCTGGATACCGTATCGAGAACCTGCCAGAGGTGATAACACATTGAGTTGTTTTTTTTTTTAAATGTTATAGCACTCATCTTTCGCGTCATTTAATTTTAAATCAAGTCATTTTGATAAACCAAGGACTCGGGTATCTTACGGTACCTGCTGTTGCTTAAGTAGTCAATCGATTAAGTATTGAGTAGGCTCATCGCTGTTTAACTTCGGTTATCTAGCAGGAACTGGTGCCTTCTAGGCTGTAGCCATTTCAGTGCTACTGTATGGCTACACCACTTCGACTCTAAGGAAACGCATTGAGAATAAGCTAGAAAAAAACTACACAAAGATGATGCGTGCAGTATTGAACACATTCTGGAAACAGCACCCCATAAAAAAGCAGCTGCATAGCCACTTGCCTCCTATCATAGAAACCATCAAATTAAAACGAACAAGACATGATGGACACTGCTACAAAAGCAAGGACGAATTCATAACTGACCTTTTCCTGTGGGCACCTACATCTTATTATAATGGAGATTGTGTTTTGTCTGTCTGTAACCGAAACTAAATACCTACTCAAGTCACAATTCCCTTAGTTATTTACGTCACATTCACCATGAATTTATTTTTTATTTAAAACTCAATTATTGATAAAATTGTTATACCTTATTAATACTGTTGGATCTACATACTAATAACATGCAAGTATATTTATATATTCAACAAAATAGCGGTTTACAGTGTGAACGAGAAGGCTAATTTGCATATTGATATCAAGAATTTGATTTTAATAAATATATGCTCAGTATTATTTATTTCTAATTGTTTGGTTCTCTTAATGAATCTGAGCAAAAATCTCGGGATAAATCTTAAAAGAAATCCATAAACAAGACAAAAGAACTGTAATTTTAAAATACTTCTTTATCTAAACTAAATAGATAAATTAGGAAAATGAAAGACGGGAGTGACGGAAAATGATGGAAGAGTTAGATTTAAAGCTGTTCTATTTCGATTATACCCCCTCAGTTTATCATTTTCTAAATAGTTTCTAATTTGATATGATATTTTATTACATCAAAACCTAAATACTTGCATCCGAAGGGTGCATATATTTGCTAGTAATAGATAATAAATTTATTTTAGGCATTATTTAACTGATATTTTTTTAGATGAGGCTTAATAATTTGCATCATGTAGATTTTTCGGACTATTCTCCTCATTTTTATTGTTTTATACACACCTTTCCAGGCGATGTACATAACTTTATATTAATACGCCTATTCCTTAATCTTCCGACCGTTATCAACACCCTCTGATTAAAAATCAGACCGGTCTCATTTTTAACAGAGGGTGTTGCAAGATGATAACGGTCGTACAGACCGTTATCATCTTGCAATACCCTCTGTTTAAAATGAGACCGGTCTGATTTTTAACCATATATGTACAATTAAGGAACACGTGTATCAATATATAGATGTATTTTTTTTTTACCTTTACTCGTATTGAGATATTTTTGGCATTTAACACATATACCAGTGAGTTTCTCATTGGTCAAAGCACCTCTGAGACTCTTTTTTTGATATTGTGTGAAGCTTTGCTGTCACATTTCTTTTACTATCCTAACACCTCCTCAGACAGACCGTTGCCTGGGAATTACAGTTGGCGATGAGTAATTCATGAGGAAAGTTTTCTAACAACAATTCGTGTAAATTTAATGTCCATCTCAGCAATCAAGATGCAATTCACACTTACTCGTCAATATTTAATGTCGGATCTGATCTTCAATTAGGTAAAGCGTTTAATGAGAATGGCGGCTGTCTAATGATTTTGTATACGTGAGAGTACATATATATATATATATATATATATATATATATATATATATATATATATACATATATATATATTATATATATAAGCAATTGGTAATTTGATTGAAGCATTGTTAAGTATGTTATAATATATTAATAATTTGAAGGCCAATACAATGCGTATGAAAAATAAAAACAAAAAGATGTTATTTTTGTCTTATCGATTTCAAAGCATAAACTTTATCATCAGAGTTTCGTATCAGAAATGGACGTGCTTATGTCTTTTCTTTGTGTGGTTATAATAATTATAACCACACAAAGAAAAACATAATCAATATATTAATATATTATAATATATATATACATATATATATAAAGTATAAGTAAAGTAAAGTTGTCGGGGTGGCCTAAAGTCAGTATCAGCCAATCAGCGAAGGAGTCTATCCCCTTTTCACTAGCACTAGACCAAGGAGATTGTTTTTTCGTCTGTGGTGGAGCGCCAAACCTACCATCAGCTCCGTAATTTACCGCACAGATCCCTGTGCTACTCATACGCAGAGTTGTCAAGGGCCGGTATCGAAATTGGTTATATATATATATATGTAAACATAAATATATCAATTTATAGACCATTGCCCTTATGGCAATCCCCCAAACTTTTTATCATACATGTGCTAGAAGACCATGGCTGAGGGTCTTCATGTCCCAGTATGACGTTAAACTCTAACTGATGGTGAGGTTCCAGTTCTGGAGCTGTGGAGAACGTAAAACACCCCATGCATCACCATAGCCCTAGGTCCACTCTGACCCGGAGTGGTAGTACCTTTTAATGTCCCAGCTATGGGTTGAATGTTAAAGAATGTTCTTCCAGACTATCGCAACGAATATTTAAAAACTTTACTGGAATTAAATAACCCACCGTGGATGATATGCCGTAAAAAATACAACAAACAAACAAACAGATGTCAAACTTCAAGCAACTATTTTTGATTTTTCAACAGATCTACTTGAACCACATATAGGACTATAACTGATCCACAAGGGTTGATATGCCATTAAAACCAACCAACCAACCAACCAACCAAAAAAGAATTAAGCAAACAACCAGCGAAGTGAGTTGTGACCAGAGAAAGCGATGAAAGCCGAGCATGCTCCAAATTGATCGGCTGAATATATATATATATATATATATATATATATATATATATATGTTGAAAAAATAAATAAAGGAAAGAAAGTATAGAATGGATAAAATAGGATATTTAATCAATCTTACTTACACGTGTTTCGGTCAGGAGTTTGTCCATGTGTACATTATTCAAACTATTATTATTTTTAAATAACCAAATGAAATGAAATAATAATAATAATAGAAAAAATGTAGAAATGTTCCGCACACAAAGAAGTATATCCTTATTTGAAATGAAATTCGTTAGGAGAATTTTTAAAATGTTCAAAAACATGGATAAACTCCTGACCGAAACACGTGTAAGTAAAATTGATTAAAATATCCTATTCTATCCATTTTATACTTTCTTTCCTTTATTTATTTTTAACATACCGTCGGATTCACTTCCAGTTTCATTTTACACACACACATACACACACACACACACACATATATATATATATATATATATTGACCTGAGTGCCTGGATAAATCTAGCATTAAATCGGAAGGAATGCTGTAAGACATGTTTCGCTGAATTAAATAACTTTGAAGACAACTGACTAAAATATCGGGATCAGGTCCGTCTAACTTTAAAGCAAAAGCATCTCACTCACACTTTAGAAAATGTCATCTGTCGGTGTGGTTTTGTAGCTCGCAGCAAGGCTGGGCTGGTAT
This sequence comes from Doryteuthis pealeii, assembly GCA_023376005.1. Lineage (NCBI taxonomy): Eukaryota > Metazoa > Mollusca > Cephalopoda > Myopsida > Loliginidae > Doryteuthis > Doryteuthis pealeii. The sequence continues at coordinate 10,506,015 of CM042168.1, read as the reverse complement.
CACACTCGAGAAAACATATAAATGTCTTCTTGATAGCATGCACAACGCGGGAGGAAACAAACCCCTCACTGCTGACCCTCATCTATCGTTTACGATAGGAGAGTCCACCATATATATATATATATATATATATATATATATATAATATATATATATATATATATATATAAAATTTTTACTTGAAGGCACTTACAACGCATGTATCGCATAAAAATTCGATACTTTTCTTATAGAAAATGAACTTTTTGACAAGTGTAATCCCGGCAAGGATAGCTCGGTGTGTAGAATACCGTACAGACTGTTTCGACTTAATAAAGTCTCATCAGCGGTATATACTAACGATTTCCTTCCGACAGAAATCGAAACCGGGACTTCAGCAGACACAGTGAAACACTAGTGAAACACTTTATCACCTCGGCGACAGTACACAGCTGACCATCCTAGCGAAATTAAGCTTGTCAAATGATACTACACGCCTCTACCATAATAGGTAAGGGGGCGTTATTGAGAGAATAATAACAACAAACAGACCGTATGCCCTTCGGCGAAGTGAATAAGATTTTTGGATGTTTGTTTATTTAGAAACGTTGTTGAAATATATATATATAATATAATATATATATATATATATATATATATATATATATATAGTGGATTATATGGATGTTGTAATTTCCTAGCAGGTAGTGCTCAATATCATTGATAGAGCATTTATATTTGGTCAAAAGATCTCATGGGCAAGAAACTTGGTGTAGACGCCATGTCCACGCATCTTCGAAGGAAACTTTAAAAATAAAACAATTAACGACAGAGTAAATATACATACACATTAAATATCATCTGGGCTTGGTTTTTGAGCAAAAATGATAGAGATTTGATTTATATTCGTGACGATAATTGAAAAATGAAATTTAAATGATAACAGCATGGATTTTTATTTTCATTTAGTATTTTAGATAGTAGACATTAACATTTCTTTTCAGAGTACTTTGATCATTCTAAAAAAGTCTATGTTTTTACATAGGGATTTAAATGGGACATTCCACTAGGATTCAACTCACGATTCAGTAAAAATGGATCTGCGGGACTAACTTAAAAAAAACCCTTCTACCCAGGCGACGCCGGGTAGCCGCTGCTTGTATAATGAATACATAAATATGAATAGTATATTATTATTTCTTTCTTTCTTTGGATTTAGTTTGGTTTGTTTTGTTTTACGGCATATCAACCTCAGTGGGTCATTTAATGCCAATAAAGTTTTGAAATAAATCAATTCTTAATGGATAATACAATTTTTTTATAGATACATTTTTCTATTTAACCCATAGATGGGACCCTAACAGGTACTACCACTCCGGGTCAGAGTAGACCAGGGAGCAATGGGGATAAAGGGGTGCTCCACATTCCCCAAACCTCCAAAACTGGAACCTCACCATCAGATAGAGTTTAACGTTATTCTCAGGACATGTAGACCCGCAGCCACCGCCTTCTAGCACCCATATGATAAAAACGGGTTGGGGCTTGCCATAAGGGCAATAGGGTTGGGAAAATCATATAGGTGCTAGGGCTTGACGTGACCAGCCGATTGATCGGAGGGGGCCTCTCTGACCACCCGTCTAGCCCAAGATAGGGCCCATTGGGGGAGTCTTACCCCTCTGCAGAGGTGCAGTTGGTGCATTCTAACGCCCCAGCCGACAGGGCGGTATTATTATTTCGATATAATACTAATCATTTGTTTGCACACATGGGAATCAGTGCTGACTGCACAAATTCCCATGACTCTCTCGCAACCCATCCCTATCGGTGTCCTTGGTATGGTGTTAAACTGCATCTAATGGTGAAGTTTTAATTTTGGATCTCTGGAAAGTATGGAGTAACACTTCATTGCCATTACTCCCAGGTTCACCCTGATTCAGAGTGGTAGTATCTGTTAGGGTTACATCTATGGTTTAAATATAAAAAATGAGTTAAAAAAATAATAATCCCTAGTAAAAGTCGTCGGGGCGGCCTAATGTCGGTATCAACCAATCAGCGAGGGAGTCTATCCCCTTTTCACTAGCGCTAGACCATGGATATTGTTTTTAGCATCTGAGGTGGAGCGCTGCACCTACCATCAGCTCTTTACTTTACCGCACAGATCCCTGTGCTACTCATAACGCTGAGTTGGCGAGGGCCGGTATCGAACTAGGAACCTTTGTGGTTTCTACCCGAACGCTATACCGACTGAGCTAGTAGACATGTAATACTTCAAGCAACTTTTCCTTTTATTTTTTACCACATTATTTTTGGGGGGGCTCATAGCTTGGACTCTAACTGATCAACAAGGGTTGGTGTGTCATTAAAACCAACCAGCCAAAAAAGCAAGCAAGCATGCAAGCGAGATGTGATCAGAGAAAGTGATGAAAGACGAACATAATGAAGCGGTGAATTCTCTCGAATTCTGGCTTCAAATTGATCGGTTGAATTGATCGGCAGTTGAATGATTATTGGGAATTTGTTGTATAACATGATTTCATCTGCATTGGAATGTTCTTCACATTTGGGGATCGAGTGGCAATGTTTAATTTTGATATTTAAAAAAAAGAAAGAAAAAGGAAAGAAAGAAAGAAAAAAGAAAGAAAGAAAAAAGAAGAAAGAAAAGTAAGAAAAAGAAAGAAAGAAGAAAAAGAAATGAAGAAAGAAAAGAAAAAGAAAGAAGGAAAGAAAAAAAAAAAAAAAGAAAAAAAGAAAAAAGAAAAAAGAAAAGAAAGAAAGAAAGGAAAAGAAAAGGAAGAAAAAATGAAAGAAAAAACGAAAGAAAGAAAAAAAGAAAAAAAGAAAAAGAAAGAAAGAAAAAAGAAAAGAAAAGAAAAGAAAGACAAAGAAAAAAAAGAAGAAAGAAAGGAGAAACAGAAGAAAGTAAAAAAAAACGAAAGAAAGAAAGAAAAAAGAAAGTAAAAGAAAAAGAAGAAAAAGAAAAAGAAAAAAGAAAGGAAAAAAAAGTAAAACGAAAAAAGAAAGAAAGAAAAAAGAAGAAAGAAAAAAAGAAAGAAAGAAAGAAAGAAAGAAAGAAAGAAAAAAGAAAAAAGAAAGAAAGAAAAAAGAAAAGAAGAAAGAAAGAAAGAAAGAAAGAAAAAGAAAAGAAAAGAAAAGAAAAGAAGAAAAGAAAAAAAGAAAGAAAAGAAAGACAAAGAAAAAAAGAAAGAAAGAAAGAGGAGAAACAAATAAGAAAGTGAGAAAAAACGAAAGAAAGAAAGAAAGAAAGTAAAGAAACAAAGAAAGAAAAGAAAGAAAGAAAAAGAAAAAATAAAATAAAGTAAAAAAAAAAAGAACAGAAAGAAAAAGAAAGAAAAAAGATAGGAAAAAGAACGAAATGAAGAAAGAAAAGGAAGAAAAAAAGAAAGAAAAGAAAGAAAAAAGAAAGAAAAGAAAAGAAAGAAAGAAAGAGAAAAAATAAATAAAAAAGAAAGAAAAAGAAAAGAAACAGAAAAGAAAAAGAAAGAAAAAAGAGTATGAAAGAAAAAAGAAATAGAAAGAAAGAGAAAGAAAGAGAAAGAAAGAAAAAGAAAAATAAGAAAGAAAGAAAAAGAAAGAAGAAGAAAGAAAGAGAAATAAATAAATAAAAACAAAGAAAAAGAATTAAACAGAAAAAGAAAAAAGAAAGAAAAAAGAGTATGAAAGAAAAAAAGAAAGAGAAAGAAAAAAAAGAAAGAGAAAGAAAGAAAAGAAAAAGAAAAAGAAAAAGAAAGAAAGGACAAAGATGCAATAAAGCCAAGTAATTACTGTTAACCTTGAGAATTTCTGCCTCGTTCTCAGTTCGTCAAATCCGCCATCGTACATGACTGAATCTTCATTTGAGGTGAAAGAGTCAATTGCCTTTTACTGTTGGTTCCATTAAGCAAGCAACACACTGAATAGGATGTTTCATCGATAAACTGTGCAGGCACCATGCTGTGTTATGTCAGTTCGGAGGATTGGTAATTTAAAAATCAAATTTGTTTTTGACTTTTTTGTTTTGTTTTAATGAGTTAAATAACACTTTTTTTACCTTGTTGTTTAGACAACCAGTTTAATTTGTATTATTTAGATTTTTCAGACTGTTGTCCTCATCTTTATTGTTATATACCCAACATTTTGACCGATGTATCCTCCAGTGTTTTTAGGTGTTCATTTGACTGAATTTTTAGATGAGACTGGAGTATTTGTATTATTGAGATTTTTCGGACTGTTGTCCTCATCGTTATTGTTATATACACAACATTTTGGCCGATGTATCCTCCAGTGTTCTTCAGGTGTTTATTTGACTGAAATTTTAGATGAGACTTGATTATTTGTATTATTGAGATTTTTAGGACTGTTGTCCTCATCGTTATTGTTATATACACAACATTTTGGCCGATGTATCCTCCAGTGCTCTTCAGGTGTTATTTGACTGAATTTTAGATGAGACTGGAGTATTTGTATTATTGAGATTTTTCGACTGTTGTCCTCATCGTTATTGTTATATACCCAACATTTTGGCCGATGTATCCTCCAGTGCTCTTCAGGTGTATATTTGACTGAATTTTTAGATGAGACTGGAGTATTTGTATTATTGAGATTTTTCGGACTGTTGTCCTCATCGTTATTGTTATATACACAACATTTTGGCCGATGTATCCTCCAGTGCTCTTCAGGTGTATATTTGACTGAATTTTTAGATGAGACTGGAGTATTTGTATTATTGAGATTTTTCGGACTGTTGTCCTCATCGTTATTGTTATATACACGACATTTTGGCCGATGTATCCTCCTGTGTTTTTCAGGTGTATATTTGACTGAATGTTTTAGATGAGACTTGATTATTTGTATTATTGAAATTTTTCGGACTATTGTCCTCATCATTATTGTTATATACATGTTGTGATGTTAGTTCAACAGTAAAAAAAAAGTCAAGTCGAGGTAGGGTAAAATGAGACAAGTGTATTTACAATAAGGTATCAAGAACGGCTAGCTTGCCGCTAAACAGTAACAGTACAACCTTTTCACTCGGTGTCTCACTATTTATAGTGAGAACCGGTGTATATTCTCCACTGTAGGAACGGCCGGTACAACAATACACAACGTTTCGGCCGGTGTGATATCCTGTTTTCATCAGGTATTTCTTGTCGAACTCAGGAGCCTTCATGTGATTTCTAGCTGTACAATTTATTTAATCCGTAAAAAACTACTGCTTGGCCACTTTCCTCCTATTACACAAACCATCGAAGTAAGACGAACAAGACATGTTGGACACTGATGGAGAAGCAAAGACAAATTCATTAGTGACATTCTCATGTGGACAACTTCACATAATCCATCTATATATAAAGGGCAGTTGTGTGTATATGTATGTCCGGAGGAAACTTAAAAAATAAAACAATTAACGACAAAGTAAATATATATACACGTTAAATATCACCAGTGCTTGGTTTTTGAGCAAAAATGATAGAAATTGTGTTTATATTCGTGAAGATAATTAAAAAATAAAATTTAAATGATAACAGCATGGATTTTTTTTTCATTTAATATTTTAGATAGTAGACATTAACATTTCTTTTCAGAGTAGCTAGATCAATGCATGGTCTATTTTTTGTACTTAGGGATTTAAATGGGGCATCCCACGAGGATTCAACTCACGATTCAGTAATAGATTTGCAGGACTAACTTAAAAAATCCCCCTCTACCCAGGTGACACCGGGTAGCCGCTGATAGTATGTATATAAAGGGCAGTTGTGTGTATATGTATGTCCGGAGGAAACTATGAAAATAAAAACCACTAAGTAGATATATACACATTCACTATCATCATATCTTGGTTTTTGAGCAAAAATAATGAAGATTTGATTTATATTCGTGAAGATTGTTAAGTATCTGGCCGCCATCCTTGGCCAGTTGGAAAGAACTCAAAGTAAATAAGTAAGTAACTCCCGAGTTATAGAATCCTTTGGTAAGTCAATAAGTCCTGTGGTAGAGAATCCTTTGGTAAGTGAATAAGTCCTGTGATATAGAATCCTTTGGTAAGTGAATAAGTCCTGTGATATAGAATCCTTTGGTAAGTGAATAAGTCCCGTGATATAGTATCCTTTGGTAAGTCAATAAGTCCTGTGATATAGAATCCTTTAGTAAGGGAATAAGTCCTGTGATATAGAATCCTTTGGTAAGTGAATAAGTCATGTGATATAGAATCCTTTGGTAAGTGAATAAGTCCTGTGATATAGAATCCTTGGTAAGTGAATAAGTCCCGTGATATAGTATCCTTTGGTAAGTCAATAAGTCCTGTGATATAGAATCCTTTAGTAAGTGAATAAGTCCTGTGATATAGAATCCTTTGGTAAGTGAATAAGTCCTGTGATATAGAATCCTTTGGTAAGTGAATAAGTCCTGTGATATAGCCTTTGGTAAGTCAATAAGTCCTGTGATATAGAATCCTTTAGTAAGTGAATAAGTCCTGTGATATAGAATCCTTTGGTAAGTGAATAAGTCCTGTGATATAGAATCCTTTGGTAAGTGAATAAGTCCCGTGATAAGTAGTGAATAAGTCCCGTGATATAGTATCCTCTGATAAGTCAATAAGTCCTGTGGTATAGAATCCTTTAGGTGAATCCTTTAGGTCCGTCGTCCAAGAAGATCCAAGCAGTAGTGAGCTAAGACCAGAATCAGCCAGTATAAATAACAACAACAGCAGCAGAGCACTGCCAGTGATTGGACAATAGTGGTCACGTGCTTATCGGCGAGTCTATAAGTAGAAGTGATCATTTACCACACGCCTTATAACCGAAAGATTCCAACAATTAAAAAATAAAATTTAAATGATAACAGCGTGGATTTTTGGGCATTTAATGTTGTAAATAGACATTAATTTTTCTTTTCAGCACAAGGTTTTTTTTAATGAGGGGATTTTAATGGGACATCCTGTAGGAAAGCAACTCACAATTCAGTAATAATGTTGCATTATCATGCAACGGAAGAGGAAGCTTCCGGCAAAAAGACAAAGAGAAAGATAAAAAATATAATTAAAAAAAGGGAGAACGGAAGAGAGGTATTCCGGTCAAGAAGCAGGGAGAAGATGAAGAAATAGATAAAAGAAAAAAGGAAAACGGAAGCGGGATCTTCCGGTGAGGAGGCGGAGGAAAGATAAAGAACTGTGATATATATATATATATATATGTGTGTGTGGTGTGTGTGTGTGTGTGTGAGTAAAGAGTAAGGAAATGAATCCGACGGTATATGTATAGAAAAAGGATATGAAAACACACCACACACACACACACACACACACATATATATATATATATAATATATATATATATATATATATATATATAAAAGTATATGAAAACACACAATACTGTTAAAATGAAAAATATTCTATATCATTTTCATAGCTAATATTGACAATATTTCGATTTATAAACAATCATCATCAGAGCTTGTTTTAATCCGGACTCATCGAGAGAGAAGCAGAAAATAATTTAAATTCAAAACGGAAACATTGTTCCAAAAAGCGAATTAAAAACAAGTTCTGATGATGATTTTTATAAATCGAAATATTGTTCAATATTAGCTAGGAAAGTGATATAAAATATTTCATTTTAACAGTATTGTGTGTTTTCATATACTTTTACATATATATATATATATATATATATATATATATATATATATATATATAAAATATTCAGAAAATTCAATATTTATAAAAAAAAAAAGGAAGGTAAAATGTATTTTTCTCAGAAAATTTTTTTAATTATTTTGTTTTACATATGCAACACGTGTTTCAGATCTTCTGGTATCTTCTTCTGGCTTTGATTGATAATCAATCAAAGCCAGAAGAAGATACCAGAAGATCTGAAACACGTGTTGCATATGTAAAACAAAAATAATTTAAAAAAAATTTCTGAGAACAAAATACATTTTGCGGACCTTCCTTTATATATATATATATATATATATATATATATATATATATGTGTGTGTGTGTGTGTGTGTGTGTGTGTGTGTGAGTGTGTGTGTGTAATAGCATCCAGCCATATTCACATAGATGACCGGAGTTGAATCAAGACAATAATGATGAAGAAACTGATCCCTCAAGAATCAGTGAATGATAATAATAATATGTTTTCTTAGAAGTTCAAGCACAGCGTTTGATTCGCGTTTTATATAAGCTGATATGACCACAAGGGATTGGCTATTGAACCGTTTGATCATAATTCTGCTATAAACAGGTCAGTCTTTGTTCTTTTAAGAGGTTTTAATGATGACAACTGAAACATTTATATGCAACCAAGAAAGAGATGTTATAATTTTACCTACCAATAGTCTTTATTTCTGGTTAGGACTTCAGTCCTCTTTGGGGATCGATAATTTTTCGCATGAAAGAAAGTTACTGTCCTCTTGTAGGATATCTGAGATGATAACTAACTCTCAATGAAAGAGTGTCAGGCGGCTGAGGGAAATTTGGTTTCATGCCTTAAATCAGTGGTTTTCAGCCCTTTTTTAACCTATGGACGACTCATTTTTTATTAGTTTTTCCATCCTCTTTGGTTGTCGATAATTTTTTTCGTGGGAAAGAAAGTTACTGTCCTCTTCTGTGATATCTGAGATGAAAACTAACTAATAAGTAAGTGTATGACGGCTCAGGGAGGTTTGGTTCCATGCCTTAAATGAATGTTTTTTTTAACCTTTTTCTGATTAAGACTTCCATCCTCGTTGGGGATTGATAAGTTTTCGTGTGAAAGAAAGTGACAGACCCCTTGTGTGATATTTGAGATGAAAACTAACTCTCAATAACTTGGTGTGTGACGGCTCAGGGCGATTTAGTTTCATGCCGTAAACCATTGGTTCTCAACCTTTTTTTGAACCTATAGACTACTTTTGTCCGGTTAGGAATTCCATCCTCTTTGGGGATCAATAATGTTTTTCGCGTGAAAGAAAGTGACTGTCCTCTTGTGTGCTAACTAACTTGCAATCAGTGAGTATCAGGCGATCCTACTGATAGTTCATTATAATTGAGCAAAGGACTCAGTTTACTATAATAATTGGACTTTATTTGAATTTAACACTCGAATGGGAAAGGCATGGTTGGCCACCAACAAATTATCAGTCATATGGAAATCCGATCTCCCCGACAAGCTAAAGAGACGATTCTTCCAGGCTATAGTTGTATCGGTACTGCTGTATGGCTGTACCACCTGGACCCAAACGAAGCGCCTTGAGAATAAGATAGATGGCAGCTGCACAAGAATTCTGCGAGCGGTCCTGAATAAGTCGTGGAAACAGCACCCCACGAAAGAGCAACTGTATGGCCACTTGCCCCCCATCTCAAAAAACCATACGAGTAAGACGGGCTAGACATGCAGGACACTGCTGGAGAAGCAAGGACGATATCGTAAGAGACGTACTACTGTGAAAGCCAGCACATGGCACGTTAATGTGGGCCGCCCAGCCAGGACCTACATTGACCAACTATGTAGGATACTGGCTGCTGCGCGGAGGAGCTCCCAGAGTCGATGAATGATAGGGAAGGTTGGCGAGAGATCGTCACGGATATCCGTGCAAATTTCACGACATGATGGTGATGATTTGAATTGAATGAGTACTGGGGAGAATAGATAGTGAACTTCGAAATATCCCATCATACAGGTAAAAATACCAAGAAAATTTGATACAGCCCCGGCGGAAGCTTCGTAGTCAAATAGTTAAATTAGTGGTTCTTATCCTTTTTGTAAACTAATGGACTCCTTTTCCTTTTAATTTTCTTTGTCGAACCCCATAGCTATTCCACATAAAAAAAGTAAAAGAATTGTATTAAAACTTTAAGAAATAATAAACGATTTATTTTGAAGGTAAACTAATTCATTATAAATAAACATATTTAACAATTGAATTCTAAGAAGCATTTATGTACACAAGTAAATACCTCATAATAAACCATTTATATACGCGCGTGTTTGGGTGTATATATATATATATATATATATATATATATATATATATATATATAATATATATATATATATATATACACACAGTGTAGGCCAGCCAGCAAAAGCTGCATAACTACAAAGTCACTCCAGCAGCGCTTGTGAACCAATTCGAGGAGTCGTAGGCTTAAACAAAATACCCCCTTGACAAGCAAGGACAAACTTATAAGATTAATTCTTCCATGGACACCTACACATAGACACACCAGATATGTAAGAAAAATCAGTTTTATTAAACAAACAAAAAAAAAAAAGCCAATAAAATCGACACCTTCAATTTTTACGAAATTGGACATTTTCAGGCACTCTAAGTTTTATTTCTTTGTGTTCATTTTGGAAAACTATATATTTTCTTTCATTTTGTTTCTTATTTAAAATTTAAATTCATGATTTATTTAGAGATAGTTATTCCTTTCCTTTTTCTTGTTTAATATTTACCAAATTTTTCGAACAGATATCTCTTGCTAGTTGTTAGTAAATATTAAAATCAATAAAGTAGACTGTTAATTCAGGGGAGTAAATTTTCCGTTTTAATTTTGACGACAATCTGCAAGTTTTACCCAAAAATGTCTCCCCCCTTTTTTTAAACAAATATTCTCAACTTTGAGTTAAGGGCTCATATCTCCGCTAATTTATTCATTTTTTATTGCTAAAATTAAGTTATTTTGTAAATATTGTTCGACTTTTATTTCACTCAATGTTTTTTCATCGAGCTAGACATCTTATTATAATGGAGATTGTGTGTTTGTCTGTCTGTAACCGAAACTCTATCACTACTCAAGTCACAATTCCCTTAGTTATTTACATCACATTCTCCATGATTGTATTTTTATCTAAACCTCAATTATCAATAAAATTGTTTGACATTATTAATACTGTTGGCTTTATTTACATACTGATAACATGCAATTGTATTTATATATACAACAAAATAGCAGTTTACAGTGTGAACGGGAAGGCTAATTTGCATATTGATATTAAAAAATCGAATTTAATAAATATGTGCTTAGTATTATTGATTTCTAACTGTTTGGTTTTATTTTAATGAATATAAGCAAAAATCTCTTCAATGAATCTTAAATGAAATCCATTAACAAGAAAAATAACTGTCATTTTATTCTTTACTTCCTCTTTTAACTAAATACTTAAATTAGAAAAAATAACAATGAAAGGCGAGAGTGATGGAAGAGTAAGTTTCAGTTGTTCTATTTTTCGATTATACTTCCCCATCTGTTTCAAATCTTTTTAACTGCATTCTTATTTAGTTTTATTAGCCTTTTCTAATTTAATATAATATTTTATTACATTAAAACTTAAATACTTGCACCGAAGGGTGCATATATTTGCTAGTACAGTTAAAAAAAAATGTCCAATTAAGGATTGTCTCCCCTGAGCTATGCAATTAGTGCAAAATTTGTCCCTTGTGTTTAGTTTCTCTCGTTTAAAATTATTACCGTTAAGTAAATATTCAGATTAAATATCTAAAAATGATATTTTATCATAAATTTTTTTTCTGAAATCGAAATAAAACCTTTTATTTTCATTGTTTTGCATAAAATTGTTCAGATCTAAAAAAAAAAAAAAAAAAAAATAAAATCCATATATATATCTTCTTATTATAATGGAGAGTGTGTGTTTTTCTGTCTGTAACCGAAACTATATTACTACTCAAGTCACAATTTCCTTAGTTATTAACATCACATTCTCCACGATATTAATTTTATTTAAATCTCAATTATTAATAAAATTGTTGTACATTATTAATACTGTTAACCATATCTATGATATTTTCCACGTATTGTACGGGTCAGGCACAAGGCCCTATTAACGTGGGACCACCCATCATGGGTGGCGGGTGAAAAATTGCGTTGATCCTGTCGGCATAAGGGGGCGCCTCATGGGCATAAACCCAGCCCTGCCCTTAAATCGAGGGGCAGGTGTTATGGCATCGACGCCGTTAATTATAGCAATGGTCCAGAGGCCGAATGTTGACCATATTACATATTAACAACATGCAATTATATTTATATATACAACAAAATAGCGGTTTATAGTGTGAACGGGAAGGCAAATTTGCATATTGATATTAAAAATGTGATTTTATTAAATATGTGCTTAGTATTATTGATTTTTAACTGTTTGGATTTATTTTAATTAATATAAGCAAAAATCTCTTCAATGAATCTTAAATGAAATCCATTAACAAGAAAAAATAAATGTCATTTTATTCATTTACTTTCTCTTTTAACTAAATACTTAAATTAGAAAAAATAACAATGAAAGATGGGAGTGATGGAAGAGTAAGTTTCAGTTGTTCTATTTTTCTATTATACCTCCCTCTGTTTCAAATCATTTTATCTGCATTCTTATTTAGTTTCATTAGCCTTTCTAATTTAATACAATACTTTATTACATTAAAACTTAGATACTTGCACCCGGAGGGTGCATATATTTGCTAGTTCTTTTAAAATTCATTAAATGAGTGTATAATTGGAATTGAAAATTGTTAAATCTTGTTAATTTTAGCATTTGGAACTTCTTTTGATATTTGTACACCCCCACCCCTTTCTTTTTTTTCTTTGGCATAAATGAATTCTACGCATCGACATCTATAAGAAAAGCCGTCAACTTAAATTTTCACAAAAATCGGTAGACTAACAATGCCTGAAAAAGGGCATTTTTAGAGGATCTTTGACGCCTCATATCTCCGTCAATTCTCAACAGAATTTAATACTCTTTTACCTTCTTTATCCACGCATCGAAATCTATCAGAAAACGCAATAACCTCTCACATAAATTTAAACAATTTAACAAAAAATACAAATTCTGGCACAAACCACCCTGTCAGCTGGTGCTGTAGAAACTTATAAGATTCGTTCTTCCATAGACTCCTACACATGGACACACCAGAAATGTATGAAAAATCAGTCTTATTAAACAAACAAAAAAGTAATTGAAGAATAATTAAAGTTCCAATTACCATCGAACTGGGAAGACAAGGCAACAAACGGTTGTAACTCAAATACAAACCTGAATGCTACAAAGTCCACTGCAAGATGACAAAGTATATATGACTCCACAATGTCATTCACTATCCTTTTGGCCGTCTTGACAGCTAATTCCACCCGACCGTTTGTTGCCTTGTCTTCCCAGTTCGACGGTAATTGGAATTTTAATTATTCTTCAGTAATCACGACGAAAATGGGTTTATAGCGTCATTTTGTTTGTACCCACACAGAAAACAGTTTATGACCGACTTTTAAGGAGGTGGGGAATAAAGTTTAAAAATAAATCAGAAATCTTCCGCGTTTAGTAGAGGTGATAAATATCCCGATGTCTTCAAAGCTGATAGACGGACGACCATGTTTTTGTCAGTTGGTATGAATGACTGCCAGTGTCTGTTCCCGTTCTGGAATGTGACTCTCGCCAATCAATTGTAAGAGAAAGAGGAGAAAGAGAGAGAAAGAGAGAGAGAAAGAAAGAGAGAGAGAAAGAGATAGGAGAGAGAGAGAGAGAGAGAAAGAGAGAGAGAGAGAGAGAAAGGAGAAAGAGAAAAGAGAAAGAGAGAAGAAGAAATAAGCGGTAATCAATTAACACTTTATGTAAACAAGAAACACGTGTCGCCGATCTATAGTTACCCACACTTATTCATTAATTTATCTACTTGTTTATGTCTCCTTTGGCATCTCCTCTCTTTTTTATATCTTCTCATATCAATTTAAACAATTGGACCATATGACTTTAGGCACCCCTTTTTGATCTCGATTAAGAAAGGACATGTTTTTTCATTTACACCGTCAATACCCGGTTGTTTTAACAGACGATTTTTAGATTTAAAAAATTATAGAACTAACCCCTAACCCTAACCCTAACCCCTAACCCCTAACAAACAATCGGATATTGACGGTGTAAATGAAAAACATGTCCTTTCTTAATCGAGATCAAAAAGGAGTGCCAAAAGTTAATATGGTCCAAATAATTTTACAAAAAATAACATTTTGGCACAAACCACCCTATCGGCTGGTGCTGTAGAACAGTGGTTCCCAACCTATAGCCACATGGCCCAAATGGGCCACAGCAAATTTCAGGTGGGCCAAGGAAATATTATAATTCTATATGATTTCAGAGCATACATTTTATATACAAAATCCAATCATATATGTGGGAAATTTATATTTTCTAGAAAGTAAGATGTCAATTAATTCACAGTAGGGGAGTGTGGGGAAAGATTTACGCCCCTGATACGCCCCTATATTATGTTTTAAATATATTTAGCTTTGTTGTTTTTTGCACATACATATATATAGGAAAATTGCAAAATTAAATCTTATTATAATGGAGATTTTGTGTTTTTCTGTCTGTAACCGAAACTATATTCCTACTCAAGTCACAATTCTCTTAGTTTATTGACATCACATTCTCCATGATTTTATTTTTATTTAACCTCAATTATTAATAAAATTGTCTTACATTATTAATACTGTTAACTACGTCTACATACTGATAACATGCAATTATATTTATATATACAACAAAATAGCGGTTTACAGGGTGAACGGGAAGGCTAATTTGCATATTAATATCAAAAAATTGAATTTAATAAATATGTGCTTAGTATTATTGATTTCTAACTGTTTGATTTTATTTTAATGAATATAAGCAAAAATCTCTTCAATGAATCTTAAATGAAATCCATTAACAAGATAAAATAACTGTCATTTTATTCTTTACTTCCTTTTATAACTAAATACTTAAATTAGAAAAAATAACAATGAAAGACGAGAGTGATGGAAGAGTAAATTTCAGTTGTTGCATTTTTTATTATACTCCCTCTCTTTCAAATCTTTTATTATACTCCCTCTGTTTCAAATCTTTTTATCTGTATTTTTATTTAGTTTAATTAGCCTTTCTAATTTAACACAATATTTTATTACATTAAAACTTAAATACTTGCACCCGGAGAGTGCATATATTTGCTAGTATTGATAATAAATAGTCGTTAAATTGGAACTGAAAAGTAAATGTAGTTTAGATACTTGAGATAAAGTGTGTGTGCGTCAATAGGGTTGTATCTTGATTGAATAAATATCTTATGTAAAATGGAAATATTTTTTCTATTATAATAATTTCATGGGACACAAAAACACTTCTAGTTTCAAATCGGGCCATGAGCTGAAAAAAAAAACCCCTGCTCTAGAATACACTGATTGCACCTCTACAGAGGGTTAAAATGCCAATCAATAGGACCACCTGTTTGCCATGTGTGGTGACCCGTGATTCATTAGGACGGAATATTGGTAGCTGAGCAGTCCATGACTTGCAACGCTCCTCTTCGACCCTTACTTAGGGTAGACGGGCGATCAGAGATGCCCTCTTCGATCCATTGGTTGGTCACGCCAAGCTCTAGCACCTATATGACCCAACCCTATTTTCCTAATGGCAAGGCCCAACCATTTTGTATCATATATGTGCTAGAAGACGGTGGCTAAGAGCCTTAGTGCCCTAGGTATGACATTAAGCTGTATCTAGTGTTTAGGTTTCAATTCCGGAGCTCTGGGGAGTGTGGAGTACCCCTTCATCATCATTACTCCCATGTTCACTCTGACACTGAGTGGTAGTACCTGTCAGCGTCCCATCTAGGGATTGAATAGAAAAAAAAAGAGTTTAAAAATTATGCTGCATCTAGTGTTTAAAGTTCCTATTCCGGAGCTCTGGGAGTGTGGAGTACCCCTTCATCATCATTACTCCCATATCCACTCTGACACTGAGTGGTAGTACCTGTCAGCGTCCATCTAGGGATTGAATAGAAAAAAGAGTTTAAAAATTATGCTGCATCTAGTGTTTAAGTTCCTATCCGGAGCTCTGGGGAGTGTGGAGTACCCCTTCATCATCATTACTCCCATATCCACTCTGACACTGAGTGGTAGTACCTGTCAGCGTCCATCTAGGGATTGAATAGAAAAAAAAAGAGTTTAAAAATTATGCTGCATCTAGTGTTTAAGTTCCTATTCCGGAGCTCTGGGGAGTGTGGAGTACCCCTTCATCATCATTACTCCCATATCCACTCTGACACTGAGTGGTAGTACCTGTCAGTGTCCATCTATGGATTGAATAGGAAAAAAAAAGGAGTTAAAAATTATGCTGCATCTAGTGTTTAAGTTCCTATTCCGGAGCTCTGGGGAGTGTGGAATACCCTTCATCATCATTACTCCCATATCCACTCTGACACTGAGTGGTAGTACCTGTCAGCGTCCCATCTATGGATTGAATAGAAAAAAAAAGTTTAAAAATTAAGCTGCATCTAGTGTTTAGGTTCCAATTCCGGAACTCTGGGGAGTGTGGAGTACCCCTTCATCATCATTACTCCCAGGTCCACTCTGACACTGAGTGGTAGTACCTGTCAGCGTCCCATCTATGGATTGAATAGAAAAAAGGAGTTTAAAAATTGTTTAAATAATTGAGTTTAAATCTTTTTTTAAATGAATAAACCCAAACAACCAAGCACCCAACCAACTAGAACGTTGTGACCGACCGACCAACATATTTGTCATTCGTTATATAACGGTAGGTGATGTTTTCTTTTACACATTATAACTTTTCAGGTGCCCTTTGGTGAAATTTGCACCCGGGGACACTGAGGTAACCAATGAGTCACCACATCGCATGGCTGTCTAGAACGCTGTGACCGACCAAACATATTTGTCATTCGTTGCACAACTATAAGTGAGATTGTTTTGTTTGTTTTTTTGTGCTCAACTAAATGTGGTAAACGACTTTCTTCTCATCAGAATAAATTGAAAGTCATCAATCATGCCGGCCATTGCGCTACCGATGATATTACATTTGGTGAGCGGCAACTCAAACGATTTTATTGCATTTGTTGCTGTTGCAAATTTACACTCTAATTGGTACGATGATCAGTTTGAATTGATAGTAAAGGAATTCATAAGCTTTTCTCATTATTTCATTGTAGAATTAGGCACTAAATTATGTAGGTATGTATGTGTGTGTGTCTGCGTGTGTATTATCTATATATCAATACGCTTGTTCCCTAATCTTCCGACCGTTATCATCTTGCAACACTCTCTGGTTAAAAAATCAGACCGTCTAAATCGTCCAAGATGAAAGTATCTGGTGTTAACCGCAAAATTCTTATTTTTATGAGTATCGTCGCCTCAGTTAAATAATGGGCAATTCTGTTTTTATTATGAAAAAAGGGAAGAAAAAGGACATGCTACACATAAAACTTATAATAACAAAGAAAGAGAGAAGGGGAAAGATAGAGAGAGGGGCTGTATGTGGCGGAAGCGATAACGTTAATCTATTTTAATCGACCATAATGAAAAGATGGAAAGAAGGAAAGAAAGAAACATTACCAGTTTTTCTCAACACACTGAACCGATAGTTTTTCACTGGTCTGAGTAACAGCAAGTCTCTTCGAGTTTCCAGGACTTTCCTAAGTATTCTAGCCGATTTTAGTGATGCTGTGGTCTGGAATAAACCGTTTTCATTATCCTTCTGCTTCACTGTGGAAACCTGCATATGGGCACGCCAGTGTGGGTCGTCCAGGAAATACCAACATTGATCAGCTCTGCCCGGATTCTAGATGCTGCGCGGAGGACCTCCCAGGGGCGATGAGCGATAGGGATGTTGGACCGGAGATTGTCATGGATATCCGTGCTGCCGGCGGACTTGATGATGATGATAATGAAAGGGGTCAGTTTAGCTCAATGGGTAGAGCATACGCCTAGGAACCACAAGGTTAAGAGTTCGATACCAGCCCTCACCAACTCAACGCATGAGTAGCACAGCTTGGATCTGTGCGGTAAAATGGCGAGCTGATTGTATTTGTGAGATCCACACTCAGATGCAAAAACAATCTCCTTGGTCTAGCGCTAGTCAAAAGTGGATAGACTCCCTCGCTGTCTGGCTGATACCGACAAGATGCAACTCTGGTGACTTTACTACCATACTTCCTGCTAATGACAATTGGCGCATCCTCATTAATACTATCAGTCTACCAATACTATGTAAATCTATGTATCTATCTATCTATCTATCTATTCATATCTATCTATCTATCTATCTCAGTGTATTCATATCTGTCTCACTGTTCATATAAGGTAATTTTCACCTTTAGTTGTCAAGATTCCTAGCATAAAATTGTGCGTGCGCATTATCTGAAATGACCTTAATTGTTAAGAACACATTTTATGATATTTTTGTGTTAAAGTATGCAGTTGTATTGTTTTCGAAACGTTTCTAAGATTTGTTTAGTTCGCACGGAGACTTTCAAAAGAGCTACCGGCTTGTTTCAAAGTGAAAGTCAAGGGAGGTTACTCTAATTGCCTTATTTGCTAGGACTCAAGACCAAAGATAAAGAAAGTGGTAGTACGTGTTAACAGGAAAATGATTTTAAAAAATTGAGTTAAAAATTGAGTCAAAAACAATTTGAGTTATAAAGAATATTTGAATACCTGCTGAGAACGAATAAAAGAAAATAACTTCGGCATGAAATAACCCAACAAGGGTTGACATGCCATACAATCTAACAAACCAACTAACCAATCAAAAAGAATGAATAAAACAAAACGTCTTCGGCAGAAAATTCCTCAAGAGTTGACATTCCATAAAATTCAACGGACCAACCAACCAACCAACCAACCAGCCAACCAGCCAACCAGCCAGTCATCAGCTGCATCTACCCCCAACACTTTTGAAAAAGGCACTCTCCAAACCACCCAACACGAAATGGTTTCAGGTTTCAGCAGGGCATATATATATATATATAAAAGAAAAATTTAATATTAATCAAGTATCTACAAAAGTTTATATATATATATATATAATATATATATTATATATTATATATATTATATATATAAAGTGTTGTTATTGGTCCAACGGGAGAAAATTAAATATTTTATAAAAGAAATCTGATATCTTCAGGCTAATCATTTCAAGCTAACTGTAAATAAATTTCAATAGTTTCTTAGAAGCGAATTACAAAGGATAGGTTACAAGGTAGGAGTTAGATGGCTTTAGTTGTTTCCCCAGATCATAAATAAAACTCTTTTAATAAACTTTAGTTGGGACCAATAAACTTTCTCAGGGACTCATTCAAGGCAAATATGTGCGTCCCAAGCGGTAAGGGAAGATATCCCTTTTGGATTTTAGTCCATCTCAGCAAGGTCACACAATCACAACAAAACAAAAGGTATCATTCCATAAAAATAAACAACCATACAACCAACCAACCAACCAACAATCAACAGCATCTGCCCAACCGTTTTTTGAAAAGGCACTCCGCACCCCCCGCACACAACGCGACATTCCAGCTAACGAGTGTGGGCATCTGGTGAGTGGCACGTGTCATTTGTCCCACACAAACCGGTGACTGATTGCCACTTGTTTCTTCTTGCACGGTGTCCGTTTACAATTGACTGCCAGAATTCAGTGCCAACAACCGGATTCCAAGGCGTGAGGGGCGGGCAACAGACACTGGTAGCCATTCATGGCCACTGACAAAACAAGTTCGTCGTTATCAGTTTTGAAGTCATCGGGATATTTATCACCTATACGAAAACTAGCGGAAGATTATTTACTTTTCAAAGATTTTAACTTTTTTTTTTTCATTTTATTATCCTTTCATCTATTTATTTATTTTTCCAAGTCGGTCGTAAACTGTTTTCTATGTGGGTGCTAACAAGACGACGCTATTAAACCAGTTTGGTCATGGTCACTTTTGACTTTTAAAGAGACATATTTTAATCTATTTCTCAGGTTGGCAACCCTGAGAGAAAATCACCGGATCAACGTTAACCACTTATATAAGTGGTTAACGTTGATCCGGTGATTTCATACATACGATGGAGGCGCGTGGTCTAATGGTTAGAGTCGTAGGAAAGGGATTCGTCGACCCGAGTTCAATTCCTGGACGAAGCTGTTGGTATTTCACATAGCGCTAATACCCTTGTGAAAGGTATGAATCCAATTCTCCCTCCATCTATGGGTAAATAGCAGGGTAGACTGGGCTCTTTAATCATGGCTAGATAACTAGTCTAGGAGAAGGAAAACTGAATTCAAACCTGTTAAACTCTGCTTAAGAAGTTGATCTTGTGTCGCACCCTGCTCGTGCGTAGGGGTTGATATATATAAATCTCTCTCTCTCTCTCTCTCTATATATATATATATATATATATATATATATATACAAAAAATAAAAGAATCAAGATTTGGCATTAAATAACCCTGAATGGTTGATATGCCATTAAACAAAATAACCAACCAATGAACGTAGTGAATAAACCATCAGCAATAAGCCACTCCGCCGACTTTTACTTACTTACACCAACACCTGCAATCATGTAACGTAGTAGCTTTTCCTTCTTATAAATGGGCTCGTTTCTTCGTGTGTGAAAACGACCCTTAAATTAAGATCCGTGGTAACCTGTGCTGATTTAAAATAAACTCGACCGCAACTCTTGTCAACAATATTTATCATGGCCGTGACAATCTCTAGTAGTCCTTAACGCAAAGAGAGTTAGAAAGAATATTTATAGTAACAAAATTAGCATAATTCGATAAAATAAACTTATGACTCTCTCGCCTGTCAGCTAAGTGTCAAAGTTGGGAGAGGATAGAAGGAAAGAAAGAAAGGCTGATTTTCTCGGATAGGCTAACAGGTCTACGTTGTGTTTGCTTCTCCAGACTCTTGCTGTCTCCGCTTACCCTCTACTTTTCGACTATTCACCCCTTCTTTTATACTTACCGGTAATCTGCTTATTGTCTTACGTCATTAATTTAATTCCATTGTATATTGTTATATTGTATTATATAAGTACGTAGGAATTTTAACCAAACAGTCCTTTTCTCTGTTTTGATTCTTCCGAAAATATTCTACCTGGCATTTTTTAAGATTTGGAATTTGAATAAACATTTGAATAAACAATTCATTCCAGCAAGATTCTTCGGCTGAACTTGCACAACGGTCGGAAAATTAAAACGGAAAGTTTTTTGGAGGTCCCCCATGACATTTTAACTACAGTCTATGAATGAACATTTTGCGAATTGGGTTACGGTTTAGGGGTTTAGGGATTAAGGTTATTATTTATTAAACCCGGTTTTGTTCAATCCAGTATGCAAATCAACCACACTATATGTCATGTAAACCTTTATTTCATAGTAATATATAAGACACATTGCAGGATTTTAAACGCACAAAATCATAGACTGTTTTGAGGTAAATCTAACTCAGATTTCATAGAGACTTTTAAAAAAGCAATACGTAATAAAAACAACAACCTTAATCCCCAAACCCCTAAATCGTAACCAAATTCGCAAAAAGTTCATTCATAGACAGTAGTTAAACTGTCATGGGGGACCTCCAAAAAACTTTCCGTTTTAATTTTCCGACCGTTGTGCAAGTTCAGCCGATTCTTCCTTTCAAAATATTTTTCAAAAATATTTCCTTCTTTCTTTTTCCCCCCAAAATGTACTAAAACTGATTCTTTTGCAACCCTTAATTATCCAAGCTCTTAATTATCTCTCAGTCATATCTAACCCGTTCACTACGGCCAGGATATGACACAAGGTCACAAGTATGGGGCATCTAGCGAGGATCGAACTTGCTATTCAATAATAATAGATCTATGAAATTAGCTTGCTAACCATTACTCCACTATGGCACGCCTTCTCCACGAGTATTTGCATCATCGAATGAATCATTCGCTAGATGCAACATTATCCAGTCCTGTTTATAGGCTGACCCGTTTCTTACCTTGCCATTAAACTCGCGGGCCTGCATGTTTGCTTTGAGGCAATCTTGTCCCAAATCAACCCCACCCCCGCCGCCGCCGCCGCCAACAGGTAAACTGGAAAAAGATAGGTCGTCGTGGCGACGGTGTAGCAGGGTGGGTTGGCTTACAGTAATAAAATTTGTCGGTCTTGTTTAAACAGAGAGTGAGAAAACTCCCATTCTGTGCTGCCAGGCAAGCGAGAGACAGGAAATTAAAGGGGAGAAGGAAGGAAAAGAAATACAGAGAGTGGGCGAATGATGAGACCTCAGTGACGTCAAGGAGCATCGAAATACAAATATCCGCATCAGGATTTGAACTCGGGTCTCCGATTCTATTTCCTACGATAATAAGCCTTACGCTAACAACACCTCCCTTTAAAATAAAAAAAAATTAGCACTTTTGGAAAATAGTTCATTTTGTTTCCCCATAGATATAGACGAATTCCCCGTACCACCGGGACTATATTCTGAGGACTGGATAGGGGTTCAATCGGTACAAATTTAAAAAAATGAATGCAATATGAGTCAAGGTAAAAAATCATACATAAGTATAAAAAAAAGAATAGATATTCTAGGTAAAACAAGACATTTGTACTCAATTTATAAGTTCCAAAAATTCACACTGAATAGTCCCATTGAACACATAGCAAAGGATAAAGGCGTTGGGTGAAGACAGTTCTAAGTGACAGTTATCTCTAGGCTGCAGGTTCAATCCTGGTCAAGGGAAACACTACCATAGAATAATAATCAACACAGCATAAACCCAGCAATGGTTAGCGGAATGAGAACAGGATACCCCCGTGGATTGAATAAAGAGTTGAATTCAAAGTTCCATGATGGCTCCCAATTACGACAAGAATGTTCCCGAGTTCAAAAAGAAGGTTTCCCGAGTTCGACAAGAAATATCTGAGGAAGGCCGAAACATTGTACTGATGACAATAAAATGAGGACAATAGTCCAAATAATACTAATTATCCAGCAAATCCTTGTACAAACCTGTACATTTTTGGCCCAATGCGTTTACCAGCATTATTGGTAATGAAGGACTATTTGCTCGTAAATTCCTACCATAAAATAAACTGAACCCCCATTTTATGACCGTGTTTTTGCAATAAATGTTTTATTTTTCTTGCACCCGTTATGTTACAATACTAAATATATTTCCTTTATTTATTTTAATATTCTCTTCAATGTGTATATTCTAAAAGCTTTTATTTTGTGAGAATACTTAGTTTTAAAGTGGGGGTTCGTTTTTACACTTCAACTTTTTACTCGTAAATTCCTATCATAAAATGCACAAGCCTAATTTTATGGCAGGAATTTACGAATAAAAAGTTGAATATTACTTTTTGTTGTTATTTCTTTTCTTTTTGGCTTTGCTACTCTAAAATAAAAACGTCAGATTTTAATCATCATCGACGAAAAAACAAAATTACGTTCATAAAAGGAGGATCCAATTTATGCCTAAATTGTAAAACGAGCCCCCACTTTAAAACTAACCATTCTCACAAAATAAAAACTTTTAGAATATGCACATTGAACTGAATATTAAAATAAATAAATAAAATATTTTTGTATTGTAAAATAACGGGTGCAAGAAAAATAAAACATTTAATACAAAAACACGGACATAAAATGGGGGTTCAGTTTATTTCATGGTAGGAATTTACGAGCAAATAGTCCTTCATTACCGCATTATTTTCAAAACTGATGCAATAAAGGAAATTTAGCAACATCAGTGAGGGGAAACTGACATTTAAGAAAACGTAGACAACGTATTAATATATTTCGGAATTGCAGGCTAGCGTGGTACATTATTTGCCCACTAGGTGTAGCAGCAATACTTTTAAAATTGATGCAATAAAGGAAGTGTAGCAACGTCGGCGATGAGAAACTGACATATAAGCAAACGTAGACAACGTGTTAACATAATTTGGAATAGCAGGCTAGAGTGGTACATTATTTGCTTACTACGTGTAGCAGCAATACTTTCAAAACTGATGCAATAAAGGAAATGTAGAAACGTCAGTGGGGAGAAACTACCATTTTGTTACAATTGATGGTGTCATAAATTGTTGTCAGACCCTGTAGTTGAATTCAAGGGGACCAGTAGAACAATACGTGACTGTTGGTGACACGTGATTATTTAGTTTGGAGAACTAGATGCGACCGGACTTGGAGGCAGGACAGACGTGTCGCCGCTGAGGTCGATATCTAATCCACGCGGTGACATGGGCTGAATAAAAAGCTTGATCAAGAAATAAAATGTCTTGTTAATTAATTGCAATGACTAAAATTAGCCCAAAATAAGACCTTAGGAAGTAGATAGAAGAACCCAAATAGAAGCCAACTAGACGGGATATCGGCCAGAGAAGAATAGGAAATAGAAGCTGGGAACATGGCAACCCGATGCAAGTTAGCCAGAAGCAAGTAAGATCACCAAACCAAGTAAGTCTCTCTAATCTCTTTCTCTGTCTCTAATATCTCTCTCTATCACCAAAGAACTCACTCTGAACTCTCTCTATTGTATACCGACGATGGGGTTTATAACAATTTGAGCAAACGTAGGCAATGTGTTTACATGTATTGTGTATACCCCACCGACCGCCATTGTTTTTGTTTTTGTCACCAAGCGCGGTAAACTATTGGTCCACTGTGTGTACCAGCAATACTTTCAAAATTGATGCAATAAACGGAATGTAGTAACGTCAGTGAGGAGAAACTGCAATTTGAGCAAACGTAGGCAAAGTATTTACATGTATTCTGTATACCCAACCGACCACCGGCGTTTTTGTTTTTGTCACCAAGCGCAGTACACTATTGGTCCACTACGTGTAACAGCAATACTTTAAACACTGATGCAATAAAGAAAATGTAGCAACGTCAGTGAGGAGAAAGTATCATTTGAGCAAACGTAGACAAAGTGTTTACATGTATTCTGTATACCCTACCGACCGCCGTGGTTTTTGTTTTGTCACCAAGCGCGGTAAACTATTGGTCCACTGTGTGTACCACCAATACTTTCAAAACTGATGCAATAAACGGAATGTAGCAACGTCAGTGAGGAGAAACTACAATTTGAGCAAATGTAGGCAAAGTGTTTACACGTATTCCGTATACACCAACGACCACCGTTGTTTTTGTTTTTGTCACCATGCTCGGTCAATTCCCCTCACACATGTTTTTGCATATGGGTCGAACTGACTATTCCATCTATTGGCCAGTCGTTGGCAATGATTACATTTGACCCGGGTTGCCTTGAGTGTAACTGACAAGATGGATATCTAAGGTTTCCGAAAACCCATCAAAAGTGACAGTCGGACATTCCAGCTCATAATCCTTTCCAGCAGCCGGCCAAGTCGGCCATCTTGATAGTCGCCATCTTTAACTTGAAATGGATAAAATTGAAAGGAGAGGATCGTGTTTCTCCCTCTTTTAATTTGAGAATAAGGAAAAATATGAGGTGTTGGGCGCTGGCTGGGAGTTGGGGATGCTTTGATTAATGTGATGAGAGACAACAGATTTTTGTTTATTGTATCAAACGAAAATCTGTATACGTTTTGGGATGGGCTGATTTGTGCTGAATAATAATAATAATAATAATAATAATAATAATAATAATGGAAATTCGGTATATGTCTGTCTGTAACCGAAACTACCTCACTGATTATGTTATAATACCCTCCGAAAGTCTCTATGAAATCTGAGTTAGATTTACCTCAAAACAGTCCATGATTTTGTGTGTTTAAAATCCTGCAATGTGTCTTATATATAACTATGAAATAAAGGTTTACATGACATATAGTGCGGTTGATTTGCATACTGGATTGAACAAAACCGGGTTTAATAAATAATTATTTGGTGTTATTGATCTCTAATATCATTGTTTTATTCTCTAACGTATTAAAATCAATCATATGAATAATTTTATATAGAAACCAGTTAAAATATAATTAAAATAAGTGTAATCTTTTCATATGCGTTCTTATCTAATTTCGTTAGTCTTTCTAACATAATATATTTCATTACAATACTACTTAAATACATACGCCCGGAGGGTGGATATTCTTGCTAATAATAATAATAATAATAATAATAATAATAATTGTTGAGAAATTTGTAATATAAGGTGTGCTCTAGACGCCCGCTCCTATTTATAGACTTGGCGATAACCATGTGATCATACTCTTGGCCAATCACTGACAGTACTCTGCTGCTAAAACCATACTTAAACCCAAAAGTACTGGTTATAGCTACTTATAATTACTTTGACTTTCGTGGACGACGGACATAGGATTGGATCACTGGACCTTTAACACTACGCAGGATAGGACTTATTCACTTACCAAAGGATTCCATAACCCAGGACTTACTTACATTAAGCCCTTTTCAACTGGCCAAGGATGGCATTTAAAAAATTAACAATAATAAGACTGGGTTGGAAAGGTGATCCACTGGGAATTGTGCAAGAAACTCAATTTTGACCGTATAACAAAATGGTATATGCAGAAATCAGAATCTGTTCTTAAGAATGAAACATAAAATTCTCTGGGATTTTGAGATAAAGACGGATCATTTTATCCCAGCCAAAAGACCAGACCTAGTATTGATTAACAAAAAACAAAAAATAGAAAAAGAAAAAGAAAAAAAAAAGAAAAGAAAAAGAGAACTTGTGAACTGGTAGACTTTGCAGTTCCAGCAGAGCACCGGGTAAAAACGAAAGAAAACTAAAAGATAGACCTAGAGTTAAATCAAGATTATTATACTTCTTACATATTGAACTATTTACAATAGCTCTTATGTATACGCATAAAACATGGTATATCGACAGGTAAATTTGGCGTAGTGGCCTATTGTCGGTATCAGCACGACAGCGCGGGAGTCTATCCCCTTTTCTCTAGCACTAAACCATGGAGATTGATTTTGCTGAGGTGGAGCGCCATACCTACCGCCAGCTCCTTACTCTACTGCACAAATCTGATTACTTAATCTCTGCTACTCATGTGCTTATTTGGTGGGGACCGGTATTGCACCAGGGACCTTGCGATTCCTAAGCGGGTGCTCTACTGACTGAGCTAAACCGGTCCCACAAGTAAAAATAACAAGCGTTACAATATTTGAATTATCATACCATGGTATAGCCGCAGGTCACGCTAGTGACTATCATCTATACATATATAAAGGACAGTTGGTGTATATATATATATATATATATATATATATATATATATATATATATATATATTCACTATCAACAGAACTTGTTTTTGTGCAAAAATAATTTAATATCTGAGAGGATATTTAAAAATGAGAAATTGAATAGTTAGAGAAGGGAAAGTCATTTGTGATATTCAGGATTAAAACATAAACAAATCAATTATGTAAGGGTATTTGCCTGCTCATCCCACTTATGAGGGCTGGAGACAAGGTCTCGTTTTTACGTGGGCACATAAAAATTGCAAGGATCTGGGGGGCATAGCCCCCTTGGATCAATGCTATTAATTGTACTTTACCGGTCCAGAGGCCAAAGCACACTGGACCCCCAGCCGAGGCCGGGTATAGAAGGTAAGGGTATTTGCCTGCTCATCCCACTTATGAGGGCTGGACACAAGGTCTCGTTTTTACGTGGACACATAAAAATTGCATCGATCTGGGGGGATGGTCCCCCTGGATCGATGCCATTAACTGTACTTTACCGGTCCAGAGGCCGAAGCACACTGGACCCCCAGCCGAGGCCGGGTATAGAAGGTAAGGGTATTTGCCTGCTCATCCCACTTATGAGGGCTAGACACAAGGTCTCGTTTTTACGTGGGCACATAAAAATTGCAAGGATCTGGGGAGCATGGCCCCCTTGGATCGATGCTATTAATTGTACTCTACCGGTCCAGGGGCCGAAGCACACTGGACCCCCAGCCGAGGCCGGGTACAGAAGGAAAGTCTCAAAGCATAGAATCTGGAACAGATACTACACTTTGATCAATCAATTATGTAAGACCAAAACAAACAATGGATCTGTGAGGCCAATTTTTTAATTATTATTCCCACCCCTCTACCCAGGCGATGCCAGGTAGCCGCTTCTAGTTTTGTTGGAATATTTTTTTTATATAAGGTGTGCTCTAATTCCTCACCTAGATTTATAGACTAGCCGAGGTCACGTGAGTTATTCTTGCAACCAATCACTAGCAATAATACGGGCCTGATAGATGGTACATGGTTTACAGTCTCATCTCTATTACCGCATAGTCTACATTTACTATTTTGTTGGGTCTTGTCAATTTTTGCTTTGATATAGTTTGTCCTTATGGCATTATTTTGTGCAGCAATTATTAGTGATTCAGTTTCTCTCTTAAGGTTTCCTTTCTTAACCATGTCCAGGTTTTATTATTTATTATTATTATTATTATTATTATTATTTTATTATTTTATTTTTATTGTTGCCTTTTATCACAGGGTCAACGGGGTTTAAAACACCCTGACTGTATGTATATTTAACCCTCCCTCCACACGAGCAGGATGTGACACTAGGCCAATTTCTTAAGCGGGGTTGCCTAACAACGTTTAAAGAGTCCAGTCTGTTTTACTATTAGCCATAGCTGGAGGAAGAATAGTTGGATTCACACCTTTACCAGGAGTTAAATGAAATGCAAACAGTCTCGTCCGGGATTTGAATTCGTTTCTCCGAGCCTATTTCCTAAGACGGTAATAATTACGCCTTCATAATGTAAAGTTTGGTTTGGTTTGTTTTATTTTACGGCATATCAACCTCAGTGGGTCATTTAATGTCGATAAAGTTTTGAAATAAATCAATTCTTAATGGATAATACAATTTTTTTTATAAACACATTTTTCTATTTAACCCATAGATGGGACCCTAACAGGTACTACCACTCCGGGTCAGAGTGGACCACGGAGCAATGGTGATGAATGGGGTGCTCCACATTCCCCAAACCTCCAGAACTGGAACCCCACCATCAGATAGAGTTTAACGTCATTCCCAGGACATGTAGATCCGCAGCCACCGCCTTCTAGCACCCATATGATAAAAAGGGGTTGGAGCTTGCCATAAGGGCAATAGGGTTGGGAAAATCATATAGGTGCTAGGGCTTGACGTGACCAGCCGATTGATCGGGGGGGGGATCTCCGACCGCCCGTCTAGCCCAAGATAGGGCCAAAGTGGAGTATTGCATGTTATGAACTGCTCATCCACCTGGGCTCTATCCTTAAGCATCACGGGTCGCCACACACGACCAGCAGGTGACCCCATTGGGGGAGTCTTACCCCTCTGCAGATGTGCAGTCGGTGCATTCGAACACCCCAGCCGATAGGGCGGGATGTAAAGTGTGCACACTTGTGAATGTATATCCCCTCTCATTAAACGGCCCTTCCGTCACATTCCAGGAACGTGGGGTGTAGTTATGGCTATGGGGTTGGATGAATATCTACAACTTCGTAATAAAATCCGATGATAACAGAAACAAAACACAAGAGTAATAAGATGGAGTGCTATCGCTCGAATACATCTCAGAAGTTGGAACTTTGCCAGAGATTGGAGGAAATGAGACTGTCCAGACCCCGCTGGTGGGATGCTGGTGAGACGGACGGGATACAGAGGAAAGTGTACTCGGTTGCCATCAACAACAAGCAGACATCTGATGCCAATATGCAAATGCGTTGAATAATAATAATATAATAATAATAATAATAATAATAAAATAATAATAAGACCCAACAAAAATAGTAAATGTAGACTATGCGGTAATAGAGATGAGACTGTAAACCATGTACTCTGCGAATGTAGCAAACTAGCACAACGGGAGTACAAAACTAGACACGGCTGGGTTGGGAAGGTGATCCACTGGGAATTATGCAAAAAATTAAATTTTGACCATACAACAAAATAGTATATGCATAAACCAGAATCCGTTCTTGAGAATAAAACACATAAGATTCACTGGGACTTTGAAATAAAAACGGATCAGCAAGAAGATCAGACCTAGTGCTGATTAACAAAAAAGAAAGAACATGTCAACTGGTTGATTTTGCAGTTCCAGCAGATCACAGGGTGAAGCTGAAGGAAAATGAAAAAATGGGGAAAAAATGGACAAATATCTGGACCTTGCCAGAGAACTGAAAAAGTTATGGAATATGAAATTCAAAGTGATACCAATTGTAGTTGCACTTGGAACGGTCCCAAAAGGATTGGAAAAGGGATTGGAAAATCTGGATATCAGAGGAAAAATTGAGACCATACAAAATACTGCACTGCTGCAATCTGCTAGAATACTTAAAAGAGTCCTGGAGACCTGAGGAGACTTGCTGTCACTCAGACTCCAGTGAAAGACCATCAGCTAACGCTGATGTGAAAACTCAAAAGCAGTGAATAATAATAATAATTAGCAGGACCTGTGGATAAACCACAGTATGATAATATGTTTACTTAAGAGCTATTGCTAAATAGTTCAATATGTAAAAAGTATAATAATAATAATAATAATAATAATAATTCTTCTTCTTCTTCTTCTTCTTCTTCTTCTTCTTCTTCTTATTATTATTATTATTATTATTATTATCAGTGTTAGCTGAACCGGAGTCTCAGCAAGTCTCCTCAGGTCTCCAGGACTCTTCTGAGTATTCTGGCAGATTGCAGCAGTGCAGTGTTCTGAATGGTTTCAATCCTTCCTCTGATTCCAAACTTTCCAACCCTTTTCCAATCCTTTTGGGACCGTTCCAAGTGCACCAAACTACAATTGGTATAATTTTGACTTTCATATTCCATAGCTTTTTCAGTTCTCTGGCAAGGTCCAGATATTTGTCTATTTTTTCATTTTCCTTTAGCTTTACCCTGTGATCTGCTGGCACTGCAAAATCCACCAGTTGACAAGTTCTTTCTTTTTTGTTAATCAACACTAGGTCTGGTATTATTATTATTATTATTATTATTATTATTATTATTATTATTATTATTATCTTTATTAATTAACAACAAAAAAAGAACTGGTAGATTTTGCAGTTCCATCAGATCACTGTGTGAAGGTAAAAGTAAACGAAAAAATGAAACAAATACCTTAACCTTGCTAGAGAACTGAAAAGCTGTGGAATATGAGAGTGTAAGTTATACCAATTGTAGTAGGTGCACTGGGAACGGTCACCAAAAGTTTAGAAAACAGACTAAAGGAATTGGAAATCAGACTGAGAATTGAGGTCATCCAGTCAACAGCATCTTTGAAATTGGCTAGAATACTCAGAGGAAAATATAGCAGCAAACGAAACGTTCTATCTAGTCTTTCCCCAAACCAAGATGGACTTCAGAAGATAAGTCTGGCTGCAACGCCATTAAGTTTGCAACTTATATTTTTGACTATTTCTCTGAATGTTTGAGATGAGGCTTGATGATTAGTATTATCTGCGTTATTCGGACTATTGTCCTCATCTTCATCGTTATCTGTACAACGTTTCGGCTGGTGCCCTCCGGTCTTCTTCAGGTATTTCTTGTCGGACTCGGGAACCTTCTTGTCGTAATCGGGAACTTTGAACCTAACCCTTTATTCAATCCACGAATATATGTTTGTACTTTCATATTGTTTGTTGAGTCTTCTTCATCCGAATTTGAATGCATGTCTGTTAATGTGGGAAAATATATGGTGCCCAACAAAAATACCATACAAGCTCTTTGAGGTTCCAGCCAGACTTATCTGCTGAATCCATCTTGATTCTGGGAGAGACTGGATAAGACGCTTCGCTGCTGGATGGTCAACACTTCAAGTACCTAGAAAGGGGGTCAAATTAAGTACCAATATCCGGTATTGCATTGATTGGCCTCTTGTTATAATTTGTTCCGATTCGTGTGGTCACGTTAGGTCTGTAGTGGAACGCAGTTTTACAGCGGAGATCCTTTGTGGCATAAAGTTTGATCCTTTCTTGAAGTAGAAAGATGTAGTATTAGTTTTCATCTTTGTCCGCTGTTCCATTCTGAGTTGTCACAGAGTTTATCCTGTCTTAAAGTAGTGGGTTGTATAATCCTCGTCTGTTGGTCTGTCCTTCTCCAACGAGTAATTCTAGGACAATTTATCAACGCCTTTAAATAGTAAATGTTTGGGCGTTTTTCATTGGTCGATTCAGTCACCGCATTTTTGGAACAGTCTATAGATATAAGTCTTAGTCATTAGCACACCTTATACCACAAATACGCCAACATTACATACAAATTTGGCCGGTTTAGCACAGTCGGTAGAGTATCCACCAAGGCAATCATAAGGGGTTAGGGTTAGGGTTAGGGTTAGGGGTTAGGGGTTAGAAAAAACTCTAAAGATCGTCTGTTAACAAAAATTGGAAAATATGTCCTTATGAATCGAGATCGCAAAAGTGGTGCCTAAAGGTCATATGGTCCTTTTATTGTTGCTCATGTTGCCATTCATGTGGCTATTCTAGGGTTGTGGTTATAAGCAGCTTTACGGTGGAGATTCCTTGTGGCATAAATCCTTTCTTGCAGTAGAAAGATGTAGTATCAGTTTTAATCCTTGTCCACTGATCCGACCTGAGTTGTCACAGAGTTTATACTGTCTTAAAGTAGAGAGTTGTATAATCCTCGTCTGTTGATCTGTCCTTCTCCAACGAGTAATTATAGGACAATTTATCAATTTAAATAGTAAATGTTTGGGCGTTTTTGATTGGTCTATTCAGTCACCGCTCTTTTGGAACAGTCTATGAATATGTTTTCGCAGTTGCTAGAGCGTCCCCCTAGGAACCACAAGGTTCCTGGTTCGATGCCGTTCCTCGCCAAACTCAGCGTATGAGTAGTACAGGGATCTGTGCGGTAAAGTAATGAGCCGATGATAGGTGTGGCGCTCCACCTCAGACACAAAAACAATCTCCTTGAGCGCTAGTGAAAAGGGGATAGACTCCCTCGCTGACTTTAGGCCACCCCGACGACTTCACTTATACAAAAATAATCCAACATAATTAATCCTTTATGTTTTCCAGTAAAGCGTCCTGGATACCTGAGGAGACTTGCTGTCACTTAGACTCCCATGAAAAACGATCAGCTAACGCTGGCGGGAAGAACTCATAATAATAAGCAAACGATACGCATATGATGCATAGTGTAATCGCTGCTTCTATTATATTTCTTTTTTCCCTTTCTTTCTTTCCTTCTTTCTTCTATTCCATTGAAGCAGACGATACGCATGTGATGTATAGTGCAATTACTTCCACTCTTACGTTTCCTTTTCCCCTTTCTTTTTTTCTTTCTTTCTTCTTTCTTTTCTTTTTCTTCTATTCCATTGAAGCAGACAACACTCTCTCGG
>CM042168.1:10456512-10472832 GCA_023376005.1 Doryteuthis pealeii | reverse complement strand
CCGGTTAGGGTCTTATCTATGGGTTAAATAGAAAAATGTATTTATAAAAAAAATTGTATTATCCATTAATAATTGATTTATTTCAAAACTTTTTCGGCATTAAATGACACACTGAGGTTGATATGCCGTAAAGCAAAACAAAACAAAACAAAACAGAAGTTATTTTGCTAAGGCTTAGCTGAGGATTGTTTACATTACAGAAATAAATCGGTAATTTTCACCTTTAGTTGGCTAAATTCCTAGCATAAAATTATGCGTGCGCATTATCTGAAATGAACTTAATTGTTATTAAGAACACATTTTATGATATTTTTGTGGCGAGCGGATTGTATTTGTGAGATCCACACTCAGATGCAAAAACAATCTTCTTGGTCTAGCGCTAGTTAAAAGTGGATAGACTCCCTCGCTGTCTGGCTGATACCGACAAGAGGCCTCTCCAGTGACTTTACTTTTCTACCATACTTCCTGCTAATGGCAATTGACGCCTCCTCATTAATACTATCAGTCTACCAATACTATGTAAATCTATCTATCTATCTATCTATCTATTTCAGTCTATTCATATCTGTCTCACTGTTCATATAAGGTAATTTTCACCTTTTGTTGTCAAAATTCCTAGCATAATATTATGCGTGCGCATTGTTATTAAGAACACATTTTATGATATTTTTGTGTTAAAGCATGCAGTTGTATTGTTTTCGAAAAGTTTCTAAGATTTGTGTATTTCGCACGAAGACTTTCAAAATAGCTACTGGCTTGTTTCAAAGTGAAAGTCAGTTGGCTAAATTCCTAGCATAAAATTATCTGAAATGAACTTAATTGTTATTAAGAACAAATTTTATGATATTTTTATGTTAAAGCATGCAGTTGTATTGTTTTCGAAAAGTTTCTAAGATTTGTTATTTCGCATGGAGACTTTCAAAATAGCTACGGCTTGTTTCAAAGTGAAAGTCAAGGGAGTTACTCTAACTGCCTTATTTGCAAGGAATTTAGCCAACTAAAGGTGAAAATTACCAAGAAATCTACCGAGAACGTTTTAAGTTGGCTAGTTGGTTGGTTGGTTGGTTTATACGGCATGTCAATCCTTTTTGTATAAATCTTTGAGATGTGCCTTGATAATTTGTATTATCTGGATCTTTTGGACTTGTCCTTACCTTTTTTGTTATATACACAACGATTCAGCCGATGTGCCATCCGGCCTTCTTTGGGTGCTATTTGTCGAACTCGGGAACATTCCCGAACCCAGGAACCTTCTCGTCGAACTCGGAAGCCGTCAAGTCGTAATCGGGAGCATTCAGGGCACTTTGACAAGTAATATCTAAAAGAGACCGGAGGGGACATCGGCCGAAACGTTGTATATATAACAATAAAGATGAGGACAACAGTCGATCCTTGTTGGGTTATTTTATTCCAAAGATATTTTGTTTTATTCATTCTTGTTTGGGTATTCAACCGAGTGTTAAAATAAAGGTAAGATAAAATAATCCTTGTGTATGCATAGAATTTACAATTACTTTGCTAAGTTTTAAGTGGGGATTACTTACATTACAAAAATAAATTACCGACAATGTTAGTGGTTGGTGAGTTCGTTGGTTGGTTGGTTGGATTTTACGGCAAAAGCTTCGGGAAATTTTTATTTTTGATATTATTGTCGGCATAAAAATTTTAGACATAGAATTTAGACTATTTCTCTGAATTCTTGAGATAAGGCTTGATAACACTGGTTTACAAAAAAATATTTTTTGTCTGAATAGGTGTTTTTTACTAATTTGGGTGTGTTGAATTCAAATTTATAAACAGCTTTGCTCTATCACCTCTAGTTTTCTGATTTTTAAATAGACTCATTTTAGTATATACAGAGTATATACGTGCTTATTTCAACAGTTGCAGCAGCTTATTACAGATAAAAAGGATAGATAAAGAACATTGACGGAATAAATATACTTGAATGACACAATGTACACAATTCAGAAAGAATTTGCTTTGTTGAGGATCCTCTATGTTTTGACGAGCTTGAAGCCATTGGAGAATATGAAAAGAAAAAACAAAGTAAAATTAGATTAGGCAATATGAAAATGCGTCGTTGGAAATTGTAATACAAATATATACCCAAAAGATTGTGTAACACAATTGCCGAGGGACTCTTTCCTCCTGCGCTGCGAGGAACGACAACCTCCTGCGCTGACTGCCAATGCACTACTGGCTGTTGATTGAGACATGTTGGCTACGCTTAACTGCCAAAATCCGTCTTGATATATGTTGCAATTTTTTAAGATATAAGGCGTGTGATAGATGCCTACTCCTAAATATAGACTCGCCAACTACAACGTGACCCGAGAAAGATTTCTATTGTCCAATCACTGGCAGTGCTGCTGCTGATGTTGGTGTATTAATACAGGCCCCATTCTAAACTTATGTCATTGACACTTGGATTCTCTTGGACGACGGACTTACAAAGAATACTCTAACACCGGATTCTTATTGGCTTGCTTACTTACTTATTACATCTGGAACTAAGGATGCCGACCAGATACTTAACAATATATAGCTATAAATATAATGTAATGCTATCACTTACATTTATTGCATAATGACTAAAAAAGAAGACATAAGTCACACAATATTAGAAATTAACCCTGAATGCATATACGCCTTTATGTAGAGTATGTGTACAAAAAGGACAGTATGCATATCTAAAAAACTACAGGTGATGAGTAAAAACAGATTTCAAATCTGAATTCAGCGCCCCCAAATTAGGTTAAAACAACTATTTTTGTGCTTGCCTCAATTCTTTGTAAACCAGTGTAATTAGTAGTATTTGAATTATTTGGACTATTTTCCCCATCTTTATTGTTATCTGTACAACCCAACAAGGTTTGACATGCCTTAAAATCTAACCAACCAACAACCACTACGCCATAGGGGTCCCTTCTCACTAGGAGTAGGCGACAGCTGAGTCAGACAGAAGCGTTAAAAGAGAAGGAAGTTGCCAAAACGTTGTACAGATAACAATAAACATGAGGACAATAGTCCGAATAATCCAGATAATCCAAATAAAATGTAGACAAACCATTATTAATAGAATTAATTATGAACGATAATATTCTAAAATACTTTGAAATAGAAAGAACAATCTTTAATCTAAATCATGTTTACTATTATTTACGTTATTCGGACTATTGTCCTCATCTTCATTGAAAACAATAGTCTGTATAACGCAGATAATAGTAATCATCAAGCCTCATCTCAAACATTCAGAGAAATTGTAAATCATGTTTGTCGAGCAAATTAGGGACCATATGATCTTTAGGCACCCTTTTTGCGATCTCGATTCATAAGGACATTTTTTGATTTACACCATCAAAATCCGGTTGTTTGTTAACAGACGATTTTTAGAGTTTTTTTTATTATAAAACTAACCCCTAACCCTAATCCCTAACCCTAACCCCTAAAAATATTTTTTTATTAAGAACATGTTTAATTGAAATTATACATTGCAATACTAAACCAACAACTGAGACTAATGTGCCTACCATGGGTTCAATAATTAATTGTAATGGTCAATTAAATGTATAGTAATTTGTGTTTTTCTAAGCAATACGTAATTAAAAACAACCTTAATCCCCAAACCCCTAAACCGTAACCTAATTCGCAAAAAAGTTCATTCATACACTGTAGTTAAACTGTCATGGAACACCAAATAAGTTTCCGTTTTAATTTTGACAACGATTTGCAAGTTTACCCACAAATCTTGATTTCATAAAAAAAATTAGCGGATTTGAATTATTTCGCAGCTTAAATTATCTTAATTTTTCGGAAAAGGGAAACAAAGACAATTTATCTACTTATCAAACAAGTTGATTGATTTTGATTTAGTAATGAAAAACTTGTACCGTTTTAAATTTAAGATAGATAAATTACCATAAATCAATAAATTATCCAATTTGAATGAGATTTTTAGCACGTTATTTAGCGATGAATTCTTTTATATTGAATAGTTTGTTTTAGTTAAAAGCCTGAATAAAACTTTCACTTAAACGGTGGGGGAGTCAACGTTTGCTCATTTGAATAAAATTCCATGATATTTAAATATGTAAGTACTTTTTTTTCCCCCAAAATGAAATATTTTTAAAGTAAGTTTAATAATCATGTTAAATCAGACATGTATTCCGAATTTGACCCTAAAAATTAATAATTAAAGTAATTTAAAAAATCTATTTTAAAGCATGATTTCAATTTTAGTTGAGCGTAAAAAGAACTTTTGTTTTGTTTTATTAAAACAAAACAAAAGTTATTCTCTGTAACCTGTGAAGAGAGAAAGGGGGGGCGACCCTACCGAGAGTTAGGGGTGTTGGAAGGGGGAAAATATCCATCTTGTCTGCTGATTTTTTGTTCATAAAATTATTCCATGTTGTGATCTCTTTCATTCCCCTTCACTGGCATATAGAGGGGAAGAAGAGAGATGTATAATATAAGGCACGGATAGGTCAGTTGTTGACTTAATTGCAAATTACGACTAATTAGAATCAATTAAAGTGGATTTTTTAAAACATTTAGTAATACTAAAACTAAGGTATAATATAGTATAAATTTTGTGTCAGTAAGGTCACCAGCAAAAAAAGCCTTTAGGGATCAAAAGTTGAAAATCTCAGCTTTAGTATAATAATAATATAATAATATAATATATATATATATATATATATATATATATATATATATATATATATTCACCAACAGAAGAATTAAAATACATAACTGAACAAAATGTAAAAAGTTATTTTTCTTTCTTCTTTTTTTTCCTTTTTCTTTCTTTGACTCTAGTGGTAGAAGAGAAAGAAGAAGGCGAGGAGAAGGGTGAGAGAAGAAGAAGAAAGAAGAAGAAGAAGAAGAAGAAGAACGACAAGAAGAAAGAGGAGGAGGAGGAGGAGAGGAGAAGAAGAAGAAGAAGAAGAAGAAGAAGAAGAACGACAAGAAGAAAGAGGAGGAGGGAAGAGGAGGAAGGAAGAAGAAGAAGAAGAAAAAGAAGAAGAAGAAGAAGAAGATGATAAACATGAGACAGGAGAGGGCAGTTTAAAAATGAAGATAGTATTTTAGAGAGAGAGAGAGAGAGAGAGGAGAGAGAGAGAGAGAGAGAGAGAGAGAGAGAGAGAGAGAGAGAGAGGTGTGTGTGTGTGTGTGAAAGAAAGAGCTTAAAAAAGGAGGTGGGTATAGAAGAAGAGAAATGAGAAGGACAGATAAGGAGGACAATGGAAGCTGGACAATAAATAAAGAAGGTAAGAAATTCAAGAAGAAAGAAGAAGAAGAAGAAGAAAAGAAGAAGACGAAGAAAAGAAAGAAGAAGAAGAAGAAGAAGAAGAAGAAGAAGAAGAAGAAGACGTCAAAGAAGAAGAAGAAGAAGAAGAAGAAGAAGAAGAAGAAGAAGAAGAAGAAGAAGAAGAAGAAGAAGAAGAAGAAGAAGAAGAAAGAGAAGAAGAAGAAGAAGAAGAGAAGAAGAAGAAGAAGAAGAAGAAGAAGAAGAAGAAGAAGAAGAAGAAGAAGAAGAAGAAGAAGAAGAAGAAGAAGAAAAGAAGAAAGAAAAAGAAGAAGAAGAGAAGAAGAAGAAGAAGAAGAAGAAGAAGAAAGAAGAAGAGAAGAAGAAGAAGAAGAAGAAGAAGAAGAAGAAGAAGAAG
This sequence comes from Doryteuthis pealeii, assembly GCA_023376005.1. Taxonomy (NCBI): domain Eukaryota; kingdom Metazoa; phylum Mollusca; class Cephalopoda; order Myopsida; family Loliginidae; genus Doryteuthis; species Doryteuthis pealeii. The sequence goes on along the minus strand of CM042168.1, from coordinate 10,467,163 downwards.
AAGAAGACGTCAAAGAAAAGAAGAAGAAGAAGTCAATGAAAAAAAAGAAAGAAGAAGACAAAGAAGAAGAAGAAGAAGAAGAAGAAGAAGAAGAAGAAGTCGATAGAAGAAGATAGAAGAAGAAGAAGAAGAAGAAAAGAAGAAGAAGAGAAGAAGAAGAAAGAAGAAGAAGAAGAAGAAGAAGAAGAAGTGAAGAAGAAGACGTCAACGAAAAAAGAAGAAGAAGACGTCAAAGAAGAAGAAGTGGAAGAAGGCGATTACCTGAGATTTTTTCTTCGAATGGAGACATTTTGCCAGCAGCTGTTGGCTTTTTGTGATGTAAATTTTCATTCCAATCTTCTAATGTCACCGAATCTGTCTGGCAACCTTGGCTGGTCGAATGGAACAGTTTGAGATGGCATCGTTGAAAGAAGGAAGGAAAAAAAGAAAAAAGAAAGAAAAACGGAACAAGAAAAGAAATCAGATAAATTATTCTCTGCTCTCGGCTAAAGTGGGCAACTGCATCTGTTTACATTAAAGAGAAGCTTTCATATTCATGTAAGTTTATCAGCATGGCCACTCGCCGTTGCCCGGGTTTAAAATTTTTTTTTTTTTAAATAAAGTGTAAAAAAAGCATTTTTATAATTTTTTTGATTAAATTCAGTTATTTCTCGTATTAACAAATTAATCTATATATTGATACCAGTGTTCCTTAATCTTCCGAACGTTATCATCTTGCAGCACCCTCTGGTTAAAAATGACACCGTCCAAATCGTCCAAGATGAAATGCAAAATGTAAATCCAGATTATCTGGTGTTGCTTATCCGCCGATATTTCTTTCTATCTATCAACCAATATCCACGTTTTTCTTTTTCTTTTTCCCTCTCTATACCTCTCTCTCTCTCTCTGCAATATATATATATATATATTATATATATATAATATTATATATATATATATATATATATATTCCTAAAAAACGATTAATTCCAATTCCTATTTCTTATGACTGTCGTCACCTAAGGTAAATAATGGACCATTCCGTTTTTATTATACAGAAAGAATGGGAAGAAATAGGACATGCTACACAGAGAAAATATAATAAGAAAGAAAGAAAGTAGGAGAAAGATAGAGAATGGGGAAGAACGCAGGGAAGCGATTACGCTAATCTGTTTCAATTGATTATAATGAAAAGATGAAAATAATAAAATTGAACTATCTAACAGTAGCTCTTAAGTAAACATATTAAAAGTTGCAATAAATAAAACATCATACTGTGGTATATCCACAGGTCCTGCAAGTCTATTTTATTACCGTATGTTTTTGTGTAATGAAAAACGTTGAAAGGCCGGGTTAAAAAACAAACAAACCAAAAACAAGGGGTTTGTGGAATTATCTACCTTGTCTGCTAAAGGGATTCTGCTACTAAACGCTGCATGGTATTGTGAATGTTGAAATTCTAGTCCTGGAACTCTGAGGAGTGTAGAGTACCCCTTCATTTCCATTACTCCTAGGTCCACTCTAGCCTGGAGTGGTATCAGCTGTTAGCTTCAGCAATGTATAATATAATATCACTACTGTTCTTCTACAAGGATGGTTTTGGCATCAAATAACCCTCAAAGGTTAATATTTCATTAAAAAAGAAAACCCGTTAGCATCCCTTCTATGGGTTGGATAGACCTGTTTGAAAATTATTAGTATTGGATAAAAATACTTGAAACCATTTAACTGTGTGCAAGCAAATGATAAGTGTTAAAAAGAAAGAATTAGAAATAGATAAATAATAAAGAGTGCTATTTCTCTGAATGTTTGAGATGAGGCTTGATGATTAGTATTATCTGCGTTATTCGGACTATTGTCCCCATCTTCATTGTTATCTGTACAACGTTTCAGCCGATGTATCCTCTGGCCTTCTTCAGGTATTTCTTGTAGGACTCGGGAACCTTCCTTTCGGGCTCGGGAACCTTCTTTTCCCGATTTTGGCTCCCGATTACGACAAGAAGATTCCCAAGTTCGAAAAGAAGGTTCCCTATTCGAAAAGAAGGTTCCCCTATTCGAAAGAAGGTTCCCTAGTCCGACAATAAATACCTGAAGAAGCCGGAGGGCACATCAGCCGAAACATTGTACAGATAACAATGAAGATGAGGACAATAGTCCGAATAACGCAGATAATACAAATAAAGAGTGCAATAAAAAAAGATTGCACTGAATATATCAACTGCATACCCTCCAGTAAGGAAAGACTCTCCCCAAAGTTTTTTTTTGAATTTGTATACAATATTATTTGGGGACAAACCTTGTTAAATGACAAAACAGCATACAAGAAGAGAGTATTTGTCGTGTATGTAGAATCAAGATATGATAGGCACCTTCTCAAGAAAGTTGAAACTAGCGTCCAGTTGGCAGACAAAAGGCAGGCATGCTGTAACCAAATACTGATCTTGTACCAACTCCCATAACATAGACATGTGATGAGTATGTTGGTACAATGTCTGTATTTGGTTACAGCATACCCGCCTTTGTCTGCCAACTGGACTGTTACGTTGCAATACTCACGGTACTAAAACTCCGATAAAAAATCATAACACGAGAAACATGTCGTCACAACTCCCAGCCTTTATTAACGTGCTCGTCTAGTGGCTTCTACCAGGAGGAGGGAGGCAGAGAGAACGAGAGAGAGAGACACTACTAGATTACTGGGCTCTAATGAGGTCTGTCCCCCACGACGGACGCCGGCAAAAAGAGGCTGAAGCCTTTCTTCCTTCCCCCACGTCACCACGTGACTTCGGTCAACACCCGACTTCCGCTTGCCCCTCAATTCTTCGTTCGGGGTCACGCTACGGTCAAAACCATCGCTCTCCTCTTTTGGGTCATCACTATTTTTTAAGCCTTTGTTATTTATTCCTCCTCCTTCCATTAGCAGTTCTAGCTCACACAAGTCATATTGCAACATGGACGTTACCTTGGAATCTTCTTGCAAATGTAAGTATCGTTTCTTGATGCTACTGTGTAATGGTTACCGTTGTAGGAAATGGAAATGGAAACGGTGAGACGAGTTCAAATCCTGGACAAGGCTGTTTGCATTTCACATAGCACTAATAGACTTGGGAAAGGAATTCACCCTTCAACTACAGGTAAATAGTATGTCAGACTGGGATCTTTAACGCTAGTATGGAAACCGGTCTAGGAGAAGGAAAACTTTGAATTAAAACCTGTTGATCTTCGCTTAAAAATTGACCTCATGTAGCACCCGGCTTGTGCGGAGGGGCTGGTTAAATACATAAAGAGTCTATTTTCTTTGATGATAACCGTTACACGGCGTCTTCTTAACCACCAAAATATTCAATAACTGATTATTATAAATTATTCGGCTGATATCGACAAAAGGCAAATCCGCTACAACTTACATTTAAACTAAATCATTAACAAAATTTAAAATTGATATTTTGTTATAAACATAAATATTGATTGAGTATGGCCTTATTAGTAGACAATAAATTTCAATTTTAAAGCCAGATAAGAAAAATGAAATTATTTTAGCTGTTTATGGATATCGTTTTACAAATGATTTATATCGGAAAAATGGGAATTGGAACCGTAAGGTGCATTTAGAGATATTCAGGCACAGGGCCATATAAGCAGGGCACCCAGTAATGATCAAATTCACAACATTAGGAATGGTGTGAAAGACTAGCTTATTAACCCTCATTTTATGGAAGATAAAGCTCTTGATTGGTTGGTTGGTTAGTTTCACGGCAATCCTTTTGGAAATGCTGACAAACAACAGCTTTTGATGCAGAAAGAGAGGAGGTGATCAATCTCGGCAGTGTGTGTGTGTGTGTGTGTGTGTGTGTGTGTGTGTGTGTGTGTGAGAGAGAGAGAGAGAGAGAGAGAGAGAGAGAAGAGAGAGAGAGAGAGAGATGTCTACATGGGAAAGGTATGCATCACCTTCTCTCCCTCCCAATGTAGGTAAATAGTAGGGTAGACTCGGCTCTTCAACCTTAGTTAGGTAACCAGTCTAGGAGAAGGAAAACTCTGAATTCAAACCAGTTAAACTTCGCCTAAAAATTGACCCTGTGTCCCATCCTGCTTCTGCGGAGGGGTTGGTAAATATACACTTAATATATTTTCATATAATTTCAGGACGGCGGGATCAATGCCTTTTTTGCACCCGCCACCCATGAGTCACCGCTTGTGGGTTTCCCACATTAATAGGGCCTTTTGCCTAACCCGTACACGTGGGATACGTGGTAAATACATACTTTGGTTAATGTGCCATACGGTGCCACTCGAAAGATTTTTAACTGCCCAGTCATTGTTATACTGAAAAAAAAACCTATTAAATTTGCATCCAGACAATAATTTGTGTTGTGGGTTTGATAAGGGTCACAAATAAAGATAAAAAATGGTGAAGGTTGACACAAGTGTATTGAACAGAGAAAGTAGAATTTACAGAAGGAAGGTGAAGTTACATCCGACAATACAGTCTAGAACTGAATCGCGTCGCTTGTTCCCAAGCTACAATCGTCTTTGCTACTTATAATAGTAGTAGGATTATTCCATTATGTAGGTAGGTTATATCACCTATACCAATTTGTAATACAGATTTTCCAAATAATGAACACAAACCATGTTTCGTAAGTAAATCGGGTTAGCGCAGTCGGTAGAGCGTTCGGCTAGAAACCACAAGGTTCCCAGTTCGATACCGGCCCTCGACAACTCAGTGTATGAGTAGCACAGGGATCTGTGCGGTAGAGTAAGGAGCTGATGGTAGGTGTGGCGCTCCACCTTAGACACTGAAAACAATCTCCTTGGTCTAGCGCTATTGGAAAGGGGATAGACTCCCTCGCTGATTGGCTGATACCGACTTCACGCCGTCCCGACGACTTTACTTACTTTAAATCCCCAACAACAGATGCGAGAGACTGGTTAGTGTCTATCGAAGACGTTTCGTTGATGTAATCGATGCAAAACGTCTTACAATGCCATATACCTTCGTTGGGTATATACACAAAGGTTCTTATATAGATAGAGAGAGTGTAGAGTATCAGAGAGATATAGACAGATACATATATAAATTACTTGCTGTTCTTCGCCTAGTCGCCATGTTGGATATTAACTTCTTCTTTCTACTTCGACCGTGATGTCTACGCCTAGGTTCTTGGTTTTAGTCTTCGCGTGGGTCTTCATTTTCTAAGGCATGCTTAATTAACCAATAACGCTTGTTGATTTTCAATGCTTTATTTGCCTTTTGTAACTAACTCAACGCGCGGAGATGACAACCAAGGTGAGACACGCCTGTCTCTCGCGAAGTCTGGCTTTCAACTGAGGACCTAACTAGTTCTCATGTGACTTGCGGGTTTCCCGCCACTGAGGTCAAAGTTTCCCAACGGTCTGTAATTTTCCATTTGGACTCTTTCTATTCTCAGTACACGGTGTGGTCAATAATCTATTCTACTACATAGATTATGCAACAAAAGGAGTTTCCACAATGTACAAAATAAAAGGGTCAAATTTTCGGTTTTGGTGAAATAAATCCTCTTTTAAAAAATGAATAAGGAAAACATATTCTTTTTTGTGTTCATTATTTGTATAATGTACAATTTGTTTAATGTGGCTTACAGTGGCACTCGAAAGTTTGTGATCCCACCCCCCTCGCAGATGTGGTTATTGTTCTAGTGAAAAAAAAATAAAACAAACTAAGCCTATTAAATTTCCAGTCCAACACCAATTTCTTAAATAGAAATTCCAAATAATTATAACTATAGAGTATCCAATACGATCGAAGATGTCCTAAATATAACAGCCCCATAGGAACTCATGAATTTTATTTGGTTATCATATTTTTTAGGTTTTATTATTGAGGAAAAAAATTCATTGTTAAAAAAAAGTTTTCAAATCTTATAATAGAACGAAAAATTTAATTTATTGTTTTAAATGTTAATTCATTTCAAAATGCCCAAAAGGATTTATTGTAAAACAAAATTATTTAAGAATTCAAATAAAGAATAAAAAGTCTATTTTAAAAAAAAAAAAAAAAAAATCAGAAAAGCATACAAGGTTAGTAGACATAGTAAGCCTTAGCTGGGGGGACATATATTTGAAAATGTGGGAAAACCCAAAATCTTAGTTATACGTTATATAAAAGTTGAAATTAAGTAGGATTTGGGGTGACGTGGGAAAGGCTTATCTTTTAGCTTCTGATTGGTCGAAAAGTGCTAACAGGGTGGAGACTAAAAGAGATATAGTGAGAGCAAGGAGTCTTACCTAAGCTTTTGCAAAAGGCGGACCCCGCATCAACAGTAAATAATTTCTGTGTGATTTTTTAAAACCCTTCTTCTTTCCATTACAGCAAAAAATACGTAAAGTTTCTGCTGAGTTTTTAATATATAAGGTGTGTGCTAGATCCCGCCCATACTTATAAACTAGACGAGATCATGTGATCTATTCCTTAGCCAATCAATGTCAGTACTCTCAGGCTGATACAATACTTAACCCACCCTACTGGTCATAATTACTGCAGCGTTCTTTGACAACGGACATAGGATTAAATCACTGGACCTCTACCAAATACGCAGGATAGGACTTATACGATTACCAACGGATCACCAAAGGATTCCATAACATAGGACTTTCTTTAAGCCCTATTTCAACTGGCCAAGGATGCACTTAAAAATTTACAGTTTCAACCATTTTTTCGTATTTGTTGAAGTTTTTTTTTTTTACGATCGAAGACGTTTTGTTTTATTCATTCTTGATGCGTACTCAATTTTTTTTCTATACTCAATTTATTAAACGCATTTTTTAAATTCATTTTTCTAATTAACCCATAGACAGGACCCTAACAGGTACTACCTCTCCGAGTCAGAGATGACCTGGGAGTAATGATGATGAAGGGGTACTCCACACTCCCCAGAGCTCCAGAATTTGATCTACACTATTAGATAGATTTTAACGTCATACCCAGTTTAGCGTATGCAATAGCTAATGAGGAGTGTCACATCTCATGTAAAATCCAACCAACCAACCAACCAACCAACCGTTTCATACAGAAGAACTCCCACGACTAACATGTTAAAACCTAAAAGAAGAAAAAGGAAAGAAGTCCGGCCTTATTTTTTTTTGAGGTATAAGAATTTACTGAATACCGCCTCGAGAAAGTTCAAGAGTGCCCCGAAAAGGTAGACTCGGACCGCAGATAATCAACTACCACGATCTTTCATCTTGAACCTTGACCCTGGGGCTATGCAACAGGTCAATAAAGATCTCATTTACAGACCTCTTCCCCTTTTCTCGCTCTCCTTAATTCGCCCGTCCCTCCCTTCAGTCTTGTACCAGTCGACGGCCATTATTCATTCAACACTGCTCCGCTAGCAACTAATAAGCACTGACTTCCGCGATACCTTTCCATAGTTGAGAAAGTCAAACATTAGCAGATTTTCTCATTAGTCTTTCTCATTAATATGTACATATTACAAATGTGTTCTCTAAGCCGAGCAAGATATGTGACACCGTTTGCAAAAGAAATTAACATCTCATGATGAGGAGGCCATCCATTTCCTCTTCTATCAAACCATGTATATATATAATATATATATATATATATATATATGTGTGTGTGTGTGTGTGTGTTCTTGTGAACCTTGTTTTTTTTGTATTTTGAAGCATTGGAAAAAAAGAACAAAAAGAAAAAGGACAAAAAAAAGACAAAAAACAAAAAACAAAAAAAAACAAAAACAACAAAAACAGAATTTTAATATTCCACTGTTGTTATGTCCCTGGTTTGATCAATTCTGATATTTCGGGTGAATCTTCACCCTTTTTTAAGGTATAGGGCGAAAAATGAATATGAGAGAAGAAAAAATGAATGTAGTGAAAGGATTTGGCGTTGTTTAGCCGTTATTTTTCTTTCGAAATTGTGTGACGTAACTCATCCGAAATCGATCATGGTAATCGTTCAAAATTATATATATATATATATATATATATATATACTATAGTGTAGGAGTGTCACTGTTTCAGCTTTTACTGGAACGGTGTGTCAAACGCAGTATTATTGGTAGAGTGCTCATTATGAAATAGAGCTGTTATATAATATAATAGATATATAAGGGTTTTACATATTTATTTGTTTGGTGACAAAGGAACCGTCACAACCATTTTTGTTTCATGCGTCAGCCATCATCAGGTGAACTTGTTTCAAATGCAAGGAAAATCGAAAAATTACAAAAAATTACAAAAAATCAATAGACATAGGATGTGTATGATTGGATGAAATCTTAAGTGTATATTTGTGGTCTTGTTTTGAATGTGTTTTATAATTTTTTGCAATTTTTCGATTTTCCTTGCATTTGAAACAAGTTCACCTGATGATTGCTGACGCATGAAACCAAAATGGTTGTAACTGTTCCTTTGTCACCAAATAAATAGATATGTAAAACCTTTATATATTTATATATATATATATATATATATATATATATATATATAAGTTAAAAGAAAGGAAATGAATCCGACGGTATGGGTATAGATAAAAAGATATGAAAACACCACAATATGCTGTTAAAATGAAAACATTTTAAAACTTTGCTGATATTGAACAATATTTCGATTTTATGAAAATCGTCATCAGAGCTTGTTTATAATCCGTGTTGTTAAGAGCGGAGACAAAAGTCATATGAGTTCAAAACAAAAAACCTTGACGTTGCCAAAAGTTATACAACAGTTTCGAATGTGAGCCACTTCCGCCGCATTTTTCTCGGTCATCAGATTATGTATATCTTATTGTAACAGTTTTAAAAAAAGAAGATATGACAAGATTTGACACTCGACGAATTCTCTTATTCATATATATATATATATATATATATATATATATATATATATATATATATACTAGCACCATCCGGGTGCAAGTATTTAAGTTTTAATTTAATAAACTATCATATTAAATTAGAAAAGCCAATGAAACTAAATAAGAACGCAGATAAACAGATTTTAAACAGAGTGGGGTATAACAAACAAAAATAGAACTGAAACTTACTCTTAAAATTACAGTTATTTCTTCTTGTTAATGGATTTCTTTTAAGAGTTATCCCGAGATTTTTGCTCATATACATTAAGTTAGAACTAAACAATTAGAAATCAATAATATTAAGTTCATGTTAATTAAAATCACATTTTTAACATCAATATGCAAATTAACCTTTCCGTTCACACCGTAAACCGCTATATTTTCTATATATAAATACATTTGCATGTTATTAGTATGTTGATATGGTCAACAGTGGCTTCGGCCTCTGGACCATTGATATAATTAACAGCGTCGATCCCAGGGGGCCATCCCCCCAGGCAACACCTGCCCCGATTTAAAGTGGCAGGGCTGGGTTATTGCCCAGTGCCTGAGGCGCCCCCCCTTGAGGGGAATGCCGACGGGATCGACGCAATTTTTTCACCTGCCACTCCATGAGCTTCGGTTTGTGGGTGGTCCCACGTTAATAGGGACTTTGTGCCTGACCCGTACAAGTGGGGTACGCGGTAAATATCATGTAGATATGGTCAACAGTGGCTTCGGCCTCTGGACCATTGCTATAATTAACGGCGTCGATCCCAGGGGGCTATCCCCCAGGCAACACCTGCCCCCTCGATTTAAAGGGGCAGGGCTGGGTTTATTGCCCAGTGCCTGAGGCGCCCCCCTTGAGGGGGAATGCCGACGGGATCGACGCAATTTTTCACCCGCCACCACATGAGTCTCGGCTTGTGGGTGGTCCCACATAAATAGGGCCTTGTGCCTGACCCGTACAAGTGGGGTACGTGGAAAATATCATGTAGATATGGTCAGCAGTATTAATAATGTAAAACAGTTTTATAAATAATTGAGGTTTAAATAAAAATAAAATCATGGAGAATGTGAGGTAAATAACTAAGGGAATTGTGACTTGAGTAGTAATATAGTTTCGGTTACAGACAGACAAACACACAATCTCCATTATTATAAGATGTGTGTTACTAAACCTTTCATTGTTTTTATACATACAGTGGTATCTTGACTTACGAGTTTAATTCGTTCCGCTCGTACCTCATTTTCCTCGTATTTCAAATCAATTTTCACCAGTGAAATAAACTAAAATGCCATTTATCCCTTCCAGACCCCAAATGCCCCAATCTACGAGTTTTCCAAATTACGAGCTGTTACTCAGTCGATTTTTTGCTTTGTGTTAAGAGATAAAATTTCAGTTATGAGCAAGCTTCAGATACACTAATGTTAATAAGTTTATTAAAAACATTTAAATTTCAAAATGTACTACTTCAAAGAAAGATATAATTTATAAAAAGAACTAGCAGCGGCTACCCGGCGTCGCCTGGTTAGAGGGGGATTTTTTAAAAAGTTAGTCCCACAGATCCATTATTACTGAATCGTGAGTTGAATCCTCGTGGGATGCCCCTGTAGTGGTAGTTTCGTATTTGCCTGGGAGAGTTGTCTGCTCGGTTTAGTTTGCTGGTGCCCGCTAGGGGAATTAGTATTTAAGCGGCTGGTTCAAAAGGCTTCTCTCTCTTTTCCTGTTCCAGTAACCACGAGACACATGGGCTAGACATGGCCTATCCCTCGTTGGGGCTTTTGGCCTCACTTACATTACTGTAAGTTCTTCACAGCATGGACTATCCCTAGTCT
>CM042168.1:10394012-10451512 GCA_023376005.1 Doryteuthis pealeii | reverse complement strand
TATTATACCGCGCGAGGTGCCCGTGCTAAACAAGACATCACTAACCATAGAGTTTACAGCGCTGCTAAATAACCGCTTTCTGTGTTATGCAAATTTTATATCCCAGAATCCTTTGCTCTAGCGAACACCGGTAGCAGTGTCTCGCGAAGGCAAGCTCGCGAAGTGACTCTTTGGAAATTAACATTCAATTCACGTTTATTCGACTATGACTCGTGGCTTTCATATATTTAGCAACAGTGATCCAGTGATGCTGAACGCTGATAAAGTCGGAGAGTCATTTGGCAAGAGACTTAAGAAAGAAGAAGAAAAAAAATGTACGTTTAATAATTGCTACGCGGTTCAGTAAATTCGCTACGTAATGAAAGGGCTTAATGAAGAGATAATATAGTTGTCTGGCTTGAAGTCATTTTGCCAGTTTTAAATAATGCCACTGATTTCGTCAAACGGTTGACGAATCATCTATCTATCTATCTATCTATCTATCTATCTATCTATATATATATATATATATATATATATATATATATATGTATATATATGTATATATATACAACGTCTACCACTCGCATATATATGAATATATTATATACAACTCGCATATATATGTATGTATATATATATATATATATATATATATATATATATATATACATACCAATATATACACTACCACTATATATACATATGTATATATATATATATACTACCACTCGCATATATATATATATATATATATATATATATATATTATATATATATATGATATATTGAAAAACAAAGGATATTTACAAATGCATGGGCTCATCAGGAGAGAATGTGCAAACCGTTTCGGGGCCTTCCTCTCTACGGTTTTAAAAAAGGAACACCGGTCCTCCTCACTGATGTGAGGACCCTCGCAATATCTGCATCGATCGCACTTGGATCGGTCTTCAACAAAAATAAGACGGGAAGAAATGACCGTTAGCAAAACAGAACGCTGCTAGTCAAAAGTTGGAATTATTTTAAAAAATCCGCTGTCTCTATTAAAAATAAAATGAATTTTATTTAAAAATAAAATGAATTTTATTTTTAATTTTAAAAATCAGAAGCATTATAGTTTATAATAAGTGTTTATTTTTATATGGCTTTAAGCCGACATTTTTTGGAGGATATGTGCTTAATTGAAGTCATACCTAATTTTGAAAATTAATTAGTTAATAATTAATGAATTTTATGCGGGCATATATGTTCAAATGTAAGGCTAAACGAATCGAGAAAATATGTACATTCAGGGATTGACATTTTCTCGATTCGTTTAGCCTTACATTTGAACATATATGCCCGCCTAAAATTCATTAATTATTAACTAATTAATTTTCAAAATTAGGTACAACTTCAATTAAGCCCATATCCTCCAATATATATATATATATATAATATATATATATATATATATATATATATATATATATATATATTAGTTAAATAATAAATAGTGGTAATTTATACAAATATGAATATAAATATTCTACTAGTCTGAACGAGGTTCGTGTACATGTATATATATATATATATATATATACTTATCTATCCCAGTCTGTTTATATCTATATTAGATAAAGTTTTAACAATTTTCTGTATTATTCTTTTTTGGGGGAGGGGGATTTTAATAGGGGGAAACTAAAAGCTCCAATCCTATTTGAAATGCACTGTTGTTCATCTCGTAGACTGACTGCCAACCAAGGAAAAAAGGAAAGAGAACATAGAGATACATACTTTTTTTGAGAGAGAGAGAGTGGCGAATAAATATGAACGGGCTCAGCTTGATGTTTGAACTCGGCCTGCCGATACTATTTTTCGTGCCGTTAACCGTTCGGTCATTGGCATCTCTTGAGCCCACTGCAAATGCTGTAACTCGATAAAGTTCTACACCCACGATATTCTGTCGTCGGATAAAACGAAAAAATCTTCCAATTTTGATTGACACTTTCCTGCATACACCTGCCAGCCATTATGAAATTGAGAGGGGCGGACATCTGCCTCAGAGGTTTGCTAGGTTCAAATCTAGCACTTGTTGACCTTTAAGCATTGAAAGGCCAGCAGCCGTTCTTGGAGATTTCTCTGGAAATGGTGGAAATAGATATTGATATTTTCCCGAAATTTCTTCAGGGTGACTGATAAAAAAAAAAAATAAATACACGTGGGTTTTAAACTATTAGTTTTATACATGTATTTTGTGCATCCCACGTAGAATTTCTTTAGATTTGGCTTTTTGAATTTTATTTTTTTTCATCTCTGTTTGCTTGATATTGCCTGCTTCTAAAATTCGTAAATATTTGTAACTTTTTCTTCAAGTTATTTTATAGTTTCCTGATTTATTAGTCGTATTCCGTCCATTAATTTTCTTTCCCCTTTTTTTATTACTAGTGTGGGTGTTGTTTTCGTATTTGCCTGGGGAGTTGTCTGCCCGTTTAGTGTCGCTGGTTCCCGCTAGGGGCCTCGTGTATTTAAGCGGCTGTTTTGAATTTCTCTTGCTCTTTTTGGCCTGTTGCTCGACCTACGAGACACAATGAGGTAGTCTTATGCCTACCCCTTTCTAGGTGGGGCTTTGGCCCCCCTTACATTACTGTAAGTGATTTCCCAGCATGGACTACTCCAGTCTCATGTCTGTTGCCTTTATGTTCATATTACTATTGTATACGTATGTATGTTTCATGTACACTTCTATGTAATTTATGTATCTTTTGTGTATTCATGTGCTGTTATATAACATGTTTTGTCCATCAACCTGTGTCGAAGTTTGTTTGCGTTTCAACGAGTTATGACTTTGTCATAACCTTTGAATCTTACACTAGCATAACACATTTTTCAATTCCGAATTCCATCCCTATATCTTGGCTATATATTATAATGGTTAGTACCAGGGTTTCTATTTATTTTTCATTTTTTGCATGAATTTTTTTGTCATCCATGTACATAAGGTGGTTTATTTTTTCCTGGGAGTTAGTTAATTTGTACCCCCTGTGCATTTTCTGAGTATATGATTGAGTGGCATTATTATTATTATTATTATTATTATTATTATTATTATTATTATTATTATTATTATTACAAAATGGTATATGAATAAACCAGAATCTGTTCTTGAGAACGAAACGCATAAAATTCTCTGGGACTTTGAAATAAAAACAGATCCAAGTATTTGTCCATTTTTTCTTTTTTCTTTTAGCTTCACCCTGTGATCTGCTGGAACTGCAAAATCCACCAGTTGACAAGTTCTTTCTTTTTTGTTTATCAACACTAGGTCTGGTCTTCTTGCTGGGATAAGGTGATCCGTTTCTATTTCAAAGTCCCAGAGAATTTTATGCATTTCGTTCTCAAGAACAGATTCTGGTTTATGCATATACCATTTTGTTGTATGGTCAAAATTTAAATTATTATTATTATTATTATTATTATTATTATTATTATTATTTACTCCTTTTGAGTTTTCCCATCAGTGTTAGCTGATGGTCTTTCACTGGAGTCTGAGTGACAACAAGTCTCCTCAGGTCTCCAGGACTCTTCTGAGTATTCTGGCAGATTGCAGCAGTGCAGTGTTCTGAATGGTTTCAATCCTTCCTCTGATTTCCAAACATTCCAGACCCTTTTCCAATCCTTTTGGGACCGTTCCAAGTGCACCAACTACAATTGGTATAACTTTGACTTTCATATTCCATAACTTTTTCAGTTCTCTTCCAAGGTCCAAGTATTTGTCCATTTTTTCATTTTCCTTTAGCTTCACCCTGTGATCTGCTGGAACTGCAAAATCCACCAGTTGACAAGTTCTTTCTTTTTTGTTTATCAACACTAGGTCTGGTCTTCTTGCTGGAATAAGGTGATCCGTTTTTATTTCAAAGTCCCAGAGAATTTTATGCGTTTCGCAAGAACAATTATTATTATTTTGAGTTTTGAATTTCCACATATTATTATTATTATTATTATTATTATTATTATTATTATTATTATTATCCGTCACTGAGGCCCTGTAAATAACAATTGTTGTCAAACATTCTAAGATTTTAGAGTTACAGTAATTGCATAGCTTCTGTTTATCCTTTTTATTTATATTTTCTATTTTTTATAATCTATTTATAAGGAATGTGCACTCTATAACTATACAGACTAAACTAGGGTCATATAAAGCGTAATTTCAACTACTAGTAGGAGTCTGTATAGTTTTACCCACTCCGAATGCAGTGACCCCTAAATTGCCTCTGATATATATAGCTCTCTAGGGGCGACTTAAATTAACTTTTATCGCTAGCATAAAGCAATGATCATCTGTTGTTTACAGACTAAATCTCTCTGGTGATCGTAAAATATATAAACATATGTATGTATTTAATAGTTTAAACACTGCCCCTTAATAGCAGTTGTCAAATGGCGAGATTTTAACGAATCGGGCTGAGGAAAAGTCAGTCGGGTTTCGCTCCTGGTCGAAGGTAATTGCTGTGTCTAGCCACACTGAAGAGACGTGAAACGTCAAAATACGGTGTCTGTGGATGATTTATATATATATATATGTATATATATTCCAGTCTGGTCATATCTATATCAGATAAAGTTTAAAAAAATTTATGTATTATCATTTTTGGGACTTTAATAGGGAGCAACCGTTTTTGGAGATTCTCTGGTAATGTTGCAAATACATATTGATAGGTAGAATTTGGCACATGGTCACAAGTATGGAAAACGCTGGATTCAAACCTGGTAAACTCCGCTTAAGAAATTGACCTTGTGTCACATCCTACTCGGTTAGTAAATATATACACCAGTCCAAGCTATGATTGAAACTGATCGTGTTTTTAAAAAAAATAGTCAGACATTAACAGGATGAATGTATCATTAACACTTGCTAATTTTACTTGTGTTACATAATCTATGCGGTTGCATAAGATTATTGTCAATCCCCTGTAATTCTGAGGGGATGACCCCTTTCATACCATGGCCGGGTCCTTCTATGGAAAATTACAGAAGCCCGCCAAATATGTGAAGTCACGTGGGACCTTTTTCAGAGTCCCCAGTTTGCAGTTATACGTCAGGCAGGGCAGCGGCCATTTTATGCTCTGCCTAAAACTGGAACTCACGCGCGCTATGTAATGTCTGGGTTGGGGATTTACCGAATAAAGAACATTAAAAGAAAATCGAAGTCTTGTGTTTACTAAAAACTAACAATGACACAGGGCTTCTGATAAGGAGAAATCCCTAGCATGGAAAACCAGACCGAAGTCCCCAAGGCAGCTCCAGACGCAAGATGTTAGAAGATAGAACCAAAGCCGGCCAGAGGAGAAGACGACTAGAAGTAAGAAGTAAGAAAGGGTATACAACATTATATCGATTTAGTGCCGGTATAGAAGGCGCTATGCAACACTTGCACCTCGGTGATGACAGTTTAAAATGTGGGAGCTATTTCTGTTGCAACCTGTATTTTACAAAAGCTTTGAGCAACCGTAAGTATTCTTTTTTTTTTCTTTTTTTAAAATATTGGCTCAGTAGTACTTTTTTAAATATTGATTTATTTTCACAAGAGCCTAAAAATGTCTGAGCAGGGAGATCAACTGGCACAGAACAAAGTTTATCAATATGACCCAATTTTGTCCAAGGAATCAATTTATATTTTGGCATTCTTCTCGTCTATCAAAAAGACCTTTTGAATAGAATCCATTATTTTTTGTACACTCATCAATGTTCACCTTAATGTTGTATACCCTTTTCTTACTTCTTACTTCTGGTCGTATTTTCTTCTGGCCGGCTTTGCTATTTCTTCATCTATCTTTTCCTGGTCTCTTCTAAGGTCTGGACTTTCTTGGGGACTTCGGGTCTGGTCTTCTATTGGGGATTTCTCTTTATCAGAAGCCCTGTGTCATTGTTAGTTTTTTTTTAGGTAATAACACAAGACTTCGATTTACTTTGATCTTCCTTTATTTTTAAATCCCCAAACCAGACATCTGCGCAGGTGAGACTTACGTCCTACGAGCTCGGCTCCTACCTTCTAACTGACTGAAACTTACTTTCTAAACCGGAAGAGAGGGTCCTCTCTACCGGTTCTCACGGTATCCACCGGAAGGTTAGGACTGAGGTCAAGCCTTGTCACTCATCCTTCAAGGCCGTGGGCTGTAGCTTATGACGGCCATTTTGATTTCTACACTATTGCCATGAATATTAGGTATCTAATAATTATGTAACACTTAACACCAATTCTTGTTGGGTATTCAAATTTTCAAAAACCCATTTTTTGAAATGTTTTAAATTCATTTTCTAGCACATATACTATGGAGATTGTATTTGTCTCTCTCTGTAACCGAAATTACGTCACCACTAACGTCACAATTCTCTTAGTTATTTAAGGTATATTCTCAATGGTTATTAAATAATCATAATCAGCATCTTATTTATATCTATTAACAATGTCTCTATTTTTTGCCTAAAATCAGCCCATATTATTAATGTGGTATTTACGCATCCTACTTATGCGGGTCAAACAGAAAGTCTTATTAATGTAGGACCACCCAGGAACCGAAGCTCATGGGATGACAGGCACAAAAAATGTGTGGATTCCCTCGACATCACACCTCAAGGGGGCGCCTCAGGCACTTGGTAATAAACCCAGCCCTGTTCCTTTAAAAAAGACTAATTTTTGCATTACATAACCTAAAAAGTGTCGACATGCCGTAAAAGCAACCAGTCATATAAATACTTGCAAAAAATTGACTTTGGCATTACATAACCCAACAAGTGTTGACATGCCGTAAAACCAACCAGTCATACAAATACTTGCAAAAAACTGACTTTGGCATTACATAACCCAACAAGTGTTTACATGCCGTAAAACCAACTACTTATACAAATGCTTGCAAAAAGAACTGATTTTGGCATTAAATAACCCAACAAGAGTTGTCATGTCGTAAAACCAACCAAAGATACAAATGCTTGTAAAAATTTTGATTTTTGCATTACATAACCCAACAAATGTTGACACGCCGTAAAACCAAACACTGGTATGAATGATTGCAAAAATCACTGGCCTTGGCATTACATAACCTTACAAGGGTTGACATGCTGTAAAACCTACAAATCATAGAAATGCTTGAAATAAAACTGACTTATTGGAAATTCCATAGCTAATTATCTCCCCATGCCGCTAGGGGACGAAATCGCCATCATCGTATGTTGGCGCCAATACCAAAAACTTTACTTATCACGGAGCACCCACTGAGGGTAGTCGCGTATATACCGGTCCCTACACTTCATTCATCACTTAGCCCCAAAACAGGACCCACTTATCGCATAGCAGTATTGGAGGAGAGACGTAAAAACACCAAGCTCTCATTACCAAGCCCAAACCAGTGCCCACTTATCACAGAACTCTACAACCAGCTAACTTCTAAGGCATTGTATCAGCATACGTTAAAAGGCGGGTACAATAGCACACTTACTGAAGGACGAGAAACTACCGAGACGAAGCGTCTTATCAACATTTCCTACCGATGAAAAGAATTCCCTGTTATCACCATTACTCCAAGAAAATTACTTAACTGTTGTACCAGCCGTTCCTACAGTGGAGAATAGACACCGGTTCTCACTATAAATAGTGAGACACCGAGTGGAAAGGTCGTACTGTTCCCGTTAATGACAAGCTAGGCGTACATGTACCATGATTGTAAATACACTTGTCTTATTTTACCCTATCTCGACTTGACTTCTTTTTACTGTTGGGACTAACATCACAACATTAACTCAGATAAGTCTGTAGCAAATACCATTAAAATTTGCAACAATTTTATGTAATTTTTGTCAATACAAGTGTCTGCATTTACTTTCGTGTTTGTTCCTTCTTTGTCCGACAATTTGCCTACAACTACGGAGAAATAAGAGCTCCTTCGAAAACCGTAAATACTCTTAGACTTTAGCATCAATTAACCTAACAAGAGTTGTCATGCCATAAAACAAACCAAACAACCAACTATGTTAATTGTGGATAATGGAAAGCTGTTTTTTTTGGGGGGGGGTTCTTAGCTGAGTATTGTTTGGTGCACGAAGTACATATATATATATATATTTTAAATTTATTTATCATGCCATAAATTCATTATTATTAATCATTTTGACTTGCATTTTCTTTCGGCTTTTAGCTGCTTTCTTGGCTTTTTATTGCAAACTCGGTCACGTTAATAGTCTATACCAATTCAATGTGACATCTTGTTTAGTTTCATTATTGTCGTGATCAAAACAATAAAGTGGAGTAAATTGGTCTAAATAATTATTGACCCTAATTCATTTTTAGTTGTTCACATAAATCCAAAGATCAAAAACACACACAGAGGAGAAGGAAAGAGAGAAGGAAACCGAGAGAAAACAAAAGAAAGAGAAATGGAGGTTGAGAAAAAAAAAAAGAAAGAGAGAAGGAATCTAAGAGGGGGGGAAGAGATGGGGTTGAGAAGAAAAGAAAGAAAGAGAGAAGCAATCCGAGAGGGGGGAAAAGAGAGATGGAGGTTGTTCTTCTGAAGAACTTCTATTTTTATTAGCAGAAAAAACGCACTCCGGGTGGTGTAAAAAATAATATATATATATATATATATATATATATATATATATATTGTTTAATGTTGCCTACTTAATTTCTGAGTATATATAATACAGGATTGTTCTTTATTGTATGTATTAATGATTTTGATTATAAAATAAATACTCATTAATAGACTTTCGCAATTCCTGAGGGTATTGTGCCGTAAGCAGTGACTAGTTTCGGTTACAGACAGACGGACACCGAATCTCCATGATATAGAGATTATTTCTTTTATGACTTCTGGCATCTTCATTCATATTGTGATCATATCTTTTCTATTCCCATTTCATTTGTTCTTCTTGTTCTTCTTCTTGTTCTTCTTCCAATTTTCCAACTATTTTTCTCAATTTTCTTGTTGTGTTGTTGTTGTTGTTGTTGTTGTTGTTGTTGTTGTTCTTCTTCTTCTTCTTCTTCTTCTTCTTCTTCTTCTTCTTCTTCTTCTCTGCTACTTTCATCTTCTTTTTTCTTCTTAGATTTTTTAATATAATTTCTTCTTCTTCTTCTTCTTCTTTCTTCTTCTTCTTCTTCTTCTTCTTCTTCTTCTTCTTCTTCCATTTTTCCTATTATTTTTCTCCTTCTTTGTCTTTCTATTCTATTCTTTTTTCTTCTCATTAATTTTTTATATAACCTTCTTCTTCTTCTTCTTCTTCTTCTTCTTCTTCTTCTTCTTCTTCTTCCCTTGTTATTATTATTATTATTATTATTATTATTGTTATTGTTGTTGTAGTCCTTCTTCCATTTTTCCAATTATTTTTCTCTTTCTTTGTCTTTCATTTTATCATTTTTATCATTCTCCTCCTCCTCCTCCTCCCTTCTTCTTCTTCTTCTTCTTCTTTCAATTCTTTCTTCTTCTTCTCTTCTTCTTCTTCTTCTTCTTTGTCTTCCCTTGTTATTATTATTAGTGTTATTGTTGTTGTAGTCCTTCTTCTTCTCTTTCCATTTTTCCAATTATTTTTCTCTTTCTTTGTCTTTCATTTTTATCATTCTCCTCCTCCTCCTCCACCCCCCCTCCCTTCTTTCTTCTTCTTCTTCTTCTTCTTCTTCTTTCAATTCTTCTTCTTCTTCTTCTTCTTCTTCTTCTTCTTCTTCTTCTTCTTCTTCTTTGTTATTATTATTGTTATTGTGTCCTCCTTCTTTCTCTTTTTCCATTTTTCCCAATTATTTTTCTTTTTTTTTCTTCTTTGTCTTTTTCATTTTTCAATCATTCTCTCCTCCTCCTCCTTCCCTTCTTTCTTCTTCTTCTTCTTCTTCTTCTTCTTCTTCTTCTTCTTCTTCTTTCTTCTTCTTCTTCTTTCAATTCTTCTTCTTCTTCTTCTTCTTCTTCTTTTCTTCTTCTTCTTCTTCTTTCTTTCTTCTTCTTCTTCTTCTTCTTCTTCTTCTTTCCTTCTTCTTCTTCTTTTTATAATGTAAAAAATATGAAATGGTTCCTAAGGGGTTTATTTGGATTAATGTAAAATTTTAAATTTGAACGGGAAAACCTCCTTTTATATATATATATATATATTATATATATATATATTAATATATATACTGGGTGTATATATGTTATATATGAATGCGTACATATTAATTTATTAAACTCCGCGAGCTGGATTGACACAGGTCAATAATCTTTAATGCGAGTTTAACAGGTTTTGAATCAGAGTTTTCCTTCTCCCAGACTGGTTACCTAAGCATGGTAAGAAGAGCCAAATTCCAATTGGCAGTTTGGCAGTTTTTGCAAGGCATGTCATACTAGCTCGCCACCGTGTCTTGAGGAAGCATTGAACCTTGTTGTCATTGCAACTCAATGTTTTACGTTACATTAATTGGCAATGGATCTCAATGGTTTAATGCCTTTTGCATTCATGACCAAACTGTGTGAACTTCACACTGGCTGTTAGTGTCAATCGGGAGCTACATCTGAAATTGAATAAACCCATCACAGAATGAATAAAACAAAAATATCTTAAAAAAACATAGTCCCAAGGGTTGACATTGCCGTAAAACCAACCAATATATACTTAATTACATTATATATATATAATATAATATAATATATTTATATCTTTATTATAATGAGATTGTGTTTTTCTGTGTGTAACCGAAACTATATTACTAACTCAATCACAATTCCCTTAGTTATTTACATCAACATTCTCCATGATTCTATTCTATTAACCGCAATTAATAATAAAACTTTTTGACATTATTAATACTGGTTGGCCTTTACCTAAATACTAATAACATGCAATTGGTATTTATATATACGAACAAAATACGCGTGTCAGTGTAAACGTAAAGCTAGATTTGCATATTGATATTAAAAAAACTGAATTTTAATAAATAATGTTGCTTGGTATTTATTGAATTTTAATTGTTTGGTTTTATCTTAATGAATATTGAGTAAAAATCTCTTCAATAAATCCTAAAAGAAATTCTATTAACAAGAAAAATAACTGTAATTTTATCCTTTACTTCCTATTTTATACAAAATAGTTTAAATAAATTATAATTATTTCATTAGCCTTTCTGATTTAATCTAATATTCTAATACATTAAACTTAATACTTGCACCCGGAGGGTGATATATTTGCTAGTATAATATAATAAATAAATATATAAGGTTTTTACATATCTATTTATTGATGACAAAGGAACAGTCAAACAATTTTGGTTTTCATGCGTAAAGCAATCTTCAAGGTTGACGTTGTTTCAAATGCAAGGAAATCGAAATTACAAAAATATGTACAAAAGGATTAATAGACAGTAGGATGAAATGGTTATGCGTATGTATGTGGTGTTGTTCTTGAATGTGCTATGTGTGTTATGGACAGTGGCAAAGGTTATTATAATTGGGAACAGTAGTTCTCGCACAACACTTCACATTATCTCTATTGAATGACTGTAACGTGAATCAATGCGGACGTGTGAGCGTTTGTATTCTCGTGGCAATATGTATGCGTGGAGTGTGTGTATTTTTTTGGTATGAGCGGATGTTGGCAATGAGTTGTGTAATGTGGTTGGGGGGGGAGGAGAAATTCGATACTGCACCAGTTGGAGCTGTGGGGCGATTTACTAAAGGATTTAAATAATTTTTAATTTTTAAAGATTTCAAATGTTATGTATATACTGCGCGGTGGGTCGCGAGGGGGAGTTATGGGATTGCAGTTAGATATGAAGTTTTTCAGATGTTAAGATGTTGTGGGGTTGGTTATTGTTCCAAGTATGTACGCCAAATACGTACGCACGTTCGTGTTACACCTCATACATTCGTGCACCACATACACACACACACACACACCAAGTCAAGGACGCGCCGTTGCGTATGCCCCATACACCCATGCGTACTAAACACTCGTACATCAACGGCAGTCGTAACACCTTCATTATCGCAGGAATTTCTCCGTGCTGACGTGTCCGAATTAGTTATAGTTTTCTGACTTCCTTGCTGAAGTCCCATAGTTATTCCGATTCTCTGTCGGAGGAAATCTTAGTACTATATCGCTGATGAGACTTAAAAGTTGAAAAGGTCTGTACAATATTCTACACCACCGAGATCAATTCTTTGCGGCAAATTCCAACTTTCATTAACCATTATCTCATATAATTTACTCGAATTAACTCGATATGCGCATTGTACATTGCCTTTCAAGCAACTACTAATACTATAATATAAAGAACAATATGTTATTCTTTATAATCCCGAACGGACGTCAAAAACAATAAACAGTTTTTTTCTTAGGTTGACAGTTCTAGCAAAATAGCTGTGTTTTTTCTCCCAATTAGTAAAAAATTAAAACAAATTTGACTTGCTTCTTAGTAGAATGGATATTAATCTATATCAAGATTTCAAATCTGAGTGACTTTCTCTTTTCTGTGTTATAGATAGACAGTACATACCAAATATACTAATATATATATATAGTTATTATATATATATATATAATATATATATATACATATATAAAGAATCAATATTTCTTTCCTTTATAATCCCCGACGACGTCAAACACAATAAATTGTTTTTTTTGTGGAAGTTCTCAGAAAATAGCCTGTGCTGTTTTTTTTCTCCAATTAGTAAAATCAATACAACCAAACTGATGCTGTTTCTTAGTTACGAAGAAGGATATATAACATATATCCAATTTCAAAATCTGAGTGACTTCTCTTTTCTCGTGTTAATTAGATCGACACGTACATACCAAAAACTTAGTTCTTATATATATATATAATATATATTATATATATATATATATATATATAATATATATATATATATATATATTATATGTGAACTAAAGTTTTTGGTAATGTCACGTGTCGATCATATAAAATATATATATATATATATATATATATATATATATATATATATATATATATATATATATATATATTATA
The DNA here is from genome assembly GCA_023376005.1 of Doryteuthis pealeii. Classification (NCBI taxonomy): domain Eukaryota; kingdom Metazoa; phylum Mollusca; class Cephalopoda; order Myopsida; family Loliginidae; genus Doryteuthis; species Doryteuthis pealeii. Next base: position 10,438,542 of record CM042168.1, on the reverse strand, counting down.
TATAAAGAACAATATTTCTTTCTCCTTTATAATCCCCGACGACGTCAAAACAATAAACTGTTTTTTTTTTTCTTAGGGTGGAAGTTCTAGATAATAGCTATATCTTTCTCTCCAAAGAACGTGTCTACTTTCAACATCTGTTTGTATCCGCCTCGCAGTTTAAAACCCTTTTCGAAAAATAGTCTACAAACAAAGTGTAAATCAGCACAGTAAATACGAGAAACAACAACTCACAAAAAACGCAATTCCATTTTTATTTCGTAAAGTCTGTCCAATTGGATTTATTATTTTTTTTATTTTTTATTTTTTTTTTTTATTATGATTGTGACCGAGAAGAAGCTATATTTATGAGGAATACCAAAACAATACTTAGGAGCAAAGTGAAGTTAAAATTTCCAAGTTCTTTGGAGTTAGGTAAATCTTTTTTTTATATATCTAGTAACGATAAAATGTATATGTGTTTGCCACCATATATCAGCGTGAGGGCCTAAAATTGCGCAATTTTTCTGTTTGGCAGTTCTCATTTTTTTTTCAATACCAAACAAAATAAGTTGCAACATTTAAAGCTTCATAATGATCGTTAATTTAGAGTATGTAAATTTTATAGTCGTGGTTGTAATGACCCGTAATATTCCAATGTTAATTAATTGACACGATACAATTCCCGACACGTTGTGAGACAAAACAATTTAATACATATATCCCCGTCGGCTGTGGAGCGATAGAACTTGCACCGACTGCACCTCTGCAGAGGGGTTAAGCATCTCCCCCAATGGGGCCACCTGTTGGCCGTAGGTGCGACCCTGATGCCTAATGGAATAGAGCCCAGGTGGATGAGCAGTTCATGACTTCAATACTCCACTTTGGGTCCCCTATCTTGGGACTAGACGGGCGGTCGTAGAGGCCCCCTCGATCAATCGGCTGGTCACGTCAAGCCCTTAAGCACCTATATGATGGCCCCAACCCTATTGCCCTTATTGCGCAAGCCCCACCCCTTTTTATCATATGGGTGCTAGAAGGCAGTGGCTGAGGCGTCTTCATTCCTGGGATGACGTTAACTCTATTGATGTGAGGTTTCAGTTTATGGAGATTTGGGAATGTGGACACCCTTAATCACCATTGCTCCCTGGTCCCACTCTGACCCGGAGTGGTCGTACCTGTTAGAGTCTCATCTATGGTTAAATAGAAAAATTATTTATAAAAAAATTGTATTATCCTATTAAGAATTGATTTATTTCAAAAATTTATCGGCATTAAATGCACCCACTGAGGTTTGATAATCCCGTAAAGAACAAAACAAATCAAACCAAATTTATATATTATAAAAGCACATGGAAACATAGATACAATCAATGTACAGGAGAAATAGAATATGTAGAATACGTATACAATATTTAAGGCTATAAACAGATACCCCAAATGTAACGTAAAATATAAAGTTACGGTATATGGAACTAAAGGTAGTCTAGCGTATAAAGGACTTACAGATAATGTAGGGGGGCGGACGCCCACGAGAGGGGGATAGATAGACTCTAGCCCATAGCAGTTCGTGAGAAGCGTCCATAAAAGAGGAACTAAGTTTCCAATGAACGGCGCTCTAACTACCAGAGGTCCCCTATGGCGAACAAACACAGCAAGCAGGCGGAAACGGTAAACTCTTCCGGCAAGGAAGATAATCCCCTACACCCTGTCCCATAATATTTCTGCTGACATTTTGCAAGTATGAATTTATATGAAAATCTAAAACAACATTTATGGGACAGTGATGTTTTTATTACTACTGTCTTATAATAGCTGTGCCAATTAGATATTAAAATTACTAGCAACTAATATGCACCCTCCGGTTCAAGTATTCAAGTTTTAATGTAATAAAAAAATATTATATTAATTAGAAAGGCTAATAAAACTAAATAAGAATACAGCATTATAAAGAATTTGAAACAGAGGGAGTATAGATAAAAAATGGAACAACCTGAAACTTAATTCCATCACTCTCGTCTTTCATGTGTTATTTTTTTCTAATTTAAGTATTTAGTTATAAGAGGAAGTAAAGAATAAAATGACAGTTATTTTTTCTTGTTAATGGATTCATTTAAGATTCATGAAGAGATTTTTGCTATATTCATAAAATAAAACCAAACAGTTTAGAAATCAATAATACTAAGCACATATTTATCAATTCGACATTTTTTAATATCAATATGCAAATTAGCCTTCCCGTTCACACTGTAAACCACTATTTGTTGTATATATAAATATAATTGCATGTTATTAGTATGTAGACATAGTTAACAGTATTAATTATGTAGACAATTTATTAATAATTGATGTGTTTAGATAAAATAAATGAGATGTGTTGTCAATAACTAAGAGGAATATGTGACTTTGGTAGGAATATAGTCTTCGGTACAGACAGAAAAAACACACAATCTTCATTATAATAAAATGTAACAACCATTTTATGGCACAGTTGAGGGTTATATGACACTGTCCCATAATAGTTGTGACATTCAAACATCAATTATACGTAAATCTAACAACATTTATGGGAATCAGTGATGTTTATTATTATCATCACTGGTCCCATAATATTTGTGACATTAAAATATGAAATTTATTCGTAAATCTAACAACATTTATGGGACAGCGATGTTTATTATTACCACTGTCCCATAATAGTTGTGACATTTGAGTATGAAATTTATACATAAAACATTAATGTGACTTGTGATATTTATTATTTCCTCTGTCCAATAATAGCTGTGACATTTAAATCTGAAATTGTTATGTAAATCCAACTACATGTATGGGCAGTATTTGTTTATTATTACACCTGTCCCATAATGGATGCGACATTCAGAGTATGACATTATATGTAATTCATAACAACATTTATGGGACCAGTGATGTTTATAATTACCTCTGCCTCATAATAATACAGTCAAGTCACGCTGAAGGACCGGTTCTGCAAGATCACCAAGCTTAAGCAGCGACAAGCCAATTCAGTTCTCAATTGGGTACCACTTAAGCAACGGCAGGTACTGTAAGCAACCTGAGTCCTTTGTTTATCAAAACGACTTGATTCGGCATTAAAAAAAAAGTAAAGTCGTCGGGTGGCTAAAGTGGTATCAGCCAATTCAGCGAGTGAGTCCATCCCTTTTCACTAGCGCTAGACCAAGGAGTGTTTTTGGCGCCTGAGATGAGCGCCACACCTAACATCAGCTAAAAGAAAAAAATCAAAACAACTAACTGTCCCATTATACTCTGAATATTTAAAGTATTATGTTGGCTTCTGTGTTTAATGGCATATCAACCTTTGTGGGTTATTATGCTAAAGCCAGCCTTGCTAGAAGAACCAGGTGGTACAATTTAACCTCTAGCTGGGGAAATGAAATAGCCATGATATTTAGAGTATGATAAATATATTTACCAACACCTCCGCACGACAGGATGTGACACAAGGTCATTTATTAAGCGGAGTGACAGGTTTATTCAGAGTGTTTCCTTCTCCTAGACTGCTTCCTACCAAGTGTTAAAGAGCCCAGTCTGTCCCTGCTATTTACCCATAACTGGGGGGATAATTAGATTCACACCTTTCCCAAGGGTATTAAGCGTTAGTGAAATTCAAACAGCTTCGTCCAGGAATTGAACTCGGGTCGACGATCCATTCCTATGACTCTAACCACTAGACTACGCGCCTTTAGTGTATGATATATATTATGCCACTGCTGCAATTTATTATTACGTCTGTCTCATAATAGATCTTACGTTTAGAGTACTAAATTTTTATGAAACTGTAAACAACATTTTGGGGACAGTGGTATTGTTTAGTATTACATCTGTTCCATAATAGCTCTGCCCTGTGTTGGATGAGGTTATAGAATACACTAACTGCACCTCTGCAGAGGGGTAAAAGCCCCCAATGGGGACACCTATTGGTNGCTTCTGCTCAGATTCTCTTCTTCCTCCCTTTTCGTCCCCTCTACATCTTCTCTCTTCTCTCTTCTTCTTTTCTTCCTTCTTCTTCTTCTTCTCTTCTTTCAATTCTCTTCTTCTTCTTCTTCTCTTCTTCTTCTTCTTCTTCTTTTTAATTCTTCTTCTCTCTTCTTCTCTTTCTTCTTCTTCTTCTTTTCTTCTTCTTCTTCTTCTTTCAATTCTTCTTCTTCTTCTTCTTCTTCTTCTCTTCTTCTTCTTCTTCTTCTTCTTCTTTCTCTTCTCTTCTGTCTCATTCTTCTTCTTCTTTCTTCTTCTTCTTCTGTTCATCATTCTTCTTCTTCTTTCTTCTTCTGTCTCTTCTTCTGTCTTCTTCTTCTTCTTCTTCTTCTTCTTCTTCTTCTTTTCTTCATGATTAAGAAGTTGAATTATTAGTTGTGCAGCAAAATCCAATCACTGACTCCAACTGCACTTTACTCCACGCTAAAATTGCTTCAAGTCAGGAAAGGAACGGGCATCGCCATCAATGGGGCTAATCAAAGGTAATTTTCAAAGATGAACATCTTGCGTGAAGCTGCCAAAGCCACTCTACATATTACTGTCAGTTTATTTACATAGGTCTACATGCACATGCTTATTAATATATATATATATATAATATACATATTGTGTGTGTGTGTGTGTGTTGTGTGTGTGTTTATGTAAGGTATCTTTATTTATACAAGAATAGTTACAATAGATATATACTTTCACTCACAACAATGTATATTATATATATATATATAACATGCACATGACACACCATATATATATATATATAATATATATTATATTTATATATATATATATATATATATATATGTATATATATATATATGATTTTTATATGAAAAGGTGAATTACCGGTGAAATTGGTCACTATGGTTGTAGTTGATGCAGATTCCAATGATAAGACAGCGAATATATTATTATTACTGTGTACCATTATAATATAATTAATATATATATATATATATTATATATATATATATAACATTATTATATATATATATTATATTATATATATATATAATATATATATATATAATATATATATTAAGAAATTTGAAAACGAAGTGTTTCAAAAATAAGATGAATTATTTATCGACGTTTAAACGTTTCGGTTTGTTTAAAACCTTCATCAGAATAGGTTGTGTGTGTAAGAATTGATGGATGTTTTGTCGATGACAGGAGTTAGAAAAATCTTTATAAAAGTTTGTAACTGTATTTTGTTAGCGTTATAATTTTGTAAAGAAGACGACGTCGCGATCCCGCACACGCGAAGATTCATGACGCGTGGACGTAACTCGAAGAAATGCATTCAACAAAGACGAGAAAAGTATTAATGGACTGATTTTATGAGAACAAAGGGAACAAAGGGAACAAAGTGGGAATTATAACTAAATAATTAAATAAAAAGCCTGGTATTTTGTAGCTATTTAATACTATTTTAGCTAAAAACGGTGATATGTTGAAATCCAGGTCGATTATTAAGGGAGGGAAAAGCGAATTGCACTGGCTTCGAAAATCTTTCTTAGTCATTTGTTGTGAATATGAGCTTATATTGGTGGCATCATTGAAACTGAGGTTATGATCAGTTTCAAACATATGTTTGGAACGGGGTGTTCTGAAAATTGCCCAATTATCGTTTAAAGCGTCGATAAATAAATTCATTCTTATTTTTGGAAACCTTCCTTTTTCAAATGTCTTAATATTGTCGGATTTATTTCCATATTTACTCCCACCTGGACCCTAACGAAGCGACTAGAGAATAAACTGAATGGTATCTGCACAAGAATGCTGCGGGGGATCTTGAACAAGACGTGGAAACAGCACCCCACGAGAAAGCAGCTGTAAGACGGACAAGAAACGCAGAACACTGCTGGAGAGCAAGACGAGCTCATAAGCGACGTCCTCTGTGTGGCAGCCAGCACGATGGTCGAGGCAATGTGGAACCGACCAGCAAGAGACGTACATTGATCAGACTTCTGTGCGATACAGGATGTTGCACAGAGGACCTCCCGGAGAATTAGTGAGTAATAGGGACGGATGAGAGAGAGAGATGTCATGATATCCGTGCCAACAGCGCGACATGATATATTATATATATATATATATATATTTATATCGTATATCTATCTATCTATATATGATATAATGGAATGACGCCATCTCCCCCGTACATTAACAGTGTGGTGATGGGTTGTAATCGCAACTTATTTTAGAAAAAGACGAACGATTACTGCTGAGCAGAATCACCTGAAGTACTTAGATCGACGGAGATCCTCTCCTAATCTCCGTGACCTTACAATATAACAATATATATTTTTAGGTGTGTATGTTTATAAATAATTGTTGTGAGAAGAAAATATTTTTAAAATATAACAAACATATAGCAAACATATATATGTGTATATTATTGGGGATTCATATCGTGTATATAATTGCGTATATAATATAGTTCTAATATTGCTGTGAGTTTTCTTTGAGGAAAATAAAGATATCTATCTCCTTATCTCTATCTATCTATCCTATTTCCCCCTCTCATCTATATATACATGTTATATATGTATATTAATCTGTACATGGGGCAACCATATCTAGATAGAAAACCTGTGCTGAGAGTCATGCCAGCAACATTCCAACTTTGCCTTAATTGGGCTAGCACAGCTCGTTCGAAAGATATCCTCTGGTCAATCAGCAGGTCATGTCAAGCCATAGCACCTATATGATTGTCGCGTGGTCTAATGGTTAGAGTCGTAGGAAATGGACTCGTCAACGAGAGTTCAATTCCTGGACGAAGCTGTTGGAATTTCAGATGGCGCTAATACCCTTGGGAAAGGTATGAATCCAATTCTCCCTCGAGCTATGGGTAAATAGCAGGGCAGACTGGACTCTTTAACCATGGCTAGGTAACCAGTCTAGGAGAAGGAAAACTCTGAATTCAAACCTGTTGAACCCCGCTTAAGAAATTGACCTTGAGTCGCATCCTGTTCATGCGGAGGGGTTGGTAAATATATATTGGAAGCGTGTGGTGTAATGGTTAAAGTCATGGGAAATGGACTCGTCGTCCCGAGTTCAAATCCTGGACGCGGTAACTGCATTTTCACTTAGCGCTAATACCCTTGGGAAAGGTATGAATCCTACTCTCCCTCCAGCTATGAGTAAGTAGTAGAGTAGACCGGGCTCTTTAACCATGGCTAGGCAACCGGTCTAGGAGAAGGAAAACTCTGAATTCAAACCTGTTGAACTCCGCTTAAGAAATTGACCTTGTGTCACATCCTGCTCGTTCGGGGGGGGTAAATATATATACGTGCTAGAAGGTCTTTATCAAACCCGGAACCTTGTGGTTCCTAGGCGGATGCTCTACCGACTGTGCTAAACCACTAATCGTCGGCGTTGCTTAATGTCAATATCAACCAGAGTGTAAGGGAGTCTATCCTCTTTTCACTAGCGCGATATCAAGGAAATTGTTTTTTAAGTATCTGAGGTGGAGTGCTACACCAACCATCAGCTTCTCACTTTACCGCACCGATCCCATACGCTGACTTGATGAGGGCAGGTATCGAAATCGGAACCTTGTGATTCCTAGGCGGACGCTTTACAGACTGAGCAAAACCGGATGTAAATAAAACAGGGCAGTCTACTTCAAGTAATTTTCCTAACACAAAATGACCAATATGTGGTAGTCAATGTTCCATAAAACTATATTTGTAATAAAAATCATATCTTTACTTAAGAAAATAAAATGTATGAGAATCTACTCAAAATGACTTGTGTGGCACTCCATGACCATTATATAATGATCAATGTGCCATAAAAAACATATCTATCATTATATATATATATATATATATAGAGAGAGAGAGAGAGAGAGAGAGAGAGAGAGAGAAGATTTGTGAGAATCTACTTAAGACGACTTGCTTGAAACTTACGAAAATAATATTCATTGGAATCTACTTAATGTGAGTTGTTAGGTATTAAATGACCATTATGGAGTAGTCAATGTGCCATCAAACATTATTTATAATAAAATAATTTTAAAAAAAAGCAAATCTTTAGATATAGAAATAGAATCTACAATATTCTACTTAAAATGACTTGTTTGGCACTAGATGACCGTTATGGAGCAGTCAATGTGCCATAAAACATTATAGTCAAAATAATAATAAAAAAAATCCCTAGATATCTTATTATAATGGAGATTGTGTGTTTTTCTGTCAGTAACCGAAACTATATTACTACTCAAGTCACAATTCCCTTAGTTATTTATATCACATTCTCAAAGATTTTATTTTTATTTAAACCTCAATTATTAATAAAATTGTTTTACGTTATTAATACTGTTAACCATATCAACATACTAATAGCATGCAATTATATTTATATATACAACAAAATAGCGGTTTACAGTGTGAATGGGAAGGCTAATTTGCATATTGATATTAAAAATGTGATTTTAATAAATATGTGCTTAGTATTATTGATTTCTTATGTTTTGGTTTTATTATAATGAATATAAGCAAACATTTCTTCAATGAATCTTAAATGAAAATCCGTTAACAAGAAAAAAATAACTGTCATTTTATTCTTCACTTTCTTCTTTTAACTAAATACTTAAATTAGAAAAAATAACAATGAAAGACAAGAGTGATGGAAGAGTAAGTTTCAGTTGTTCTATTTTTCGATTATACCACCCTCTGTTTCAAATCTTTTTATCTGCATTCTTATTTAGTTTCATTAGCCTTTCTAATTTAATATGATATATTAATATATTATTACATTAAAACTTAAATGCTTGCACCCGGAGGGTGCATATATTTGCTAGTAGGAATAAGGAAGTAAGTAAGTAAAGTTGTCTTGGTGGCCTAAAGTCAGTATCAGCCAGCCAGACAGGAAGCGAGTCTATCCCCTTTTAACTAGCGCAAGACCAAGGAGATTGTTTTAAGCGTCTGTAGTAGAGCGCCACACCTACTGTCAGCTCTTCACTCTACCGCATAGATTCCTGTGCTACTCATACGCCGAGTTGGAGAGGGCCGGCATTCGAACCAGGAATCTCGTAGTTCCAAGCCGGCTGCTCTACTGACTGAACTGATAAAATCTACGATATTCTTCTTAAATTGACATGTTTCGCACTATATGACCATTATGGAGTAGTCAATGTGCCATAAAACATAATTTATACTAAAAATAATAATAAAACAAATCTGTAGATATAAAAATAAATGTCCGATATTCTTCTTAAAATTACTTGTTTAGCACTACATGACCATTATGGAGTAGTCAATGTGCCATAAAAATATAATTTTCTACTAAAAATAATAATAAAACAAATCTGTAGTTAGAATAGAAATAAAATCTCCGATATTCTTTCTTAAAATGACTTGTTTAGCACTACATGACCATTATGGAGTAGTCAATGTGCCATAAAATATAATTTATACTAAAAATAATAATAAAACAAATCTGTAGATATTGAAATAAAATCTCCAATATTCTTCTTAAAATGACTTGTTTAGCACTACATGACCATTTATGGAGTTGTCAATGGTGCCATAAAAAACATAATTTCTACTAAAAAATAATAATAAAACAAATCTGTAGATATTTAAATAAAATCTACGATATTCTTCTTAAAATTACTTGTTTAGCACTACATGACCATTATGGAGTAGTCAATGTGCCATAAAATATAATTTCTACTAAAAATAATAATAAAACAAATCTGTAGATATAGAAATAAAATCTACGATATTCTTCTGAAAATGACTTGTTTGGCACGAAATGACCATTATATAATAATCAATGTGCCATAAAATTTTTATTTATAATAAAAACCTAATCATTACATATAAAAATCAGATCTATGATAATCTACCTAAAAAGATTAATTGTGCCCTACATGACCTTTATGGGGTAATCAATGTGCCATAAAATGCCTTGTATACATTTAAGTTACTTGGGGTAATCTGAGTTCATCATAAATATTCCAAGGATGAGTTGTGCAATATCAGGAAGGTGAAATTATTTGTTGTAAAAAATACTCAGTTAAATCAGTTAGACTAGTCTGAATAGAGTGTGGGTTATTTTCGTATTTGCCTGGGGAGTTCTCTGCCCGTTTAGTGTCGCTGTTTCCCGCTAGGGGCCTTGTGTTTTAAGCGGCTGATTTGAACTTCTTTTCCTCTCTTTGCCTGCTGCTCGACCTACGAGATACAATGAGGTAGTCTTATGACTATCCCTTTCTTGTTGGGGCTTCGGCCCTTAACACTGGCCACTCACTGCTAGTAAGTCTCTTATACGATATATGACTATCCTTTAGTCATGTATCCGTAACTACATTTTTATGTACATTTAGGTATCTCTTTGATACCTAAATATCTTGTATTTTACCATTCATGAATGTGTCATTATCTCTACTCTTGTATATGTATCCTTGTACTTTATGTATCTTGTCATATCCATGTGCTGTATACCTATTAAATGTTTTGTCTATCCACCCTTGTCGGAGTTTGTTTGCGTTCCAACGAGTTATGACTTTGTCATAACCTTTGAATCTTACAAGAGAAAGAAAAATTGCAGCGATTGTGGAAGTCTATGTTATCGAATCGATTGTATAGATCCTGGAGGCCCGTGGCGTAATGGTTAGAGTCGTAGGAAATGGTACTCGTCGACCCGAGTTCAATTCCTCGACGAAGCTGCTTGCATTTCACATAGCGCTAATACCCTTGGGAAAGGTATAAATCCAATTCTCCCTCCAGCTATGCGAAAAATAGCAGGGCAGACTGGGCTCTTTAACCATGGCTAGGTAACCAGTCTAGGAGAAGGAAAACTCTGAATTAAAACCCGTTAAACTCCGCTTAAGAAATTGACCTTGTGTCGCACCCTGCTCATGCGGAGGGGTTGGTAAATACATATTGGAAGCGTGTGGTGTAATGGTTAAAGTCATGGGAACAATGACTTTAACCATTAACCGTCGCCACGAGTTCAAATCCTGGACGCAGTAACTGCATTTTCACTTAGCGCTAATACCCTTGGGAAAGGTATGAATACTACTCTCCCTCCAGCTATGGGTAAATACCAGGGCAGACTGGGCTCTTTAACCATGGCTAGGTAACCAGTCTAGGAGAAGGAAAACTCTGAATTAAAACCTGTTAAACTCTGCTTAAGAAATTGACCTTGTGTTACATCCTACTCGTGTGGAGGGTTGATATATATATATATATATATATATATATATATTATATATATATATATATATATCCTTAAAATGTACAGGGGGCTACAAATTTATGAAATCACAAGAAAAGAAGTAAATCAACATCTATAAAAGTTGTGGTGGAGTGGTCTATTGTTGGTAGCAGCCAGACAGGAAGATTGTTCTTTTTGCTGAGGTGGAGCGCCACGCCTACTTTCAGCTCCCCACTTTACTGCACAGACTACTCATACACTGAGTTGGTGAGGACCGGTATTTAACCTGGAACCTTGGGAGTCCTAGGCGTCTGCTCTGACAATTGAGCTAATATCAAGACTTTTGCCAAAAATGAAAAAGAGCTGTTGGTTTTTATTGTTTGGTTTTATGGCATACCAACCCTTTTGGGTTATTTAGTGCAACATTTTTTTTTTTGGGGGGGGCGGGGTATGTATGCTTTGTAAACGAAAAGTTTGTTGTTAAATATTTTGTTTATCAAGTATGTTGATTGGTTAGATTTAACGGCATGTTAACCCTTGCTGGGCTAACCCATACCGAAAACGCTTTGTTCCATCCATTCTTCGCCCTGTCGGCTGGGGTGTTAGAATGCACTGACTGCACCTCTGCAGAAGGGCAATACTTCCCCAATGGGACCACCTGTTAGCCGTGGGTGGCGACCTGTGATGCTAAAGGATAGAACGCATGTGGTTGAGCAGTCCATGACTTGCAATACTTTCTTGCGCTAGACGGGTGGTCAGTGGCCCCCTCCGATCAATCGACTGGTCAGGTCAAGCCCTAGCAACTATAGGATTGCCCCAACCATATTGCCCTCATGGCAAGCACCAACCCTTTTTATCATATGGGTGCTACAAGGCCGTGGCTGAGGGTCAACATGTCCTGGGAATGACGTTAAACTCTATCTGATGGTGAGGTTCCAGTTTGGGAGGTTTGGGGAATGTGGAGCACCCCTTCATCACCATTGCTCCCCGGTCCTCTCTGACCCGGAGTGGTAGTACCTGTTAGGGTCCCATCTATGGGTTAAATAGAAAAATGTATTTTTTTTAAAATTGTCTATCCATTAAGAATTAATTTATTTCAAATTTTGATCGGCATTAAATGACCCACTGAGGTTGATATACCGTAAAACAAAACAAACCAAACCACCCATTCATTCTTGTTGGGTATTCAATTTGTTTTCAAACTCAATTCTTTTATCTATTTAAACATAGATGGAGAGCTAACAGGTACTAACACTCAGGGTCAGACCTGTGGGTAAGGGCAATGAACGGGCACTCCACACTCCCTAGAGCTCCAGAATTGGAACCTCACCACTCGAACTGCTTAATGTCATAACCAGTACAAAAAGAGCTGTAAATCCTTGTAAAACCATAAGAATACAGGAATGGAATTTGGGATCAAAAAGTGTGCCATGCTCGAGATAAAATAAAAAATATGAAAAGAGAAACAATGGAAGGAGAAGAAAAATATATTTACCAACCCCTCCACACGAACAGGACGTGACACAAGGTTTAACAGGTTTGAATTCATATATGGGATATTTTAGCAATTACTTTATCAGCTCAAAGATATGAAAAAATAAAGCTGAAATTCCAATAAGTTCAACTTAATAACAATAACAATAAGAATGTGTTGTTTGTATTAGCGGTTGTCCCGATAATTTCTTATAAGAAGAAACTATATTTCTCAGTAATCATAGAACACTTCTACGTGTTTATTTATGAGATAAGGAGATCTAATTAGACATTATTTATGATGTTAATGAGATCTAATTAGACATTTCGAAGGAAGTTTTTAAGCGAATAATCAGAACTGAAAGATGAAAGAAAAGGTAAGAAAAGAGAACCTCAGAAGAACAAGAAAACTTCTAGAAACCAAGCTCTGCAGCAGAGATCTCATCAAAGGAATAGACTGGGCTGTCTCTCTTGTAAGATACACTGGGCCATTCTTAAAATGAACAAGGGGAGAACTCCGACAGATGGACCAAAAGACAAGGAAAAGGGTGACTTTGCACAAAGCATTACATCCAAGAGATGACATAGACTATAGTATTGAGAAAAGAAGGAGGATAAGGACACATTAGCGTTGAGGATTGCATAGATATCACAATTCGAGGACATGAAAAATACAGTAAAAGTTTTCACAGGCGCGTTGTACTGATGAAAATTGGCTAGTATGCAGCTTTGAAACCAATGGTAACAATCGCCTTTTAGCTGTATTTTACATTATACGAATTAAATACAGCTCTTACACCTGTGATCGAGCATTTTATTATATACATATATATATATATATATATATATATATATATATATATATATATATATATATATATGTTTAAAGGAAAAATAACGTAAGAAAATGCTGAATGGATAAAATTGATTTGATTTGATTTTACTGACACGTATTTCGGCCAGGAGTTTATCCATGTGCATATGCACTCTATCTATTATTATTTTAAATACAAAGTAAAATAACAATGATAGAAAACTACAAAAAATTTTAGTATACAATTAATAACGGCCTTCGTCAGAGTAAATTCTTTGGTGTTTAAAATCAAAGCGGTTAAAATACGGAGAATTTTTTTCAAACATTTCAGAAATTATGCTGCACTTCAAGCATACATATTCGGATCAAAAGAAAATGGAAAGAAATTTGTAATGACATTCATATCTTCTATCTATTAATAATGGAGATTCGCTTCCGGTTTTTGTCTGTAACAAATTACGTCACTGCTTACGTCACATTACCCAAAATCATCATAACATAGAATAAATACACTCAAAATTTGAACATGCAACATTAGACAGTCCTCATTGTTTTTTAAAACAAGTTTTAATAAATACATGACAGGTATTATATATATATATATAGTTTGTTTTATTTTAATACATATTTAAAGTTTACATTTCAAATTGTTTTATTTTTTAATTCTTTAATGAATTTGATGATTTTACTTACTTAGGGTACAAACTCGCTGACATTGAATTTTTTACCCCCCCCCCTTAGGCAATATGTTTCAAAAATCTATTTTTACATCGCCCGTACTAGTTCTTAATACATGAACGTTTTTTTTTATTTTGTACTAGTATAAATAATATCAAACAATATACAAATAATATCGAGCAATGAGGCTTAAGGCATATATCTATTTCCATGAATTAGTATGTCGGATATAAGCATAAAAATCCAGTGATGCATACTAAAATTTTTCACCTAGCTGCACATTGAGTAAGCAATTAAATGAATACGTCAAGATTTTCATTCACTTTATTTATTACATACTAGCAAATATATGCACCCTCCGGGTGCAAGTATTTAAGTTTTAATATAATAAAATATCATATTAAATTAGAAAGGCTAATGAAACTGAATAAGAATTCAGATAAAAATATTTGGAACAGAGGGGGTATAATCGGAAAATAGAACAACTTTGAAACTAACTGTTCCACCATTTTCCCTTACTCCCGTCTTTCAGTGGTAAATTTCCCTAATTTAACTATTTAGTTAAAATAGGAAGAAAAGAATAAAATTACAGTTATTTCTTTATGTTAATAGATTTCTGTTAAGATTTATCCCCAAGATTTTTGCTCATATGCATTAATATAAAACCAAACAATTAGAAATCAATAATACTAAGCATATATTTATCAAAATCAAATTTTTTAAGATCAATATGCAAATTAGCCTTCCCATTCACACTGTAAACCGCTATTTCGTTGAATATATAAATATAATTGCATGTTATTAGTATGTAGATATTGTTAACAATCTTAATGATGTAAAACAATTTTACTAATAATTGAGGTTTAAATAAAAAATAAAATCAGGGAGAATGTGTGTAAATAACAAAGGGAATTGTGACTTGTATAGTAATGTAGTTTCGGTTACAGACAGACAAACCCACAATCTCCATTATAATAAGATATAGAGATACGGAAAGTACTAAAACATTTATAGAAATTCATTGGAAATTATCTTACTATAAAATTGCATTGGAAATTATACTATGAAAATTCATTGGAGATTATTTTACTATAGAAATGCAGTGGAAATCTTTCTACTATAGACATTCATATTTAACCAGTCATTAAGTTAATATGTCAGGATATTCATTCAGGATGATTGCATATATAGAGATACGGTGTTGTGTAATGGTTAAAGTCATGGGAAACGGACTCGTCGCCTCGAGTTCAAATCTTGGATGTGGTAATTACATTTCACTTAGCGCTAATACCCTTGGGAAAGGTATGGATCCTACTCTCCCTCCAGCTATGGATAAATAGTAGGGTAGACTGGTCTCTTTAATCTTGGTTAGGCAACCGGTCTAGGAGAAGGAAAACTCTTGTTGAACTCCGCTTAAGAAATTGACCTTGTATCACACCCTGCTCGTGCGGAGGGGTTGGTAAATATATATAGAGAGATACGGCATGCTTTCTTTTTTCGTATTTTTTAAATTCTTGTTTCCATCTTTCCTTATTTTACTTCCACTTTCTTTCTTTTTTTCTTGATTTCTTTTTCTTTTTTTTTTTTTTTCATTTGTGTCGAACTTTCTTTCTATCTTTTACTTCCAACTTCTTTCTCTCTTTCTTTTCGGGTTTTCTTTCTCTCTATCTCTCTCTTTTTTCATTGTCCTTCTCTCTTTACCTATTCTTCACTTTGTTTTTCTATTTCTTCTTTCTTACTCTCTTTCTTTCTTTCTCTCTTTCTTTCGTTCCTCTTTCTTTCTTTTTTGTCTTTTTCTTTCATTTATTTCTGCCTTTCCTTCTGTCTTTCTTCTTTCTTTCTTTCGTTCTTTCGTTCTTTCTTTCTTTCCTTTCGCGTTTTCTTCCTACCTCTCCTTTTTTCATTGTCTTTCTTTCCTTAGTTATTTCTTTCTTACTTACTTTCTCTCGTTCATTATTTATTTAAACTCTTTTCTTTCTTTGGTCTTTATTTCATTTTCACGTTTGCAAAGTTGATAAATTGGACCGTATTTCATTTAAATTACACACACACTTTCTTTAAAGCAAACTTACATAGGAGAGTACAGTCCGCATATTGTAAACACCACTTATAGAGCTTGGCTCTTCCAGGACTTGAACACCAATGTCCAAACACTGACGTGTTTAACTTCTTTCCAATACCCCCTCTATTTTTTCTTGATTGTAGAATACTGTAAGAGTTATAAATGTGTGGATATCGATTATTGATTTGCTTACAAACCTCACTACCTATAACCCTAACCCTAACCCTAACCCTAGCGTGACATTTTTGGCATTAGTTTCATCTACCTTACCATGGAAAGAACCTTACCTGTTTTTTATTTATTTGTTTTTTTAGGGTTTTTTTTTCTTTTTTGTTGGTTTTTTTTCCATCCATTTTACCCCTTCTTTTTTCTCTCCTTCTTAAGAATTAATTTTTAGTTCACTGGCCTAAAAAAAATCGGCGCTATTTATAAAAAAAAAAGAAGATTTTCTGAACAATAAAATGGTTTTGGATGCTTGCCACTGTGGATTTTTTTTTCTCTTTCTTTTTTGCAGTCAATTTCAAGCATGATTTGAGGGCGATTTTTTCATTGGTCAACGCAATGGTCTTGCCATCTTTTGAATATACGCCCTTTCGGATTAATTCCCTGTTGATTTTAAGCATGATTTGAGGGCACGTTTCATTGGCCAATGAAATTGTCCTGCCATATGATGGATATTTGTCGCTTCTGATTTTTTCCAGTCGATTTTATGCATGATTTAAGCGCGTTTTTCACGCCTCTAATCTTTCAAACAATGAAAATACGGCCCTTATAAACCCTTTACCCACGAATTCTGGATATGCTGTTTTTCACACGTTGGTGAAGTAGATATGTGGCAAAGAGAAACCGTTGAGGATATCTGTCTCTCTACCAAGTAAAAAAAGTTATTTCTGAATTTGTGTATTTTTCTAATGTTATTTGTAGTAGAGTGGTTTTTCATTTTCTGTTCGTTGATAAACACATAAGGATATGATTACATAAATTAGCACATTTAGTAATATATATATATATATATATATATATATATATATATATATATATATATATTATAGTGTACAATACATTTAAGGTGCAATTGCTACCATTGGTTTCTAGGCAGTATTCTTGATACTATCCGTCGTCACGACAACGCGCTTCTGAAGAAATACTTGGAATGTTCCTTTTCTTAATAGGCGCATTGCCATGACGACGGGTAGTATCGAGAATACTGCCTAGAAACCAATGGTAGCAATTGCACCATAAATGTATTGTACACTATGATAAATAAATACAGCTCTTACAAAAGTAATTGAGCACTTTATTCTCATTTTCCAATACTAACAAAGGACTAACTATATATATATATATAATATATATATATTATATATATACACGCACACACACACATATATTTATATATATATATATATATATATATATATATTATAATATATATATATATAATCAGGTCATTTTTATAGCATGGATTCCCATATCTCTCTCTTGTCACCCGTTCCTATTCGTTATTGCGCTTGGTAGGTCTTCTACAATGCATCCAGAATCTACACAGAGCTAATTGATGTAGGTTTTTGCTGATAAGATATTGTAAAAAAGAAATAAAATCGTTGGAGTGGCGCATTGAAGTAATATATATATTAACCAACCCCTCCACACGAGCAGGGTGTGACACAAGGTCAATTTCTTAAGCGGAGTTCAACAGGTTTGAATTCAGAGTTTTCCTTCTCTAGACCGCTTGCCGAACCAAGGTTAAAGAGCCCAGTCTGCCCTACTATTTATCCATAGCTGGAGGGAGAGTATGATTCATACATTTCCCAAGGGTATTAGCGCTAAGTGAAATGCAATTGCCATGTCCAGGATTTGAACTCGGGGTGACGAGTCAATTTCCCATGACTTTAACCATTACACCACTATTGAAGTAATATACATATACTTCTTTAAATTGGTACAGAACATTACATATTCCTCAATTCGATGCCCAATGGCAATACACACAGATTTCTAATTGATCATGATCAAGTGGTAGACTTCGATATAAAAACAATACGTTTATCCCCAGTTGATCACATCATTTCTTATTCAAAATATACGAGAGGTGTTCAGAAAGTTACCAGATTGATGCTGTATATATACACAAAAAAAATGAAGCGAATTTTTTTTTCAAAATAATCAGTTCTAATTATTTGTATCAAGTCTTTCATTGCCTTGTTCTCTGGTCCACATTTTGTTTTTCAATGGTACATATTTCTGAGTTACTCTCTTATGAGAAGAGTCCGAATATCTTACAACGAAGACTACCATATATTTATTTATTTGATTATACATATGTAACAGAGTTTGGATCTGATCTATTTAATTATCTTCAATATATTAATCTTGTTGTTTCTTTATCTTACAGCCATTATCATTTTGCAACACCCTCTGGTTAAAAATGAGACCGTCCAAATCGTCCAAATTAAATGCAAAAATGTAAATCTTGATTACGTGGTGTTGCTTATGTGTCGAATTATTATTTCTTATTAATATCGTCACCTCAAGTAAATAATGGACCATTCCGTTTTTATTATCAAAAAAGAAAACGAAAGAGAGTAGGGTAAAGATAGTAAGACGGGGTGAACGTGCAGAAGTGTTAACGCTAATCTGATCCAATGTAAACACATTTTTTTCTATTTAAGTAACAACTTCAATGATATAACTAAAAAAAAAAGGTGTGTCTAAAAATCATCTGTTAACAAACAACCAGATTTTGACGGTGAAAAGCAAAACATGTCCTTTTGAACTAGGTCTCACCTGGGGTGCTTATTGGTGTCTTGGTCCATTATATGTAGTAGTCTATGTATATTTAGATAGTTTGGTTGTGTGGCATTTGAAGAAATTACTTGTTATCTAGGGTTGCTCTTTTTGGAAGTTGTAAAAGCAGGCAGGTTTCTTTGTCAAGTTTTTCATGAACGTATCATTTAATTTATGGTCACATTCTGATAATCCTCAAAAGAGTCAGAAGTACTTGGTAAAATTATGTTATTTAGCTGGTTTAATAAAGATATTCATTGATTCCCAAGTTGATTATTACTCTTTTTAAGCAGAATAAAGCTGGTTTGAATTCAGTTTCTTTCTCCTAGACAGGTTGCCATACCAAAATTAAAGAAACCATTCTATCAAATTTACCCATAGCTAGAGGAAGAACAGATGGATTCCTATCTTTCTGAAGGATATTAGCATGAAGTGAAACACAAACAACTGTGTCCAGGATTTGAACTTGGGTCGCCAATTCTGTTTTCTACAACATTGGCCATTATGCTAAACACCATTGGAAGGATGTGACATCAGGTCAATTTTTAAGCAGAGTAAAGCTAGTTCTAATTTTTGGCAATTGCAAATCTGGGCCATTGTCCTGCAGGAGATTGTTCGGTATTTCCACAGTGGCGCCCCATGGAGGAACTACATGACCCCTACAGTTGTTCTTTGTCTCCAGCAATTTTTTTTGTGTTTCCTAAAAGGAAAATTCCTTTCCCGGGTAAAATTCTTGGTGTGTCCGACATTAAAATAAAAGTTTCGTTTTTTTTTAACCACTTAAAACTCTCCGGAGTAAGTATCATCAACATCATCATCTAGTGGCGCATACAGCATACATACACGGATATCCATGACAATCTTTCGCCAACCTTCCCTATCATTCCTTGCAACCTGGGAGTTCCTCTGTGGAGCAATCAGCATCCTCACATAGCTGGTCAATGTAGGTCTTGCTGGGCGCCCCACACCACTTGCATGTGCATTGTTTGGGCTTCCACACAAGGAGAACGTCGCTTATGAGTTCAACCTTGTTTCTCCAGGGCCTGTATGTCTTGTCCGTCTCACTCGGATGATCTGTGAGATGGGGGGCAAGTGACCGTACAGCAGTCTGTTTTCCTTGTATGGGTGCAGAGCTTCCATGTCTCGTTCAAGGAGACTGCGCGCAGCATACTTATCCACCCCATCTATAATCTTATTCTCCAAGAACGCTTTGTTAGGGTCCAGGTGGGTGCAACCATATAGCAGCACGACACAACCACAGCCTGGAGAAGAACTGTCGCTTTAAAGCTTGTCAGGGAGAGATCGGACCTCCATATGACTGATGTAAGTATAGTGTATGTCAAGTACATTAAAATTTCATTCACACCTTTCGTAGATACAACTTTAGGACCATATTATATGACCTTTAGGCACCCCTTTTTTATCTCGATTCCGAAGACAGTTTATTCAAATATCCGGTTGTTTGTTAACAGACGATTTTAGAGTTTTTTTAATTATAAAACTAACCCCAAACCCTAACATAAAATCTAACCTAACTTTAATCCCTAACCCTAACCCCCTAACCTACACTCTAACAACAACCGGATATTTTTAGAGGTGTAAATGAAAAACATGTCCCTGAAGTCGGCAGATCAAAAAAAAATGGGGTGCCTAAAGGTCCAACTTTTGTAACCATCCACATATATACGAGGGTAATCTCAGAGGTAACGTGCCAATATTTAGAAATCAAGAAATGTTTATTATGATTACAAACATTTTTTAAGTTTTAACAAGCATTTTATATTTTAATTGATACAATCTTGAAGCCGCTGTGTACAGTTTTTGTAATGCCCTATGTCATATCAGCTCGCTGGTGCAATATTTTGTTAAGGAAATGTATTGGACACTCTTTGTGTCGAAAACTGCTACCAAACACTTAGCGAAGTATTTTCAGTGTAATATACCGATAAATAACATATAAATACACTTTATTATATATATTAATATATATATATATATATAATCTATCTCGTATCATAGCACATTGATTATATATAGCATATATTTATAATCACATATATACATTTGTAGCTATATATCTTTGATTCATTAAAGGATAGGAGGCGTACATACACGTATGAGTTTTTCAATCACCAATAATATATACACACATATATATATGCATGTGTGTGTATGCATGCATATGTATGTATGCAACACCACATACACCATTATATATACATATAATAAATATGAATATATATACAAGTATATATTATACTCGTATATATTAGAGTAATAAAATATAGAAGGAAAGATAAGAGATAGATAAATCTGATACTGAGGAGATAGATTCTTATATCTTCCTCAGAGAAAAACTGGCTCCAATTATATACCGATCGCTTATATTACACAAATAGTAATACAACGATTGATTTTTGAATCCAAAATAATAAATACACATATATATGTTTGCTTATGTTTGTTATATTTTAAAAATTATTTTCTTCTCACACATATATTATAAAGCATACACACCCTAAAAATATATATTGTTATAGGTTGTAAGGTCACGTGAGTATTAGGAGGAGGGTCCGTCGTCTAAGTACTCGTCAGGTGAATTCTGCTCAGAGTAATCGTGGTGTTCTTAAATAGTGGGTTAGAACCATCACCACTGTTAATGTACGGGGGAGATGGGTCATTCCATTATTCATATCATATATAGATTGATAGATATAGGTATAATATATATATATATATATATATATATATATATATATCATGTCGCGCTGTGGCACGGATATCCATGACAATCTCTCTCCATCCGTCCCTCTATTACTCATCATTCTCACAGGAGGTCCTCTGTGCAACATCCTGTATCCGCACAGAGCTGATCAATGTACGTTTTTGGCTGGTCGGTCCACATTGCCTGACCATGTGCTGGCTTCCACAGGAGGACGTCGCTTATGAGCTCGTCTTTGCCTCTCCAGCAGTGTTCTGCGTGTCTCTGTTCCGTCTTACATTTTGCCTGCTTTCGTTGGGGTGCTGTTTCCACTCTTGTTTCAATAGATCCCTTCAGCATTCTTGTGCAGATACCCGATCTAGTTTATTCTCTAGTCGCTTCGTTAGGGTCCAGGTGGGAGTAATATGGAAATATTTTCCGACAATATTAAGACATTTGAAAAAGGAAGTGTTTCAAAAATAAGATGAATTTTATTTATGGACGCTTAAACGATAAATTGGGCAAGTTTCAGAACACCGCTCGTTCCAACATATTATTGTTTGAAATTTGATCATAACCTCAGTTTCAATGATGCACAATATAAGCTCATATTCTTAACAAATGCATAAGAAGATGTGTTCTTCGAAGCCTCAGATGGAGGCATTCGAGCTTTTGCCGCTCCCTTAATAATATATCGACCTGGATTTTTCAACATATACACCGTTTTTAGCTAAAATAGTATTAAATAGCTACAAAATACCAGGCTTTTATTAATTATTTAGTTATAATCGTCCACTCTTTGTTTACCTTTGTTTCCCTTGTTCTCATACATAATAGCAGTCATTAATACTTTTCTCGTCTTTTGTTGAATGCATTTCTTCGAGTTATACGTCACGCGTACATGATTATCTTCGCGTGTGCGGATCGTGGGCGACTCGTCTTTCAAAAATAATGATAACGCTAAACAATATACAGTTAAACTTTTATATAAAGATTTTTCTAACTGCCTGTCTCGACAAAAAAACATCACATCAATTTCTTCACACCAAATCACAAAAACTATTCTGATGAGGTTTAAAGTACAAACTCGAAACTCGTTAAACGCGAATACGATAAAATAACTTCATATCTTAATTTTGGAACACTTCGTTTTTTCAAAATTTCTTATATATATATATATATATATATAATATATATATATATATATATATATATATATATAATGTTATATATATATATATATATAGATATATATATATATATATATTTATATTTATAATGGTGACACAGTAATAATAATATATTCGCTGGTCTTATCATTGTGAAACTTGCATCACTAACCATAGTGACCAATTTCACCGGTATTTCACCTTTTTCATATAAAATTCATATATAATTATACATATATATATATATATTATTATATATATATATATATATATATATATATATATATATGGTGTGTCATGTGCAATGTATAATATATATATAATATTACATTGTTTGTGAGTGAAGATACTATATCTATTGTTAACTATTCTTGTATAAATAAGATACCTATACAATACACACACACCACACACACACACACACACCATATTGTATATATATATATATATATATATATTAATAAGCATGTGCATGTAGAGCCTATATTAAGTAATAAACTGACAGTAATATGTTCGGAGTGGGCTTCAGTCGACTCTATTCTACGCACAGGATGTTCTGATTAACTTCTGGTGATAATTAAACTTATTGTATTAGCTGAAAATGCCCTGAACTTGATTGGCGATTCGCCTGGGGTTTCCTTTCCTCTGACTTTTGAGAGACGATTTTCAGCTGAGTAATAGGTGCAGTTTGGGACTAGTGATTGACGGATTTTCATTTGACGCAACTAATAATTCAAATAAACATATTCGCAAAATCAGTAGAAGAAAGAATTGAAGAAAGAAGAAGAAAGAAGAAGTAAAATTGTTATGATAGTAAGAAAAGAAGAAGAAGAAGAAGAAGAAGAAGAAGAAGAAAGATGAACAGAAGACGAAGAAGCAATGCAGAGTGGAAAGAAAAGAAGAAGTCAAAGAGAATATGAATGAAAGCCAGAAGAAGAAGAAAGAAGACAAGTAAGAACGAATAGAAGATGCAAGAAGAAGAAGAATATAAAGAATTTCAAAAGACAGTGAGAGGAAGAAATATAACGCAAGAAGAAGGAAGAAGAAGAATTGAAAGAAGAAGAAGAAGAAGAAGAAGAAGAAGAAGAAAGAAGAAGAAGAGAAGAAAGAAGAATTGAAAGGAAGAAGATTGGAAAGACAGAAGAGAAGAAGAGAGAGATAGAATTTTAGAACAGAAGAAAGAAGAAGAAGAAGAAAGTAAGAAATGAGAAGTAAGAATTGAAAGAGAAAGAAAAGAAGAAGAAGAAGAATTGTAAAAGAAGAAGGATAGAAGAAGAGAAGAGGATGAGGAGGGAGGGCTCGAGGTGTTTTGTTTTGTTTGTTTTTTTTTTGGGGGGGGCATTGGGGGGGGTTTGGAGGGGGGAGGGAGGAGAAAGGAGGAGGAAGAGAATGTGAGAAGTGGAATTGTACAAAATTGAATTCAGAATAATTGGAAAAATGGAAAGAGAGAAAGAAGGACTACAACAACAATAACACAAGTAAGTAATGAAATAATAACAAGGAAAAGAAGAAGAAGAAGAAGAAGAAGAAGAAGAAGAAGAAGAAGAAAGAAGAATGAAAGAAGAAGAAGAAGAAGAAGAATTGCGGATTTAAAGCAGAAAAGATGATAAGAAGAAGAAGAAGAAGAAGGGGGACGGTGGTATGGTTGGAGTGAGGAGGAGAATGATAACACTGAAAGAGACAAATACGAAAGATGTAAATAAGTATGGAAAATGAGAAAGAGAAGAGAGAAGACTACAATCACGAATAAATCGCTGTAATTATTAATATATACACGCGGGAAAGACACGAAGTATATGAGAATAAAGGTAAGAAGATAGAAGAATTGAAAAGAAGAAGAAGAAGAAGAAGAAGAAGGGTGGTAGGTGGTTTGGGAGGAGGATGGTTAGAATGATAAATATGACAAAAGAACAAAGAATAGAGATAAAAATAAGTTGGAGTAAAATTGTGTGCTCGCAAAATGAGAGAAGAAGCTACAACAACAATTAACACTAGATAATTATCTAACTAGGTGAGGAGACAATAGAGGATAAAGCATAAGAGGAAGAAAACGGAAAAGAAGAAGAATTGAAAGAAGAAGAAGAAGAAGAAGAAGGGGAGGAGGGAGGTGATGGAGGAATGATAAATGAAAGACAAAGAAAGAGAAAAATATTGGAAAATGATGACAACGGACTAAAACATAACAATAATAATAATAATAATAATAATAATTACAAGGGCATAGAAGAGAAGATAGAAGAGCTTAACAGAAGAAGAAGAAGAAGAAGGTTATATAAAAAAGTTAATGAGAAGAAAAAAGAATAGAATAGAAGACGAAGAAAGGAGAAAATAATAGGAAAAATGAAGAAGAAGAAGAAGAAGAAGAGAGAAGAAGAAGAAATAGACAAAGATATTAGAACGAAGAAGAAGAAGAAATTAATATAAATCTAAGAAGAAAAAAGAGGATGAAAGTAGCAGAGAAGAAGAAGAAGAAGAAAAAGATAAAGAAGAAGAAGAAGAAGAAGAAAGAACAATCAACAACAACAACAACAACAACAACAACAACAAACAACAAGAAAATTGAGAAAAATAGTTGGAAAATTGGAAGAAAGAACAAGAAGAGAAACAAGAACGAACAAATGAAATGCGGAATAGAAAGATATGATCACAAATATGATGAAGAATGCCAGAAGTCATAAAAGAAATAATCTCTATATCATCGGAGATTCGTGTTTGTCCGTCTGTCTGTACCGAAACTAGTCACTGCTTACGGCACAATACCCTCAGGAATTCGCGAAGTCTATTAATGAGTATTTTCTTTATAATCAAAATCATTAATACATACAATAAAGAACAATCCTGGATTATAGTATACTTCAGAATTAGTAGGAACATTAAACAATATTAATATATATATATATATATTATATATATATATTAATTTTTACACCACCCGAGTGCGTTTTTTCTGCTAATAAAATAGGAAGTCTCTTCAGAAGAACAACCTCCATCTCTCTTTTTCCCCCCTCCTCGGATTCGCTTCTCTCTTTCTTTCTTTTCTTCTGACCCCATCTCTTCCCCCCCTTTAGATTCCTTTCTTTTCTTTTTTTTTTCTTCTCACTCCATTTCTCTTTCTTTTGTTTCTCTCGGTTTCCTTCTCTCTTTCTTGCTCCTGCTGTGTGTGTTTTTCGATCTTGATTTTAATGTGAACAACTAAAAATGTAATTAGGGTCAATAATTATTTAGACAAATTACTCCCACTTTATTGTTTTGATCACGCAATAATGAAACTAAACAAGATGTCACATTGAATTGGTATAGATATTAATGAATCCGAGTTTGCATAAAAAGCCAAGAAAGCAGCTAAAAGAGCGAAAAGCAAATGCAAGCTCAAAATGATTAATAATAATCGAATGTTATGGCATGGATAAATAAATTTTAAAAATATATAAATATTATGTACCTCCTTTCGTGCCAAAACAATACTTACCCCACCAGCTAAGAACCCCCCCAAAAAAAAACGCTTTCCATTAATCCACAATTAAATAGTTGGTTGATTTGGTCTTGTTTTTGATGGCATGACAATCTTCGTTAGGTTACATTGATGCTCAAGTCTAAGAGTATTTACGGTTTTCGNGTATATATATATATTTACTTTGTCAGTTAATGGTTTTATTTTCGAAGTTTCCTTCCGGACATACATATACACACAAACTGCCCTTTATAATACTGTACATAGAATTGGCTACCCGGCGTCGCCTGGGTAGAAGGGGATTTTAAAGTTAGTCTCGCAGATTCCATTATACTATCACAAGTTAGATCCTCATTGGGATGCCCCATAAAATCCCCACATAAATAATATAACAATATAGTAAGAAATTTTTAATTCAATAATTATACAATAAAAATTACAATATAATTGAGGCGATTTAATTCAATTCAATCAAAACATTCATATTCAATACCTTCTGTTACTATACAAATTTTTGATTTTTTAAATATACTCCCAAATATAAATAAAATCTTCATTATTTTTGCTCAAATAATACAAGCCCTTGGTGATAGTGAATGTATATATATATAATATTTTAAATTATATATATATATATATATATATATACTTTGTCGTTAATTGTTTTATTTTCAAGGTTTCCTCCGGGACATACATATACACACCAACTGCCCTTTACTATATGTATAGATTACATTCGGACTACATACACCACAAATGCCCTTTATATGTGTATAGATTACATCGGACTTACATACACACAACTGCCCTTTATATATGTATAGATTACATATCGTCAGATTTACAAAACACATACACAGTATTCATATACAAATACAGACACACAATTATACAACACACACAGATATGCATACATATATTTCTCAACCACACATATATACACACACACATGCTCAAAGTTACGCATATACAGAACACATAGATACATAGATACACATATAAATCCACCTTGCACACACCATAGACACACACAGGACCTATATACAAACATATATGCAAACATATATAAGCATTTTAAATATACCATCACCCTGATCGGTCTGGGCTTAGAGCAATGCCCGACCTTAACTACTGCAGAGGGTAAGACTCGCCCAAATGGGGCCAACTGTTGGCCTGTGGGTGGTGACCCGTGATGCTTAAGGATGGGAGTCTTGTGGCATGAGCAGTCCATTGACATGCCAACCACTCCACTTAGAACCTTACTTAGGCTAGACGGGCTCGTCGGAGAGGCCCCCTCCGACAACTCGGCAACTGTTCACGTCTAAGCCCTAGCACCTATATAATTGCCCTAACCCTATCCTGCCCTTATGGCAAAGCCCACCCTTTCTATTCATTGGGTTTGCTAGTTGTTTGGCATCGGTTGGTTGGTTGGTTGCGTTGCGTTGGTTTCATATGGCATGTCAACCTTGTTGGGTTATCTAAAGCCAAACGCCAATCTATTTTAGTATTTATGGTTTTAAGTAAGCAGCATCTGAGAGGTAATTACAAAAAGTATATCTGACCAATTGACTGATTTGCTACACAATTGATGTTACATTTTCCTTGGGTAGATGTTAAACTCTATCTGATTGGGCACACCGCGACTCAGTCCTTGAGGTTTAGGGAATGTGACGCGCCTTCATCACCCATTGCTCCCCTCGCGTTCCACTCCTGACTCGAGTGGGTTAAGTAATCTGTTAGGGGTCCCATCCTATAGGGTTAAAATAGAAAATATGTATTCACTTACACAAAAAAGATGCTGTATCATTAAGAAATAATTTATTTCAAAACTTTATCGCGCCATCTAAATGGACCCACTGAGGTTGATTGCCGTAAAACAATAACAATCCAAAACCAAACCTAAACCAAACAACTGCTCAATAGACAAGCACCATCACAAAAAACATACAGTAGACGACGCACATATATAAAAACACACGCTGTCACCACATATACAAAACACACACCATATATCAGTTTATACTACTTCCGTTTTCAACTATCGCAAAATATTTGTTTTGATGCTATTTCTCAAATCGCGGGCAAATAAACACGCTGATTCCAGGTAATGACACAGACTGTTTGGCATTTAATTTTTGTGGTCTTCAGAGTGCAAAACCATGGAAATTTAAGAAGAATTTTGATGTTTACGTTGAAACTTTTTTGGTGGTACCTTGACTTAAGAGTGTTCCCAATCCTATTGAGTTTTCCAGAGCAAGTCACAGTCCGCGACTACTTTGCTTTGTTCAACAATTTGAGGCATCATCGTGACGTGAGCCCTTCAATCGATACAGCTTCTACTGCTGTCAACTCAAGTTACCTAAAAACTATTCAAAGTTTCTCCAAGACATTCATATGCATGCCAATATTGAAGAAGAGTTGGCCAAGTCCCGGAATCTTCCTATTTACGCGCTACTACGTCGGAAACAACCTCACTCAGTTCTTGACACTTGGACCCCGCCGTAGACCTGAGGGGAGATTGTTTGCATCTAGCATTTCCGTTGCGCGCGCAACACCCTAAATTCAGCTCCCCACCTATTACCCGCATCCCGGATACCTAATCTGTTGCTACTCGTGCACAACGTTGGCGACGGCCGCCGCGTATCGAACCCGAAAAGAAAAAAACCTCTTATTTTTGTGGTTTTCTCTTTTTTGTTTTTTCCTTTTGTACGGCTACTCAACCAACTAGAGTAAACCGAAAGAAAAATATCATTCTTAAAAAAAACACATAGATAAAACACCATCGGTCAAACAGGTTGTTTGCATTTTCACAAGGGCTAATTACCATTGGTAAATGTATGACCCAACTATTCACCTCCAGCTATGGGGTAAATAGCCTTAGGTTTTATACTAGGCACTCTATATAAATCTCTGCGTAGAGCAACCAGATAACTAGGAGAAGGGAAACTCTGGTGAATCAAAACCTTTGAAACTCGCTAAAACTAAACTCTGGTCTAACTTGTATTTCAAGTAAGTCTACTGATTGGTCTTCTTTGCGATACATAGACACGCAGCTAACTACGAGCTACACACTTAACGCAGTGTCCAAGTACAGTCGCAGTTATAGTATATTAGAACTATACAAGAGATATGACCACATATCATGATGGGGTGATCTTGGATCATTCCATTCCCTTGTAAGTCTTGACCTTTTGTGTGATTGAATAGACTTGGATAATTTGAAATGACATTGTGGAATTCTCTAATATATATCGATGAATCCCTGTCATTTCTGTCAGTAGACTTGTGTGACTATTCGGGTTTTTGTACGGTTTCTAAAGTTTTTACAACCCGTTTGTTGCCCTATCTTCCCACTTTCTGACGGTAATTGAACTTAATTAATTCTTCAGCGTCATATCTGATCATGCAGAGTGGTTGGTAAAATATATATATATAATTATTGATAATATTAATATATATATATCATCATATCATTCTACGACACACCCGAGCCTTCGCACTTGAGCAGAGGATACTGACATACTCAGAGATGGAGAATTTACTTACCTAGGGCTTAGCCTACCGCCTATGGTTAATAGAGATATCCGTATATGCCCTCGCATAAATTTCTATACCCATAGCTGGATGGGAGCAAATATTGGATTCACTCTACTCTTTACCACAGTCTGGTATTTCAAGGCTTATATGTGAATGATCTGAATCAGCTTCATGTACAGGACATGAACCTTCCTATACTTTCACAACACTCTGATTATTCGACCACGGCCTCCCATACAACACTGTATGTGACCTATTATACTATGTTTTTTGTCTGTATTTAATTGGTTACGCGCCTAACCCTGGTTATAAGAGTCGCCCGTAATTGGCTCCCTAACTTGCGTGCAACTAATCCCAACTAGTCTTGGAGGGAGGGTGATTTAATTCAATTCAAACCTTCCCAAGACACTGGCGTTTATATAGCGCTCAAAGTGAAATTCCGCTACTAATACCCACAGCAGCTCCAGATGCTTGGAACTCCGGCGCCCGAGCGAAGCGCCTCAGTATTCCTCACACTTATCACTACTTTAACCGTACGTACCCACGCTCGCTTATCTAAAATTTGGATATATAATACTAAAATCGTATACTAGGACGTTACAGAGGACAGGACATTGTAAAAACAACACACTCATTACACTTTCCACTTTTTTATGAATATGGATGGTCCTAAACAATATACAAAAACACTTGGATCTACAACTAAGGGTCCTGCAAAACACACACACATCACGACACACACACACACACACACAGATAGAGAGGAGAGAGAGAGAGAGAGAGAAGAGAAGAGGTGGGGGGGTACACATATGCAAAACATACCAACAGACATACATCTACAAACGTACACACATACATCTACAAACGTACAAACATATACACACACATGAAAAGGCATAGCCATACACTACATGCCCTCTAAGAAATTAATTAGAATTAAAAATTTGGAATATTTTGTTAATTGTGTAAAGCTCTGACCCAGATTTATGTCAGGAGAGGGAGGCATCTTTATTTATTGTCCGATTCTTTATTGAAATCTTGAAATCACATTAAAGAATATTCACTCAGTGACCTACACATACTTATCTAATTTTAGCAGAAATTGAAATGGCTAAAAATAGAAACGAATTTGAAATTCTATGGACTATATTATTTCACTCACCCGCTCTCTCTCTCTCCCCCCCCTCTCTCTCTCTCTCTCTCTCATCTCTACTCGTTTTTACTCTCTTTATATATAATATGGGCCGGTTAGCTCAGTCGGTAGAGCGTTCGGCTAGAAACCAAAAGGTTCCATACCGGTCCTCGCCCAACTTAGCGTATGAGTAGCACAGGGATCTGTGCGGTAAAGTAAGGAGCTGATGGTAGGTGTGGCGCTCCACCTCAGATGCTAAAAAACAATCTCCTTGGTCTAGCGCTATTGAAAAAGGGATAGACTCCCTCGCTGACTGGCTGATACCGACTTTAGGCCGCCCCGACGACTTTACTTTACTTATATATATATATATATATATATATATATAAAGTAAGTAAAGTAAAGTCGACGGGGAAGGAGTCTATCCCCTTTTCAATAGCGCTAGACCAAGGAGATTGTTTTAGCATCTGAGGTGGAGCGCCACACCTACCATCAGCTCCTTACTTTACCGCACAGATTCCTGTGCTACTCATAACGCTGAGTTGGCGAGGACCGGTATCGAACTATGAACCTTGTGGTTTCTAGCCTAACGCTCTACCGACTGAGCTAACCCGGCCCTTATATAATGAATAGAGAATGAATGAGAAAAGTACTGGCATATAAAGGTGCTCAATGCTAAAATAGCAGAGCAGGTTTATAATTATATTGTCAGTCTCGTCTGATGATTGCAGTAAGCATGAAACTAATAGTAACGAGATATTAAATCCATAATATCTAATATATATTATTTCACTCACTCAACTCCTCTCTTTCTTCTCTCTCTCTCTCTCTCTTCTCTCTCTCCTCTCTCTCTCTTCTTTCTTCACTCGGATTTACTCTCTTATAATATATATATATATATATATATATATATATATATATATTTAAACAATGGAAAGGAGTAACCTACTCGAGTTTCATCGATTGATTCTTCAGGGTTACATTAGTTAAATTAATCCCATTCCAACGGGCATGTATTATACCATCTAAGATTAATCGAAAACTCGATTAATTTAACTAATGTAACCCTGAAGAATCAATCGATGAAACTCGAGTAGGTTACTCCTTTCCATTGTTAAAATAAATTTTTGCTCTACATTGTATTGAGCACTTTGTATTTTTTTTCTCAATCTTAACCTCTGGATACTGTGCGCTTCCAACGATCGTACTCATACCCACCGGTAAGTTACTACTTATACATTCACAAATATATATATATATTATATATATATATATTATATATATATATATCTTTGATAGAAAGTATTTTTTGCTCTGTATTTAATCTAGAATATAGATTATTATGTTATTATATTTTTTGCTCTGTATTTAATCTAAATTATAGATTATTATACATTGAGCTCTCTCTAGGGATATTAAAATCCTTGTATTTGCACCAACTAAAACGTGCAATATATTACACAGAGAGATTTTGCAGATCCCATGCAGAATCATCCCTTACTACAAGTTTTGGATACCTTACACACACACACACACACACACACACACACCCATACACACACACACACACACACAGAGAAACCTACTTCTAAACAAAACGAAAAATTTAAGAAAGTCCAGTTGGTGTAGGGGATGCGGTCCTCGCCTGTCAGCTTGACAGTCGGATTTCGAATCACGCACAAGGCGGTCTTCCTTATCTATAGCTTTGCTGATGAGGCCTAATAGGCCGAAATGTACATACAGAGATTGATTTTTCTCGATTTGTTTAGCCTTACATTTAAATGGGTATGCCCGCCTAATTAATTAATTATTAATTGATTAACTTTCAAAATTAGGTACGACTTCAATTAAGCACATATTCTCCCAAAAATTGTCGGCTGAAAAAAGCCATATCATAAACACATCGCTTGTGTATTTACCTCTCATATATATATATATATATAATATATATATATATATATATATATATATAGAATGAATAGAGAATCAATGAAAAAAGTATTGGCATATAAAGGTGCTAGAATAGTCTCGTCTGATGATTGCAGTAAGCATGAAACTAATAGTAACGAGATATTAAATCCATAATATCTAATATTTGATTATATATATATATATATATATATATATATATATATATATATATATATATATATATATCTTATTATAATGGAGGTTGCATGCCTGTCTGTCGGTAACCGAAAATATATCAGTGCCCAAGTCACAATTCACCTAGTTATTTATGTCACACTCTCCATGATTTTATTTTTATTTAAACCTCAATTATTAATATTTTTACATTATCAATACTGTTAGCCTTATCTACATACTAATAAAAGGCAATTCTATTTATATATCCAATAAAATAGTTTTTTTATTGTGTTAACGGGAAAGTTAATTTGTATATTGATCTTAAAAAAATTATTTTTGATGAATATGTGTTTGGTATTATTGATGTCTGCAAAAATAATCTTAGGTGCTTTGGCATTGTTCCTTCCAGCTGGAAAAATTTGGCTCAAGACCGCCCTCGGTGGCGGCAGAATCGCCACAGAGGACTGTACATGTCAGAAGTCACCCTGATACAACATCATGAAGCTAAGAGATCCATAAGAAAGCAACGGCAACAAAGCATCGGAACATCATCATCTACAGGGACAACCTACAAATGCAAAGTCTGTGGTCGAGAATGTTTCTCAAACATAGGAGGCGCTGCAACTTCAGGGGCACACAAACACTTTTATCATAGTCTTTCGAGACTGAATTGCCAATGACATGATTATTGATTTCTAATTGTTTGGTTTTATTTTTAATAAATATGAGCAAAAAATCTCACAGATAAATCTTAAAAGAAATCCATTAACAAAAAGAAATAACTGTAATTTTATTCTTTACTTCCTAATTAGTGTCTTATTATTGGTGATTAGCCAAACAGCAAGGGAGTCTATTCCCTTTTTGCTTGTGCTAGACCAGGGGAATTATTTTAACAAAGGTTGAGCCCCACTCTTACCGTCAGCTCCCAGATGCATATCCGCACAGATCAGATTACCGAAGCTATGCTACTCATACGCTGATTTGGCGCGGAACGGTAATGAACTCGGAACCTTTAGGTTTTTAGGCAGACGCTCTACCGACTGAGCTAAACCGGCCCCGTAAATACAGCCAAAATGGCACGTTTTAGTGTTAAAATGCCCTTAGAGAATAATGTAATTTGCTTACCCATGTCATTATTATTTCTCAAGGGAGATAATTATCAGATGCTAATTAGAGAGTACTTACCCTTATTTAGTTATTTGCGGATGCTCTACTGACTGAGCAAAAGCGACCCCGTAAATGCAGCGAAAAATGATACATCTTGGTGTTAAAATGACCTTAGAGAATAATACAATTTGCTATCCCTTGTCATATTAGTTTCTCAAGAGAGATAATTATCAGATTCTAATTATAGAGAACTTGCCCTTATTTACTTATTTATTTGCGTTATTAGATATAATTACTTGAGCCCACTTAATAATGCCCGCTCTTTGTATATACATACATTCATATACACACACATATATATATACATATATATATATGAATGTATGTATATATATATATATGTATATATATATGAATGTATGTATATATAATGAATGTAGTACATATATATATATATATATAATATATATATATATATATATATATATAATTATTATATAAAGTAAGTAAAAGTCGTCGGGTGGCCTAAAGTTGATATCAGCCAATCAGCGAGGGAGTCTATCCCCAAGGAGATTGTTTTTGCGTTTGAGGCGAAGCGCCACACCTACCATCTTATTACCATCATAATTACTCTAAACATCTGTGAAGCTCATGACAAAATTGTATATATATATATATATATACATATATATATTGTGTGTGTGTGTGTGTGTGTATGTATATATATATGTGTGTGTGTGTGTGTATATGTACATATGTATATATGTGAATGTATGTCTGTGTATACAGTATTGAATCTTTATATATATATATTCAACATTGCATATACAGACATAATTTTACATATATATGTGTATATATATATGTGTACGTATATATACATATGTATATGTACATATATATATGTATATGTAAATATATATATGTGAATGTATGTCTGTATATACAATATTGAATATATATATATATAAATATATATATTCAATATTGTATATACAAACATACATTCACACACACACACACACACACACACATATATATATATACGTATATTTATATTAAATTTTGTCATGAGTTTCACAGATGTTTAAAGTAATTATTTTGTTTGTCTGTTGTACGTACATTTGTTTTGAGTGTTGTTTTCCAATCATCCGCACCTTTTGCGTTGCCCTTGAAGATTAATTCGGCAGCAGCTGTGTGGGGCCCGTGGGAGGGGGTGCAAGCGAGCCGGCAGGAGTGTGTGTGTGTGTGTGGGGCGGGAGGCTGGGGTTTAGCACAGATCGCAAGAACTTGATCAGATTTTCCAGCGGGCTCAACTGAACACATCACCTTTTGTACATCGTTACAAGCTCGTTAAAACCAACACGATTGCCAAATGAAATTCCCCAAACTCTCCTTTTTGCCTTGTTTGTCCGTACGGTTTTGCGTGAGAAAACCAGACGCGCGCGTTTTTGGTCGGGGGTTGAGGGTTGGAGGGTGACGGTGGTTGGTTTGCGGCGGGGGGAGTTAGGTGGCGGATGGAGTTTCTCAGAACACCACACATAGCGGGGCGGGATTTGTCAACATTCTTACGTGAGGCCATTATCTGATTCTTGTACCGTTCTCGTTGAAATCGAGGCAAAAATATTTTTCTCTCCGCAAACTCAGCTGCAGTCTTCAAAAGTTATTCACAGCAAAGAGAATGAAAACAGGAAAACGAACAAGAGGTTAAATAAAGAACCACACACACACACACACACACATACACACACATATATATTATTATTATTACTAGCAACAGAAAACACCCGCCGGGCGTCGGAAAAATTATTTTTTGAAAGACATTGCCTGAGAGGATGGGAGTTAAAAATTCAATGTCAGAGTGTTTGTATCATAAGTAAGCAAAATCCTCATATCACTTCATTGCCCCCGGGAGGTTTTCTGCACAGCAACCAGAATACTCGCATTGTTGGTCAATGTAGTGGGCGGCCTACGTTAACATGTCCATTTGTTGGCTTCCACAGAAAAACGTCACTTATGAGCTCGTCCCCGCTTCTCCAGCAGTGTCCTGCATGCCTAGTCCATCTCACCCGGACGGTTTGTGAGATGGGGGGCAGGTGGCCATATAGTTGCTTCCTTGTGGGGTGCTGTTTCACCGATGATGTGGCGGCAGGAATTTTTTCACAGCTAACACTGGGTTCTCCAGCTTTTATGCCAAGGCATATAGTCCTGTTGCCAAACGGAGTGTCTTCCAGCAGCCACCCTCTCGATCCAGGTCAGCACTACCTACCGCAGACACTTGATGGTTATTGAGTGTCTATTGAGGAATAACGACAACACCCAAAACGCCATGATGTGAACTGGGTGTTTGCTTTTCATCACTATCGGTACATTTGTTACATAATCTATGCGGTTGCCTAAGATTATTGTCAATCCCCTGTATTGCTAAAAGGATGGCCGTTTTCATACCATGGGCGGGACTTTCCATGGAACAGTACAGAAAGCTCGCCAAATTACGTGAAGTCACGTGGGACCTGGTTTGGTCCTCAGTTTCAGTTTGACGTCGGGCAGATAAGGTCTTTCTGCCTTAGCTGAAGCTCACTGCATACGCGCTCTATTTAGTCAGATATTAGTTACATGAAATGTTTAGCTAAGGAAATAAAAGTTTAAGAAAATTAACACGGTCTTGTGATTAATGAATGTCTTGGTAACAAGATTGATTAGAAGAAGAAATGAGTTAAGTGCGACCGATCGCCAAGACGAAGTCCCCAAGAAGAAGAACCTGAGATAGAAGATGAACAGAAGAAGAAGTAAGAAGTAAGGTAAAGTAGAAGGGTATGCAACACATCTTGTGGGAACAGAGGAATCCAACGGTTGTTCTGTGAATTTGCAATCTGATCCTGGCAGAATTTTTGCTCATCTTAGAAAGAGTAAAGCATGTCTGGTTGAAGGGGATATCTGGTAGTAGCTGTTACAGTCCCATCATTGGTTTAGATAGATACAAAGTTAGTTTTAAAAGCGTGTGTTTAGAAAGATGTTTAAAAACTTGAATATCCAACAAGAATGACTAAAACAAAAAATGACTTCGACATAAAATAACCTAAAGATTAACGTTAAACTATGTTTCAAACAGGACCATCCTGAAGAGAACTGGACTCCCTGGCATGCATGAAATACTTGTCCAACGCAACCTGAGATGGGCTGGCCACTTAAACAGACTT
Source organism: Doryteuthis pealeii (assembly GCA_023376005.1). NCBI lineage: Eukaryota > Metazoa > Mollusca > Cephalopoda > Myopsida > Loliginidae > Doryteuthis > Doryteuthis pealeii. Next base: position 10,401,183 of record CM042168.1, on the reverse strand, counting down.
GGCGATGACAGACTACCAAAGCAGATTCTCTACTCTCAACTGAGAGAGAGAGAGAGATCGCGTAGAATCGGTAGATCAAAGCTCAAATACAAAGACAACATCAAAAGAAACCTGAAAGACTTGAATATCTCCATAGGCAGTTGGCAAGACGCAACCAGAGACCGATTAAATTGGAGGAAAATGATTTATGTGGTGTCATCATCGGATACAATGGACAGCAATGATTGATTTATTGATTGATATATACTACCTCTGATATTACAGATTACATAAATACTTGTCCAACGTAACCTGAGATGAGCTGGCCACTTAAACAGTCTTGGGGATGACAGACTACCAAAGTAGATTCTGTACTCTCAACTGAGAGAGAGAGATCGCGTAGAATCGGTAGACCAAAGCTCAGATACAAAGACAACATCAAAAGAAACCTGAAGGACTTGAATATCCCCATAGGCAGTTGGCAGTTGGCAAGGCACAACCAGAGACCGATCAAATTGGAGGAAAATGATTCGCATGGTGTCATCATCGGATACGATGGACAGCAAGTAGTAGTAGTAGTAGTAGTAATAGTAGACTGTATTTAGTGCTGAGGCACCAATTCTGCAGCTATGGTTAGTGTGGATTGCTCCTTCATTGCCATTACTCTCGGGTCCACTGACCCGGAGTGGTAGTACCTGTTAAGGTCCCATCTATGGGTTAAATAAAACGTCTTCGGCGTAAAATATATATATTTACCGACCCCTCCGCACGAGCAGGATGTGACACAAGGTCAATTTCTTAAGCGGAGTTCGACAGGTTGGAATTCAGAGTTTTCCTTCTCCTAGACCGGTTGCCTAACCAAGGTTAAAGAGTCCAGTCTGCCCTGCTATTTACCCATAGCTGGAGGGAGAGTAGGATTCATACCTTTCCCAAGGGTATTAGCGCTAAGTGAAATGCATCGGCGTAAAATAACCCAACAATGGTTTACATGCCATAAAATCCAACCAACCAACCAACCAACCCATAGACAAAAAAAGCATAACCCACTTATTGTCTCTATGAACACTGCCGTCCTACTAAACGATTTATTTTAAGGTGATTCCTGATTTTGGCTTGTGTGTTGTTGGAGGAATTTTTTTTGTGAAATGTAACAATAAAGAAACAAGCAACACAGTACAAATAATCACAAAGAAGTTTGAATTGTAACAAAAATTGTCCTTTATATGTACTAGCAAATATATACACCCTCCGGGTGCAAGTATTTAAGTTTTAATGTAATAAAATATTGTATTAAATTAGAAAGGCTAATGAAACTAAATAAAAATGCATATAAATAGATTTGAAACAGAGGGGGTATAATCGAAAAATAGAACAACTGAAACTTACTCTTCCATCATTCTCATCCTTCATTTTTATTTTTTCTAATTTAAGTATTTAGTTAAAAGAGGAAGTAAAGAATAAAATGACAGTTATTTTTTCTTGTTAATGGATTTCATTTGAGATTCATTGAAGAGATTTTTGCTTATATTCATTAAAATAAAACCAAACAGTTAGAAATCAATAATACTAAGCACATATTTATTAAAATCACATTTTTAATATCAATATGCAAATTAGCCTTCCCATTCACACTGTAAACCGCTATTTTGTTGTATATATAAATATAATTGCATGTTGTTAGAATGTAGATATGCTTAACAGTATTAATAATGTAAAACAATTTTATTAATAATTGAGGTTTAAATAGTAATAAAATCATTGAGAATGTGATGTCAATAACTAAGGGAATTGTGACTTGAGTAGTAATATAGTTTCGGTTACAGACAGAAAAATACACTATCTCCATTATAATAAGAAGATATTATAAATTGTATCAAATTAACAACAAATTACAAAGGTGTGTATTGGTAAATGAATGTTCCTTTTACAAATTCTTATTAGTGTTAAGGCTTACTTGTATTTGTGTTGTATACCCTTTTTACTTACTTTCTTCTATTCTTCTTCTGGCGTCTTTTCTATCTTACGTCTTCTTCTAGCGTCTGGACTTCGTCTTGGTGGTCGGTTGCACTTAACTCATTTCTTCTTCTAGATCAGTCTTGTTACCAAGACATTTACCAACCACAAAACTGTGTTATTTTCTTAAGCTTTTATTTACTTAACTAAACATTTCATGTAACTAAATATCTGATTAACATAGCGCGCGTATGCAGTGAGTTCCGGTTAACGCAGGACATCCTCACTGCCTGACGTCCAACTGAAAACTGATGACCCAACCAGGTCCCACGTGACTTCACGTATCTCGCGGGCTTTCTGTAATCTTCCATGGAAAGTCTCGCCCGTGATATGAAAAGGGCAATCCTTTAGAAATACAGGGGATTGACAATAATCTTATGCAACCGCATAGATTATGTAACATTTGTTCACCCGATTCGAGGAGGGTTGTTATTTCGTGACTTGCCTGTTCGCTGGCTACTGCTTTTCTACCACTAGAATCTCCCTTTCTCCCGCTTTCAGAATATCTGTTAGTTGGCGGGACTTTTGAACTTTAGGGGTCGATCAGTCTGGCTTTGTCTATTTCTAGAATACGATCCTTTTTTTATTTCCTTCTCCAAGCTTGGTCTAACAAGAATCTAGAGCTTATGAACCATTACAGACGCGCAGACAAATCACTATTTTTAAGCAGCAACAATGAAATAAAAGATTTTCTTTTTTATTCTTGGTCGTTAATATTTTCAAGTTAATGTTGTGAAAACTTCTGTTATTGATTCGGTTGTCTAAACTGGCTCGACGCATGTATTGATCACTTTAAAAAAACATTTGTTATTTTTGCGACTGATTCGGTTTCTTTTTCTTTTTATTCGACATAGTCAAAGTTTTGACAAACTCTTTTTTTTTCTTTTCCTTTTCCGTTGAGTCAATCTCAGTAATGCGCAATCATGCACACACACACACACACACACACACACACACACACACATGTTATATATATATATATATATATATATATATATATATGAGGAAGAATGAATAAGGAAAAGAAAGAACAGAATGGATAATAAAAGATGGATTTAATCAATATCACTTACACATGTGTTTCGGTCTGTTCATCTGTGTGAAAATATTTCGCACACAGAGAAGATTCGACCTTCATCAGAGTGAAATTTTATTTTGGATGAAAAAATTCGTTGGGGAAAAACGGAGAATTTTTTTTTTTAGAAATGTTCACATTTTTTTTTTTTTTTTTAGAAATGTTCACATTTTTCATTATTATTTTTAATGAAATAATATATTTCATTTCATTTGTTTATTTAATGATAATAATAGTTTGAACCGTGCACACAGAGATGAACTGACCGAAACACATGTGTAAGTGATATTGATTAAATTGATCTTTTATTATCCATTCTGTTCTTTCTTTTCTTTATTCATTCTACCTCATATTGTCGGATTCATTTCCAATGTCCATTTTTACACACACACCACACACACACACACAACACACACACACACACATATATATATATATATATATATATATATATATATATATATATATATACCTTCCCAAAAAACAAATTACACACCAATACCTAACCTCCTCAATATCCTACATACTGAAACAAATCGGTAATTATGAACTTTTGTCTAGTAAATTATGGTGTCCAGAAAAAACAGAACCCACAAATTTTGTAATAAAACTGTTATTTCAACTAGGGGGGTTTAGAGTTTAGGGTTAGGCTTGGGGTTGGGGTTAGGTTTAGGGTTGGGGATAGGTTTAGGGTTAGGGTTTGGGTTCTGTTTTTTCTGGGTCACCCTGTACACCCCTAAACACCCCTAGTAAAATTAACAGTTTTATTACAAAATTTGTGGGTTCTGTTTTTTTCTGGGACACTCTAATTTACTAAACAAAAGTTCATAATTACCAACAAATCAATAAATCAATTTATCAATGACTCACCACAATTTGTTTTTAGTTAGAATATTAAATCCCTTAGTAATCCTCCTTAGTAAATAATTTTATTTTTAACACATCAACTAACTTTCAATAAAAATCCACTAATTCAAACATTTTTTTACCGGCAATATAACAATTAGCATAGATATCTTCTGAGCTTACAATATCAATTCTAACACGACTGGTAAGTCATTTGTATTTTCTTAAATATTTAATAGTTATTCAAGATTATTTTTTATTTGTATAACAAACTAGGGAAGCATACGCAAAACTGTTACAACTAAAATCGGCAAAAACTTACAAATCGGTCGGAAAATTATGGTGAGCTGAGAAAAAACAGAACCCACAAATTTTGTAATAAAATTGTTAATTTTAACTAGGGGGTTTAGGGTTAGGATTTAGGGTTAGGGTTAGGGTTTATGGTTAGGGTTAGGGTTAGTTTAATGGGAAAATAAATAAATGATTTGGGTTCTATTTTTTTCTGGGTCACTATGTATACAGGGTGACCAAGAAAAAATAGAACCGACAAATTCTGTAATAAAACTGTTAATTTTACCTAGGGGGTTTAGGGTTAGGGTTTAGGGTTAGGGTTAGCGTTTAGGGTTAGGGTTAGGGTTAGGTTGGTGTTTAGGGTTAGTTTAATGGGAAAATAATAAATAATTTGGGTTCTGTTTTTTCTGGGTCAACTGTAATATGTTTTAATTTTCCGACCGATTTGCAAGTTCAGCCCTTAAATCTCTCTCTCTCTCTCTCTCTTCTCTATATATATATATATATAATATATATATATATATATATATATATGAGGGTTGTTTAGCTGAATATAAATATGCAATAAACATCTTTTGAATAATTGATGTTTCATTCGCCATATCCGTTATTTTTTTTTCGCAGCGTATGAATAATTAAATGATTAACATTGTGAATTCATAATATAGTTGCCATGTTTGTTTATAAACTGAAGGTATTATGGAAATATTGGCATTTGTTTGCTTCTTGCATAGAATTTATCCCGATATACGGTGAGGCGTGTTGTGTAATGGTTACCGTCGTAGAAATTGGACGCGGTGAGACGAGTTCAAATCTTGGACGAGGTTGTTTGCAGTTCACATAGCGCTAATACCTTTGGTAAAGTTATGAATACAACTATTCTCCCTCCACCACGGGCAACTAGTGGGCAGAATGAGCTCTTTAACCTTGGTATAGCAACTGGTCTAGGAAAAGGAAAACTTTGAATTCAAAACCTGTTAAACCCTTCTGGACGATTCTTAAATTAGACCAGGGAGGAACTCCGAGAGATCGACCAAAAGACAAGAAACAACATTTGTATTATAAAGTGTTATCTAAGGCCGAAAAGCAAAGTTTAAAATGAATAATGCCCATTTTCCATAGATTTACAGCATAAGCAATTAAGAAATAACACATACTATCGAGGAATAAAATTTGTATTATATAGTGTTAGCCAAGGCCGAAAAGCAAAGTTTAAAGTGAATAATGGCCATTTTCCATAGATTTACAACATAAGCAATTAAGAAATAATACACACTATGAGGAATAAAATTTGTATTATATAGTGTTATCCAAGGTCGAAAAGCAAAGTTTAAAGTGAATAATGGCCATTTTCCATAGATTTACAACATAAACAATTAAGAAATAACACACACTATCGAGGAACAAAATTTGTATTATATAGTGTTAGCCAAGGCCGAAAAGCAAAGTTTAAAGGGAATAATAGCCATTTTCCATAGATTTACAACATATGCAATTAAGAAATAACACACACTATCGAGGAACAAAATTTGTATTATATAGTGTTAGCCAAGGCCGAAAAGCAAAGTTTAAAGGGAATAATAGCCATTTTCTATACTTTTACAACATAAGCAATTAAAAACTGGGCACCCCATATTTCTGACCACATCCAAGCTAAATTTAGTCAATAACTATATACAGTTATCCAGGGCAGAAAAGCAATGTTTAAAGGGAATAAATGCCATTTTTGATACTTTTCCAAGATAAGTAAAATAAATAAATAAATAAATAAAAAACACATACCATACTATCCAGGAAAAATCTGTATAATACGGTGTAATTCATCAATAGAGATGTGAAAGATTAAAGATTTGCTGATATAATTCAATTAAAAACAGAAAATCTAAAATTAAATCTAAGGTCATGTTTTTAAATTTTATTCAACAATGTCTATTTTTTTTTCAATTTAAACATTTTTTTTGAAGGTTGATAATTCATGAAAAAAAGATTGGATAGATTAAATAGAATATCTACTGATGCAATTCAAGGAGAAATAGAGAATTATAAACTAAATCTAATAATTCTCATAATTGTGTGAAGGACAATAATTTATCAAAGATGAAAGGAGAGATTAAAGGAAAATATATGCTGATATAAAATTCAATGAAAAAAATCCGAGTGAAAAAAAAAAGAAGAAAAAAAAAAGAAGAAAAATGAGAAAAAATATTAGTCGATTAAAAAAATAAATAAATAAATAAAATGAAAATAAAAAACTTGGGAGAATTGATTATTGTTGCAGACAAAACATATTTTTAAATATAATGTCTTATGAAGTACAAGGTCATGACAATTTTGCTCTCGACCAGACAGGAGACAGGAGACAGGAAATAAGAGCAATGTTTGAACATGGAAATGACGATAAGAGGGAGAGGGAACAATAGGAGTAAGAAGAGGAATAATAATAATAATAATAATAATAATAAGAAGAAGAAAGAGAAGAAGAAGGAGGAGGAGGGAGGAGGAGGAGGAGGACGAGGAGGACGAGAACGAGGGGGAGGAGGGGAGGACGAGGAGGAGGAGGAAAAGAAGAAAAAAAGAAGAAAAAGAACGAGTAATAGAGGGATTAGAAAAAGGAGGGGTGAGAGGAAAAACAGAAGCAGAGGGTGGAAGAAGAAGAAGAAGAAGAAGAAGAAGAGAGGGATTAGGAAAGAGAGAGAGAAGAAGAAGAAGAAGAAGAAGAAGAAGAAGAAGAAGAAGAAGAAGAAGAAGAAGAAGAAGAAGAAGAATAACGAATAGAGGGATTAGAAAAAGGAGAGACGAGAGAGAAGAAGAAGAAGAAGAAGAAGAAGAAGAAGAAGAAGAAGAAGAAGAAGAAGAAGAAGAAGAAGAATAACGAATAAGAGGGATTAGAAAAAGGAGAACGAGAGAAGAAGAAGAGAAGAAGAAGAAGAAGAAGAAGAAGAAGAAGAAGAAGAAGAAGAAGAAGAA
>CM042168.1:10371512-10389012 GCA_023376005.1 Doryteuthis pealeii | reverse complement strand
TTCGTGTTATTACGTTCACATTCAGACTAATAACCTTGGGAAAGGTATGAACCCCCTCATCCCTACATCTAGAGGTGAGGTTCCATTTATTACCATTATTCCCAGGTCAACTGGTTAGGGTTAAATAGGTAAAAAATAGTTTAAAAATGTGTTTAAAAATGAGTGAAGCCATAGCATATTACGCCTGCATGTGCTAGACGGCGGTGACTGAGGGTCGTACATAGATAAAGAAGATGAGTTTAAAAAATGTTTAAAAATGAGTTAAAAAAATTGAATACCCCAGGGTGGTGGTTCAATGGCTTCGGCCCTGGACCTTATAAGCTAATAGCGTTGATCCCAGGGTGCCATCTCCCCGGACAACACAACCTCTTGATTTAAAGGAGCAGGGCTGGGTTTATTACCCAGTGCTTGAGGCGCCATCCCTGAGGGGGAATGCCAACGGGATCAACGCATTTTTGCACCAGCTACCCATGAGTCCCGACTTGTGGGTGGTCACACATTAATAGGGTCTTGTGCGAAACCCGTACAACGTGGGGTACGTGGTAAATGGCATAATGAATAATAAGAGTATTTACGGGGTTCGAAGGAGCTCTTATTTTTCCGTAGTTGTAGGCAAATTGTCGGACATAGAAGGAACAAACACGAAAGTAAATGCAGACACTTGTATTAACAAAAATTACATAAATGTTCTTGCAAATGTTATTGGTATTTGCTACAAGACTTATCTGTGAGTTAAGCAGAGTTCTTGGAGTAGTGGTAGGAAATGTTGATAAGACGCTTGTTTTCACGTTTCTCGTTCTTCCCCGGTAACCGGTTCGGTGATAAGTAATGGTGGCGGATGCTATTTTAGAAGCTTCTCGCCCGGGTAACAGTTCCTTTAAATGACGGTGGATGGAAGTCATGGGAAATGGACTCGTCGCCCCGAGTTCAAATCCTGGACGTGGTAATTGCATTTCCACTTAGCGCTAATACCCTTGGGAAAGGTATGAATCCTACTCTCCCTGCAGCTATGGATAAATAGTAGGGCAGACTCGGCTCTTTAATCTTGGTTAGGCAACCGGTCTAGGAGAAGGAAAACTGTGAATTCAAACCTGTTAAACTCTGCTTAAGAAATTGAACTTGTGTCACATCCTGCTCGTGCGGATGGGTTGATAAATATATATTTGGTCTATTTAGCCTTCTGTAGTGTGCTATTGAGACCGTCTTGTAGTATGCAGACACAATGCCTTCGAAAGTGTACTGTGAAAAAAATGCCTCCGTCCAGGTCAACGGTCCGTAGATAAGTGGGCTCTGTTTGGGCTAAGTGATGAGAGCGTTTTATTTTACGTCTCTCTATGGTAACGGCTCCCTGATAAGTAAGGTTTTTGGTTTTGGCGCCAACATACGATGTTGGCGATTCGCCCCCTAGCGGCAGGGGGAGATAATTAACTATGGAATTTCCAATAATAGAACCAAATCGTCTTTGGCATAAAATAACCCAACAAGAGGAGGATAAGGAGGGAGATAGAAGGGAAAGGAGTAGGTAGAAAAAATGAATGGTGAGGACACCAGATAGGGGAGGGGAAGTAGCCATTTCTTGGAAAGAGATATGAGTAAAAGGAAATACCCTAAAATCCTCCCAACCAACCAACCAACCAAGCATTTTTCTTTCCTGGATTTTGATGTTTTATTGTTTATTCATTAGTTATTTATGTTGTCTGAAGAAATAACGAAATACTTATAAATCGGCTTTGATATAATTGTTCCTTGTAGCATTATTTTCTGCTACTAATAAAATAATCAGTTCCCCCCTCTTCTTTGCCATGTTCAGATTACCTTTTGTTTGTTGCTTGAATTATCCGTACAGTTGTTTTTCTTCCTATTTTTGTTTCCGAGTTTTTTGTTCATTATTATGTTTGGCATTAAATTATTATGTTAATATTGCTGCTGGGGGCGTATATATATATTTATATTATATATATATATATATATATATATATATATATAGAGAGAGAGAGAGAGAGAGAGAGAGATAAGTAAAGAAATAACAAAAGACTTAGAGATTTAGCGTTATAGTCTATTTCAGGGAGCTTAGACAAATAGTCTAAATCTCCCGACTCATTTTTCTTTTTAGCAACATCAAGGATTTCAGTGGGAATTCATATCACAGGACCACAAAATTCTAAAAAATTTTAAAAGATATATAAATAAAAATCTGTTTTCAAATGCCTTTAAAGTAATACAAAATTTCATCATTCACATCTGATGAGTCGGCAGATTTAGACTATTTGTCTAAGCTCCCTGAAATAGACTATAAAGCTAAATCTCTAAGTCTTTTGTTATTTCTTTACTTATATATTTGCTCTGTGACTCTAGCATTAAGAGTACACATTAAGCTCTCAAACTGCGACTTTTTTTTAAATGAAATTCTTGTGTCGTAAGGAAGATTTCTTCTCTGGACTTTTGGATTATATATATATATATATATATATATATATATATATATATATATATATATGAGGTAATGAGGCGTATATATATATATATATATATATATATATATATATGAGGTAAAATAAGGAATGAAAGAACAAAACTCAGACAAAAATGTGTAGTATATTTCGCTGGAATGTTAAATTCCACTTCCTAGGCCTTTATTGAATCATTAGAATCATACAAGTGTTTTATAGAAGGGGGAAGTAGGTAGGTGGGTAAGTTTTGTGGTGAGAGGAAGATTTGATTGGTTATAGGAGACATCTTATATAGGAGGGAGATAGAAGGGAAAGGAGTAGGTAGAAAAAAATGAATGGTGAGGACATCAGATAGAGGAGGGGAAGTAGCCATTTCTTAGAAAGAGATATGAGTAAAAGGAAATAGTAAATGAGAGTAATACAAGGGGAGGGGGTTAGATGACCATAAAATCAAAATCAAACCAGTAAATTAGTATGATCCTAATGATTCAATAAAGGCTGAGGAAGCGGAATTTAACAATCCAGCGAAATATACTACACATTTTTGTCTGAGTTTTGTTCTTTCATTCCTTATTTTACCTCATTCTGTCGGATCAATTCCAACCCCCTTTTCCTCATATATATATATATATATATATATATATATATATATATATATATTAGAGTGTACAATACATTTATGGTGCTATTGTTACCATTGGTTTCCAGACAGCATGTTAGCTACCCTTCATCACGACAACGCGCCTGTTTAAGATATACAGAGAATGTCCCTTCATTTATATCTGCATGTTTCTTCTTTTTTAGTTGGTGAAATTTTCTTAACATGCTGCCTGGAAACCAATGGTAGCAATAACACCTTAAATGTATTGTACACTATAATAAATAAATAAATAAATACAGCTCTTCCACATGTAATCGAGCACTTTATTTTCAATTCTCCAATACTAACAAAAGACTACGTATTCATAATTATTACATGCTGTTTCATTTTTCTAAATTTTTTAATGTATCTTCCTTAATATATGGCAATTAAATCTGTGTTGTTGTTTGATGGTGTACCTCCATATTTGGCTACTCTAGTTCGTGAATGGCTGAACTGAATCCCAATTTTCCAGGGAGATGAATGGGACATGGTCCGCATGAATAGTCGGACAGAAGCCCTAATGGATCTTATGACATTTAGGCACCCCTTTTGCTTTGCTGATTCATAAGTACATTTTTTTCATTTACACCATCAACATCCGGTTGTTTGTTAAGGGTTAGGGTTAGGGGTTAGGGTTAGGGGTTAGTTTTATAGTTTTTTTAAAACCTCTAAAAATCGTCTGTTAACAAACAACCGGATGTTGATGGTGTAAATGAAAAAAATGTACTTATGAATCAGCAAAGCAAAAGGGGTGCCTAAAGGTCATATGGTCTGCCCTAATTTAACACCCTATGATTTTTCCTTAGGGCTTGAATGAAGGAGAAAGGAGAAAGGCTGGACTGGTGCCCATTTAGATTTTTAGATAAACACTGTCATGTGTGCTTTTATCATATTATTTTTTTTTTTTTTGTAAAAATAATGACTCAGAAATAAATTATAAGATTTTCAAAATAGGGAAGGGGGTTACTTTACAATCACCCTGAATATATATATATAAGGAACAACCAGAAGCTAGCAACACTACTGTCCTTACACAGTCTGAAGAAGGGAGCATAAAAATCCGGAAAATTTACCTCTACTAAATAAACGAAACTCTACTCAAAAACAACTAATATTCTGATATTTATTACTTTAACGCTTCATACAAATTCCCAAACCTAATATATGTACCTCCCACAAACGGATACATATACCAAAATAATCACAAATATATATATATATATATATATATATATATATATATATATATATATATGTGTGTGTGTGTGTGTGTGTCTGTGTGTGTCTCTGTGTGTGTGTGTTGTCTGTGAAAGTAACTAGATACTTATAATGCATTTTAAATTAATGCTGACAAATGTGGACATGTTTTCAATTTAAATTTAAAATTTAAATTTTATAAGGTTATAGCTTGATTCTAAATACTTTTTTTTTAAGATATTACTCCTCGTATATAGATAGGCACAAGCACCATGTATCAACTACTTCCCATAATGCAATGCATATTTTCCATTTGCTCCGAGCAAAGACACTTCACCAAATAAATAAATAAAGTCGAATAATTTCCATAAATCTAAAAAAAGGATACGACAATGAAAACCAAAACTAACAGCTTATTTTTACAAGCCAAGATGTCAATTTTTAAATTCTAATTAACTGGTAATTTTTTTTTTTTTTCTTTCCTGATTTTCCGAGAAAAGAGACGAGAAAAGAAACGAGAAGAGAGACGAGAAGAGAGACGAGAAAGAAACGCATTGGAAAGAAAAAAGAGAGAAAAACCCAGAAAAGATGAAGAGAACTAAATGCAAAGATCATCTTAAATGTATTTTAAAACCGATATCTGGTTGTGTTTATTCTTTACTTGTAAGGATTTTCTAATACATTCATGAAATGTGAGTTTTTTTTTTTTAAAAGAATCTCCCGCCAAATATTGGAACAACTCATTGAAATTATGGAGTGCGTAGAATGAAATGTTTCTGGTTTTATCTTTGATTCGGTCTTTGATTTATTTATTTATTTATTTGTCTTTTATGTTTCCTATGTTTTGAATTTGTTCCATTTTGGAAAAGATGAAAAATTATTTTGCAGTGAAGAGTCCATTTTGAATGGATGTCTTGGTGAGTAGAAATGTGATTATTTTGAGAGGTTGTGTTAAAATTAATTATGAAGAGGAGGAGTGGGGTGGGTGACTGAATGAGAGTGAGTTGTAGGCTTACGAAGAGGGAGAGGGAGATTGACGAAGAAGGGGTAGGGGATTGAAAAAGGGAGAGGGATGGTTTAAGATGAGAGAGATAGAAGAGGGGGTGGGGAGGTGAACAAAAGGGAGAGGGATGTTTACAAAGAGGGAGATTGAAAAAGAGAGAGTGGGTGTTGCAGAAGAGGGGGAGGGAGATTGAAGAGGGAGAATGTGATTGAAGAAGAGGGGGTAGTGATTGAAGAAGAAGAAGAAGAAGAAGAAGAAGAAGAGAGAGAGAGAGAGAGAGAGAGAGAGAGGGGGTTATTGAAGATGAGGGTGAAAGTGATTGAAAAGGGTTTGGGTGATTGAAGAAGAGGAAGTTGAATTAGTTGTCAGATGCTTGAAAATTGAATATATATATATATATATATATATATATATATATATATATATATATATATATAATATATATTGAATCAATCAAGGGTTGAAAATTGAATATATATATATATATATATATATATATATATATATATATATATATATTCAATTTCAACCCTTGATTCAAAAATTGAATATATATATATATATATATATATATATATATATATATTCAATTTTCATTGATTCAAAATATAATATATATATATATATATATATATATATAATATTCAATTTTCAAAGCATCTGTCAACTAATTACTTTATTTTTTTTAAGAACGAAAGTGAGAAAGGGAGAAAACAGGGGTAAGAGAGAATAAGATGAAAATATTTTATAAAATATCGCAGTGAATTCGTATATTACAATGTTTGTTTTTTTAGGAAATGTTTTTTGTTTAAATTTAAAATATTATTTAAAAAAATGCAATCCTAAACTTGTTTTAAAACAATTCTATTTGAGAGAGACGAACACACACAGAGAGAGAGAGAGAGAGAGAGAGAGAGAGAGAGAGAGAGAGAGAGAGAGAGAGAGAGAAGAAGAGAGAAGAGAAGAGAGAGAGACAGATTTTTCCTTACTTTATTTTTCCTTGCTGTGAAGAGTTCTAGAAATTGGTTGATTTTTGTTTAATTATTAAATTATATCCCTTAATTAGTAAAAATCAAAAACCAAATTTTCTGTTTTCTTAGTTAGAAACACATTAATGTGTCTGCGAGATTTCAGATCAGAATGGCATCTCTTTTCGGAGTTATAAGTCGACACGTACATACCAGAAACATTCTTATATATATATATATATATATATATATATATATATATATATATATATATATATATATATTTAGAAGTAAAACACTGATTTCAAAAACCAGGATGGTGTTTCCTGTACTCCTATACTCCTCAAGGAGTAGACAGGATTATCACAGGCCTGTCGGTTGGGGCTTTAGAAAATACGACTGCACCTCTGCAGAGTGGTAAGACCCCCCCCCAACGGGGACCACCCGTTCGCCTAGGGTGGTGACCTGTGATGCTTAAAGACGGAATCCTGGTGACTGAGCAGTCCATGACATGCAGCACTCCACTTAGGCCTAGACTAGATGGTTGGTCAGAGAGGCCCCGATCAAGAGGGTTGGAGCTGGAAGAAGATTGAAGAAGAGGGAAGTGAGTGTGATTGAAGAAGTGCAGGAGACTGAAGAAAAACTTTTTTTTTAATCTGAAGAGAAAGAAGAAAAGAAAGAAAAACATGTAGTGAAGAAAGAAACGAAAGACAGAATGAAAGAAAGAAAAAAAAAGAAAAAGTTGGTGAGTTCTGTAAAGAATTGAATACGCAAAAAAGAAAAGAAGAAAGGATGAAAAAGAAAAGAAACGAAAAAAAGAAACAGAATGAAAAAAAGAGAAAAGAGTGTAAAAAAAAAGAAGAAAACAACTGTCAAAAAAAGAATAAGAAAAAGATATTTGAGAAAAGAAAGAAAATGATGAAAGAAAAAACCATGATGAAATAAATGATGGTATAAGGAAGAAAATAGAAGCGAAAAAAAAAAAAAAAAAATCAAAAGAAGCAAAGAAAGAAGAAAGAAAGAAAGAAAAAAAGAAAGAAAGAAGAAAGAAAAAAAAGAAAGAAAACAAATGAAAAACAAATAAGGAAAAAAAAGAAAGAAGAATAATGAGAAGTGAGAAAATAAAAAATGAAAGAAACCAAACGAGAAAAAAGAAAAGAAAAAAAAGAAAAAATAGATAAGAAGTGAGAAAAGAAGAAAAAAGAAAGAAAACCAAACGAGAGAGAAAGAAAAGAAAAAAGAAAGAAAAATAGAAAGAAAGAAAATCAAATGGGAAGCAAAGAAAGGAAAAGTAAGAAACATAGAAAGAAAGAAAACAATGAGAAAGAAAGAAAAATACAAACATGACACAAAGAAAGAATGAAAGAATGAATGAAAGAAAGAAAAATAATCTGTTTTGAGAAATTAAAGAATAAAAGAAAACACTTAATGATAAAAGAAATGAAAGAATGAAAGAAAAAAATCAAACGATCAGAAGGAATGAAAGAAAGACAAGAGAGGAAAGAAAGAAAAGAAGGAAAGAAAGAAGGAAATAAATTAAAGAATGAAAGAATGAAAGAATGAAAGAAAGAATGTAATTGAATAAAGAAAGAAAGAAAGAAAGAAGAAAGAAAGAAGGAAAGAAATTAAAGAATCAAAGAATGAAAGGAAGAATGTAATTGAAGAAAGAAAGAAAGAAAGAAGAAAGAAATTAAAGAATGGAAGAATGAAAGAAAGAATGTAATTGAAGAAAGAAAGAAAGAAAAAAAGAAAAAAGAAGGAAGGAAATAAATTAAAGAATCAAAGAATGAAAGAAAGTATGTAATTGAAGAAAGAAAGAAAGAAAGAAAGAAAGAAAGAAAAAAGAAAGATGGAAAGAAATTAAAGATTGAAAGAATGAAAGAATGAAGAAGGAATGTAATTGAAGAAAGAAAGAAAGAAAAGAAAGAAAGAAAAAAGAAAGATGGAAAGAAATTAAAGATTGAAAGAATGAAAGAATGAAAGAAGGAATGTAACTGAAGAAAGAAAGAAAGAAAGAAAGAAAGAAAGAAAAAAAGAAAAAAGAAGAAGAAAGAAAGAAAGAAGGAAAAAGTATCGAATTTAAAAAAAAAAGAAGTCAGACAAAAACAAGAAAAAAAAAAGAATGAAATAAATACCGGATATCAAGTTAAAAATAATGCCACAAAAACTTTTTAAAAAAAGAAGAAAAAAACAGCAAAATAAAATTTTTTTTTTTATAAAATAAAAGTTTTTAGAGTATTGACTGCCCCAATCATAATATTCGTTTTTTTTTTGTTTTCTGTCTTTTATTTCTTTCTTTTTAAAAATTACCTACCAAGTACATTCTCTGATGTTAAGTGTCTTATAAAAGTATCATTATGAATTACTACCTACTTGAGACCATCAACAACAGCACCTCAGGAATTATGCCAAATAGATGGAAAAAAATCCAAATTTAACCTTCAATAAATATTTCAGACTATCCTCCTCATCCCTGACTATCCTCCTCCTCATCTCTGAAAAATAAGAGCTTAATCAAAATATATCAGATATCAATCAGGGCTAACTCTCTAAGTCAATCTTTTTTTATTTCTGCATATTAAATTGAAGAGCATGAGAGACCGCCTACTTTAAACACCTGACGTCCTTCCCGTTTATTAAAGGTGTGTGCCTCAGAGAAGGGTAGACTAGGATTAGCGGGCGAGGTGGTAAGACTGAAACAATTTTCAAAGGTGTGTGTCTCTATCAGTGGTTCTCAAACGACGCAGCGCCTCTCAGAGATGGGGTAGACTAGAATTAGCGGGCGAGGCAGTAAGACTGAAACAATTTTCAAAGGTGTGTGTCTCTATCAGTGGTTCTCAAACGACGCAGCGTGCCTCAGAGATGGGGTAGACTAGGATTAGCGGGCGAGACAGTAAGACTGAAACAATTTTCATAGGTGTGTGCCTCTATCAGTGGTTCACAGTCCCTCTCTTTCTCAAACCGTCGACACCGTGTATTATGACGTGGTAGTAAAAGCTTTGAGGTCCGAATATAGGCTAAGTATAAGAGAAATAATCTTTGGGCTTCTTGAACGACATCTAGCGTGGAAAAGATGAATTTAAGGGCAGGCGGTGAAAGGGCAACGAAAACGGTGTCGTAAGGGATTTGTCCCGCCGGTTAAAATTGACCGCTAAGGAAGGTAACTCCGATGGTTAATTATCTATATGTGTAAAATGACAAGGAAGCTCGTGGTGTAATGGTTAAAGTCATAGGAAATGGACTCGTCGCCCAGAATTCAAATCCTGGGCATGGTAATTGCATTTCACTTAGCGCTAATACCCTTGGAAAGGTATGAATTCTACTCTCCCTCCAGCTATGGGTAAATAGTAGGGCAGACTGGGCTCTTTAACCTTGGTTAGGCAACCGGTCTAGGAGAAGGAAAACTCTGAATTCAAACCTGTTGAACTTCACTTAAGAAATTGACCATGTGTCACATCCTGCTCGTGCAGAGGGGTTGGTATATATATATTTGTGTGTGTGTGTGTGTGTGTGTGTACGTCTGTATGTGCATGTATGAGCATGTATGTGCATGTATGTGTGTTGGGTACATGTGCATGTGTACACGCATGTGTGTTTGTCTGTCTGTAACCGAAACTATATCAATACTCAAGAGACAATTCCTTTAGTTATTTACGTTACATTCCCAAGTCATCCAAAGACACCGTGTTTCGACGTGTCACGTCTCTTCCGTGTGGCTAGACACAACAAATATCTCTGACCAGGAGCTAGTTTCACATCTAGCTCCTGCGGAGGGTTTGGTAAATATATATATATGCGTAAAATGACACAACCGTTATCATCTTACAACAGCGTCTGGTTTAAAATCTGAATAGAATAATTTCAGAGGTGAATAGGTAGTGAACTTTGAAATATCTCATCATACAGGCCTACAATAAGCCATTTATTCGCTGTGTTGTTTTTGTGTACCCCTTATATTGCGAAATCTATCTTCTTCATTTTAGTTTCTATTGTGGGGTTTTAAGGGGTCAAAATAAGACAAACACGACCGGTAACAATGTAGACAAATGTGTTTAACAAAAGAGTAGAAATTTACATCAAAGAAAGTGGAGATTGCATCCGACCAATATACTTACGAGCTGACTCGCATTTGCTTCCCGTCAAGCCACCATTGTTCCTTTTACTTATAGTAGCCGTCGGCGCATTCCATTATTGTTCATAGGTTATATCACCTATAACAGTTTCACACTTTCGACAGTTAATAAACCTGTATATAAAAGTGTTGAAGAGGAGCGAACACCTCTACAAGATGGACTGACCCAGAAGCATTTAAGAGTCGACACAGCAGTGACTGAGGTCGGAATTTATTCGAATGAAATTACTGCGTCAACTCCAACCATTTGAACCTCCTTATTTGTATGTTTGTCTTGTGATTTGTACTACTTCTTTGTTCTATGTTAAGTGTTGAATAAATACATATTCTTTTTGCCACCTCAAGGATACAAAAAAGCAATTCATCTCCAGAGTCAAAACTATGGGGAAATATTTAAACTACGCACTAAAAGAAAATGGCGACGTTTAGAAAGAAATCTAGGATTGCTTGTGTTACATAATCTATGCGGTTGCATAAGATTATTGTCGGTCCCCTGTAATTCTGAAGGGATGACCCTTTTCATACCATGGCCGGGTCCTTCAATGGAAAATTACAGAAGCCCGCCAAAATATGTGAAGTCACGTGGGACCTGTTCGGTCCCCAGTTTGCAGTTGGACGTCAGGCAGTGAAGATGTACTGCCGAACTGTGACTCCTCTGCATACGCGCGCTATGTTAGTTAGCAGATGTATGGTGGGGATTTAACAATAAATAAGATCAAAAGTAAATCGAAGTCTTGTGTTTATTACCTAAAAACTAACAATGACACAGGGCTTCTGATAAAGAGAAATCCCTAACAGGAAACCAGACCCGAAGTCCCCAAGAAAGTCCAGACCTTAGAAGATGCCAGACCAAGTCAAGATGATAGAAGAAATACCAAAGACGATCAGAATACTAAAGACAGCCAAGAAATAGAATTAAAGAAAGAAGTATGTAACATTATAATTATTTAGTACCAGTGAAGAAGGCGCTATGCAACATCTGCACGGGGCTCGACATACATGCTTTTTATACTTCATCATCTATATGTCGCGCAATCAGCACGGATATTCCTTGACAATCTCTCGCCAAACTTCCCTATCATTCATTGCCCCGGGGAGGTCCTCTGCGCAGCATCCATCATCCTCGCAGAGTTGGTTAATGTAGGTCTTTGGTTGGCGGCCTACATTAGCATGTCCCTGTGTGGGCTTCCACAGGAGGACGTCGCTTATGAGTTCGTCCTTGCTTTTCCAGCAGTGTCAAGCATACCTTGTCAGTCTCACTCGAATAGTTTGTGAGATTGGGGACAAACTGATGAAGAAATGTGAAAAGATCCAAAAATCGATTGATTTTTGGTTATTGAATTATATATCCACGTTCTGGATGACTTTTAGGTAACACTATGAACCCCAAATGCTTATTCTCTTCCAGTCTAAATAAATGTAAAAACGAAAAGCGTTTAAAAACAACAAAATGACTACCCATTAGAATACTTTGACTGTACATTTGCAGAGGAGTAAGACCCTACGGACCAAGTTACCTTTAAGCACCCCAGGGACGACCTGGATTAAGAGGGACATGTTTCGCTTAGCACCGTCAACATCCGGTTGCTTGTTAGGGTTATGGTTAGGGTTAGCAGTTAGTTTTATAATTTAAAAAAATGGGTCTAAAATCGTCAGGTAACATACAACCAGTGTTGATGGTGCAAAGCGAAACATGTCCCTCTGAATCCAGGTCGCCCCTGGGGTGCTTAAAGGTAACTTGGTCCGAACCTACACCCGAATGGGACCACCTGCAAGCCGTGGGTGGCGTAATAGGTGAACAATCTACTGTCTCGATGTTCATCTCGGCATGTCCAGTGAAACGGACCACAGCCTCTATTTTCATCGAGGCATGGTAAGGAAATGGACCACAGCCTCTATTTTCACCGAGGCATGGAAGGGAATGGGCAACAGTCTCGATTTTCACCGAGGCATGTCCAGTGAACGGACCACAGCCTCTATTTTCACTGAGGTATGGTAAGGAAATGGACCACAGCCTCTATTTTAATCGAGGCATGGTAAGGAAATGGACCACAGCCTTTATTTTTACCGAGGCATGGTAAGGAAATGGGCCACAGTCTCTATTTTCACCGAGGCATGGTAAGGAAATGGACCACAGTCTCTATTTTCACAGAGGCATGATAAGGAAATGGATCACAGCCTCTATTTTCACTGAGGCGTGGTAAGGAAATAGATCACAGCCTCGATTTTCACCGAGGCGTGGTAAGGAAATGGACCACAGCCTCTATTTTCACCGAAGCATGGTAAGGAAATGGACCACAGCCTCTATTTTCACCGAGGCATGTCCAGTGAACGGACCACATTCTCTATTTTCACCTAGGGATGGTAAGGAATAGGACCACAGCCTCGATTTTCACCGAGGCATGGTAAGGAAATGGACCATATTCTCTATTTTCACCGAGGCATGGTAAGTAAATGGACCACAGTCTCTATTTTCACCGAGGCATGGTAAGTAAATGGACCACAGTCTCTATTTTCACAGAGGCATGATAAGGAAATGGATCACAGCCTCTATTTTCACTGAGGCGTGGTAAGGAAATAGATCACAGCCTCGATTTTCACCGAGGCGTGGTAAGGAAATGGACCACAGCCTCTATTTTCACCGAGGCATGGTAAGGAAATTGACCATATTCTCTATTTTCACCGAGGCGTGGTAAGGAAATGGACCACAGCCTCTTTTCACCGAGGCATGGTAAGGAAATTGACCACATTCTCTATTTTCACCGAAGCATGGTAAGGAAATGGGCCACAGTCTCTATGCTAATTACGGCATGAAATGTGAACAGCCAACAGTGTCTACGTTCATCTAAGCATTCCAATTTCTTTGAATGTTTGAGATGATGTTTGATGATTAGTATTATCTGCGTTATTCGGACTATTGTCCTCACCTTCATTGTTATCTGTACAACATTTCGGCCGATGTGCACCCCGGCCTTTTTCAGGTATTTATTGTCGGACTCGGGAACCTTCTCAGACTCGAGTACCTTCTTTTAGGACGCAGGAACCTTCTTTTCGAACTCGGGGACCTTCTTGTTGTAATCGGGAGCCATCACGGAACTTTGAACCTAACCCGGAGGGCACATCGGCCGAAATGTTGTACAGATAACAATGAAAACGAGAACAATGGTCCGAATAACACAGATAATACTAAGCATTCCAAGTCTCTATTTTTACCCAGTCATGAAAGGTAAATGATCCACAGTCTCTACGTTCATCTCGGATATCCAGGTGAACGACCTACAATTTACACGTCCAACAAGACATGCCAATTAAACGGCCTACAGTCAAATGACATGCCAGATGAACAATTTTCCATCTCTACGTTTTTCCCTAGTAATGATTTCGATTGGGTGAAAATCATTTAAATTTAAAATTTCCTGGATTTTCATTCCTTTGAGTCTATTCATATTCCGGAAAATTAATACTTGAAAAAAGTAAACAGGATAATTTCGAACAATGTACTTTTCGTCATTCAACATTCATTTGCGATCCAAAAAGACGATTATCCCAAAACCCGAAGGATATGATATCAGTTATTTTTAAAAATTAAAGTAATTTGACAAATCATGTTTTTATTCTTTGTTTTTATTTTTTTCTGATTCGTGTATGTTCATATTTACCAACCTCTCCGCACGAGCAGGATGTGACACAAGGTCAATTATTTAATAAAAGTCGACGGGGCGGCCTAAAGTCGGTATCAGCCAGTCAGCGAAGGAGTCTATCCCCTTTTCACTAGCGCTAGACCAAGGAGATTGTTTTTAGCATCTGAGGTGGAATGCCACACTTACCATCAGCTCCTTACTTTACCGCACAGATCCCTGTGCTACTCATACGCTGAGTTGGCGAGGACCGGTATCGAACTAGGAACCTTGTGGTTTCTATCCGAACGCTCTACCGACTGGGCTAACCCGGCCCCTAATTATTTAATAAGAGGTTTGAATTCAGAGTTTTCCTTCTCCTAGACTGGTTACCTAACCAAGGATAAAGAGTACTGTCTGCCCTGATATTTACCCATAGCTGGAAGGAGAGCAGTTGGATGCATACCTTTCTCAAGGGTATTAGTGTTATGTAAAATGTAAAATGTAAAATGTAGACATCCTCGTCTAGGATTTGAACTCGGGTCGATGAGTCCATTTCCTGAATAGATAGAAGCATCCTAGATAGATAGATAAATAGATAGATAATATGGTTAAGTAAGTCGTAATAAATCGAATTGTTTTTAAAAATCTGCTGTAAAGTTCATTAATATGCTCGGATAAACAAGGAACACCTGAGTAAGGCCGGGGGATACAGCGGCCGAAACTTTATGTTTATACATACCACAATAAAGATGAGGACAACAGTCCAAAACAACAAGATTATTTACATTGAGCCACATCTAAAAATACATACAAATAGTATTAATTGCATTGTCTTTTCCCCAACCGAATATTCTGTGTTAGGTTACCCCTTTTTAGGATATCCTAATGCATTATAAGAGTATAGGTGTAGGCTACGAGTTAACTCATTGCTAATTCTTATGTAGCGATTGGTGGGTATTCAACTCCCTTAAAGATGTTTTGCCATAAGCAGATCTCCGTGGAATTATTTAATGATTTAGACAACAATTTCATTATACTTTTTCCGCTAGGTTTCTTTATATTATTTTATTACTTCTTTTCTTTCTTCCTTCATTCCAGTTCTTTATTCTCGCTTCACGCTACTTACTTTCATGATTGGGGTGTAGTCAGTCTGGAATGTTATGATAAAAAGCCACAATAAACCGAAGAAAATTCATTAAAAATTGATAATGGGACATTCTGTGTTAAGGAAAGAAAATAAAGGCTTCTCAGTGTTTGAGATTAAATAATGAATGCTTTTATGAACGTCTTTTCTCTTTTTCTTCTGTTTTTTTTATTACAAAACAAAGAAGATGTAGATGGCCTAGTGGTTATCTAGGAGAATAAATTTGGTGAGGTAATTTCTGGTTAAGAAGAGGCTGTTTGCATTTTACTTGATGCTAATTGTGAAAAGCAAGAATCCGTCTATTTTAACACCAGCTATAAACTAGATGAGAGCTGCACAAGAATGCTGCACGTGGTCCTGAACTAGACGTGGAAACAACACCCCACGAGAAAATAGCTGTACGGCCACCTGCCATATATCACCCAAACCATCCGAGTAAGACGGACAAGACACGCAGGACACTGCTGGAGAAGCAAGGACGAACTCATAAGTGACGTCCTCCTGTGGAGGGCCGGCACATGAGCACGCCAGTGTGGGCCGACCAGCAAAGACGTACATTGACCAGATCTGTGTGGATACAGGGTGCTGCATAGAGGACCTCCCGAGAATGATGAGCGATAGGGACGGATGGAGAGAGATTGTCATGGATATCCGCGCTGACAGCGCGACATGATGATGATGATGATGATGATGATGATGAGTAAAGTCTTGTAGTGACCAGTCTAGGAGAAGGACAATGTGAATTAAAATCAATATATCAACACATCAAGGAAGACTTTTATGAATTTCTTTCTGTTAATTTGTAATGAATTTCAATTGTTTAATGCCTTTTGCATTCAAAACCAGAATAACAGTGCAAACTCACATTTGGTGGCAGCGTCAATCGGGAGCTCCATCAGAAATGACTGTCAAGCCAAGATTTGAGCAGGGATAATATATTTGGTGAGGCAGTTTCAGTTTAAGATGAGGATGTTTGTATTTCACTTCATGCTAATTGATAAAAGCAAGAATCCATCTCTTTTAACATCAGCTATGAGTAAATTGGCGCTCTAACCTTGGTAGGGTGACCAGTATAGGAGAAAGAAAACTCTGAATTCAAAGTAATTTATAATCACATCACCAAGACAAAGTTTACATAGTATAGCAAACTAGGCTCTCTAGCCTTGGTAGGGTGACCAGTCTAGGAGAAGGAAAACTGAATTTAAATCCATTTATCAACAAATCAGCCTGAGTGAAAGAAGTATGGCAAACTAGGCTCTCTAGCCTTGGTAGGGTGACCAGTCTAGGAGAAGGAAAACTTTGAATTAAAAATCCCTATCTGCATATTAGTCTGGCAGTTAAAATATCATGGCAAAGTTGGGTCTCTAACCTTGGTAGCGGAACCAGTCTAGGAGAAAGAAAACTGAATTAAAATCCCTTTATCAACACATCAGCATGACAGTTAATGTAGTATGGCAAAACATGATACTCTAGCCTTGGTAGGGAGACCAGTCTAGGAGAAGGAAAACATTCAATTCCTTTCATCAACACATCAAGGAAGGATTTTATGAATTTCTTTCTTTTTCTTTTATACAAAGGGCCATACATCCATTTATTATCATATCAGTATAACAGTGAAAATAGTATGGCAAAGTGAGCTCTCTAGCCTTGCTTGGGTGACCAGTCTAGGAGAAGGAAAGCCGAATTAAAATCCTTTTATGAACACATCAGCATATTGTTGTTGGCATCATTCCATCGACTAAAGACGAAGGCGTAGTGTCCATTTTTTTCTTATCTCCAGCTGTGTGAATGGCTGAACAGACCAATTTTTGAATGGCAATCTCTGGTGCAGTGACTGCAAACAAACAGTGATGTTTGCTGGAGTTGCTATTGTCTCTCCTTCCTTTTGGCTCTCTTTTCCGTGGCGGCTTCTTTCCTCTCTTTTTTGCCCCTTCTGGTTCCTTGTTTGACGAGGAGTCACCAGGTCGCATGGTCTTCTGAATAAGCCTCCCATGTGTTGGTGTTAATGTGGCACGTCTTCATGTTTCTCTTGCAGACATCTTTAAAGTGCAGGCGTGGTCTCCCTATTGGTCGGGTGCCCTCTGCTAATTCGCCATACAGTAGGTCTTTGGGGATGCGGCCTTTGTCCATCCTCCTGGCGTGACCAGGCTAACGCAGGCGTCTCTGAACACATCAGCATGACAGTTACTATAGTATAGCAAACTGGGCTCTTCCGTCTTGGTCAGAAGACAAGACCAGGAGAAGTAAAACTCTGCATTAAAATCGTCTGGGGCGCCCAGCAAGGACCTACATTGACCAGCTATGTGAAGATGCTGGCTGTTCCGCTGAGGATCTTCCAGGTGC
>CM042168.1:10356512-10366512 GCA_023376005.1 Doryteuthis pealeii | reverse complement strand
GAGAGAAGGAGGAAAGAAAGGGGGGAAAAGTGAAGAGAAATGAAATAGAATAAAAAATAGAGAGAAAAGTAAAGAAGAAGAAGAAGAAGAAGAAGAAGAAGAAGAAGAAGAAAGGAAACAAGAAGGGAAGATGATGAAGAAGAAGAAGAAAAGACAAAAAAGAAGAAAAATAATATGACAAATTGAAGAAGAAGAAGAAGAAGAAGAAGAAGAAGAAGAAGAAGAAGAAGAAGAAGAAGAAGGAGAAAAATAATATTAAAGATGAAAGAAGAAGAAAGAAAAGACAAAAAAGAAAGAATAATATGACAAATGGAAGAAGAAGAAGAAGAAGAAGAAGAAGAAAGAAGAAGAAGAAGAAGAAGAAGAAGAATATTAATGATGAAAGAAGAAGAAAAAGAAATGACAGAAAAGGGAGAAAAAAACCTGGAATGGAGAAGAAGGAAGGAGAAATGAAATTGAAAAAATAAACAGACGAGAGAGAATAAAAAACGAAAGAAGAAAAAGCGGGAAAAGGAAGGAGAAAAGAATTATAAGAAAAAAAGATGGGAGTGAGCAGAAAAATAGGAGAAAAGAGAGAGAAGGAGAAAGTGAGAGTAGAAGGGAGGAGAAAAGAATTAGGGGAAAAGAGAGGAAAGGAATGAGAGCATTAGGGGAGGGTGTAATATATAGTAGAAACAGTGGAATGTTTAAGTTCTGTTCATAGAACAGAATAGTGACAATTGATCTCTAACTTTGGTATAGCATTTAGTTTATAGCATTTCAAGAAAATGAAAGACGAAAAATGTGTCTAAAAAATGCATGTTCAATACCCATCAGGATTGAATAGAACAAAACGTCTTTGGCATAAAATAACCCAACAAGAGCTGACATGTAAAATTATTTCCTTTTATCAAATGCAAGGAAATTGATTTATCTAAAAGTTTATTAAATTGTTAATATGTATATCTTTTTTTATAACTTTTTCACAAGATAAAAAAGGACAAATATTTGTGCACTAATTTGTTCGTATCTCAGGTCAAAATGAAGTGTTGCAGGTCATGGACTGCTCAGCCACCAAGATTCCGTTTTTAAGTATCACAGGTCGCCACACACAGCTGACAGATAACTGCATTGGGGGATTTAACCCCTCTGCAGAGGTGCAGTCGGTGTATTCTTCTCCTCTAGCCAACAAGAAATTAGGATGAATATAGGGTTAGAATTCTTTTCAAAATGAAAACAAGAAATGTGTAAATATTAGAGAAAGTTTTCTGTTAGTGGCGTCGTTTTTAGTAATTGGTTTGTAGCAGAAATTATTTTGATTTCACCAAAATATTTTTGAAGCTATTTAAAAAGGGGTTGGCCACGGTTAAGATAGGACACAATATCGCAAGTATGGGGCATCCTGCGTGGATCGAACTCGTTTTTCAGGTGTAATGGATTTGCAAGACTAACTTGCTAACCAATACACCACGATAGGTATATAGTAAATGGTATGAATAATTTGCATACTGGTTTTAAAAAACCGGGTTGAATTAATAATTAATCGGTGTTATTAATTTCTAATATATATATATATATAATATATATATATATATATATATATATATATATATATATATTATTCTCAAACGTATTAAAAGTAAACACTGTACATTATTTTATATAGAAATCAACTGAAATAAACTTAAAACAAATGTATTTTTTTATACGCAGAGTTGTGGATAATTTGCATATTGATTTTAACAAAACCTGGTTTGATGAATAATTACTTGGTGTTATTGATTTCTAATATAATTGTTTTATTCTTAAACTAGCAGGGGCTATCCGACGTCGCCTGGGTAAAGGTTTTTTAAATGTTAGTCCCGCAGATCCATTATTACTGAATCGTGAGTTAAATCCTTATGGGATACCCTATTTAAATCCCTATGTAAAAAAAAGACCTTGCATTGATCCAGCTACTCTGAAAAGAAAAATTAATGTCTAATATCTAAAATATTAGATGAAAAAAAATCCATGCTGTTATCATTTAAATTTTATTTTTTAATTATCTTCACGAAATATAAATCAAATCTCTATTATTTTTGCTCAAAACCCAAGCCCTGGTGATATTTAATGTGTATATATATTTATTTGTCGTTAATTGTTTTATTTTCGAAGTTACCCCGTACATACATATACACACAACTTCCCTTTATATATGTATATATGTATTAAAATAAATCCGATGAATATTATACATCGGATTTATTTTAATACATCTATCAAGTCGAAAGTTAAGTGACCTGAAAAAAATCAGAAAGTTTTGAAATAGAATAACTAATGCATTATAAAATTCCTTCATTGATAAATCAACACTGATAATTCCCTGATTTTTTTGGTAAATTTATTTAAAATGGGGAGGGGTTAAATTTGTTTTGTAAAAACACGGATTTTTCGACAAATTGGGTATACCTATTGTTGTGGGGTTTTAAGGGTCAAAAATAAAACAAACGACTGGTAACAATGTATACAAATGTATTGAACAAAAAGGAGTAGAAATTTACAGCAAAGAAAGTGGAGATTGCGTCCGACCAATACAGTTACGAGCTGACTCGCATTTGCTTCGTGTCAAGCTACAATTGTTCCTGGTACTTATGTCAATAGGTTATATCACCTATAACACCTATTATATATGCATATCCCTGTAAAGCTAAAATAAATAAATAAATAAATAAAATGATATATTTTAAAGGGCACCGAAGTTCAGTTCGCCCAGGGCGCCATGCTCTTTCTTCAGGTGTGTGTTTCTATGGTTTTCGCTAATGGCCATAAGAATTTGTATTCTTTTTATATTTCCTTTGTTCGCGTACAAGCCCGCCACTAGACCTATACGCTTGTATTCCAGAGAAAGCACTCACTGCCTTTAGTGTTCATGTTGTGTGAGTTTTATTGCTCACAGACAAACAGAATTTATATAAAAAGGACATTCGGAGCTATTTAAGTCGCTACACAGGGGAAGCGCCACGTTGACAGTTAAGTACGACACTGCACGCTCAGCCAGCGTGATGTAACAATGTCGGCTTGCAACCTCATGTCATCCAGTGTTATTACCAAGGCACGAAACGGCCACAAATTACAGCCCAACAAGAAAGAATCATCTATTTCCAACTAGTACCTCTGAATAGAATATCTATTAATAATGGATATTCGGTCTCCATTTGTCTGTAACCGAAAATACGTCACTGCTTACGTCACAATACCGAACATTGTCAATGCATGAAACGACCACGATGATTACAGTGAAAATACGTCACTGCTTACGTCACAATATCGAACATTGTCAATGCATGAAACGGCCACAAATTACAGCCCAATAAGAAAGAATCATCTATTTCCAACTAGTACCTCTGCACAGAATATCTATTAATAATGGATATTCGGTCTCCATTTGTCTGTAACCGAAAATACGTCACTGCTTACGTCACAATACGAACATTGTCAATGCATGAAACGGCCACAAATTTACAGCCCAATAAGAAAGTATCATCTATTTCCAACTAGTACCTCTGCACAGAATATCTATTAATAATGGATATTCGGTCTCCATTTGTCTGTAACCGAAAATACGTCACTGCTTACGTCACAATACCGAACATTGTCAATGCATGAAACGACCACGAATGATTACAGAAGAATTGAATTATCATCTATTTCCAACTAGTACCTCTGCACAGAATATCTATTAATAATGGATATTCGGTCTCCATTTGTCTGTAACCGAAATACGTCACTGCTTACGTCACAATACCGAACATTGTCAATGCATGAAACGACCACAAATGATTACAGCCCAAAAGAAAGTATCATCTATTTCCAACTAGTACCTCTGCACAGAATATCTATTAATAATGGATATTCGGTCTCCATTTGTCTGTAACCGAAAATACGTCACTGCTTACGTCACAATACGAACATTGTCAATGCATGAAACGACCACGAATGATTACAGCCCCACAAGAAAGAATCATCTATTTCCAACTAGTACCTCTGCACAGAATATCTATTAATAATGGATATTCGGTCTCCATTTGTCTGTAACCGAAAATACGTCACTGCTTACGTCACAATACCGAACATTGTCAATGCATGAAACGACCACGAATGATTACAGCCCCAACAAGAAAGTATCATCTATTTCAACTAGTACCTCTGCACAGAATATCTATTAATAATGGATATTCGGTCTCCATTTGTCTGTAACCGAAAATACGTCACTGCTTACGTCACAATACCGAACATTGTCAATGCATGAAACGACCACGAATGATTACAGCCCCAACAAGAAAGATCATCTATTTCCAACTAGTACCTCTGCACAGAATATCTATTAATAATGGATATTCGGTCTCCATTTGTCTGTAACCGAAAATACGTCACTGCTTACGTCACAATACCGAACATTGTCAATGCATGAAACGACCACGAATTACAGCCCAACAAGAAAGTATCATCTATTTCCAACTAGTACCTCTGCACAGAATATCTATTAATAATGGATATTCGGTCTCCATTTGTCTGTAACCGAAAATACGTCACTGCTTACGTCACAATACCGAACATTGTCAATGCATGAAACGACCACGAATGATTACAGCCCCAACAAGAAAGTATCATCTATTTCCAACTAGTACCTCTGCACAGAATATCTATTAATAATGGATATTCGGTCTCCATTTGTCTGTAACCGAAAATACGTCACTGCTTACGTCACAATACCGAACATTGTCAATGCATGAAACGACCACGAATGATTACAGCCCCAACAAGAAAGTATCATCTATTTCCAACTAGTACCTCTGCACAGAATATCTATTAATAATGGATATTCGGTCTCCATTTGTCTGTAACCGAAAATACGTCACTGCTTACGTCACAATACCGAACATTGTCAATGCATGAAACGACCACGAATGATTACAGCCCAACAAGAAAGAATCATCTATTTCCAACTAGTACCTCTGCACAGAATATCTATTAATAATGGATATTCGGTCTCCATTTGTCTGTAACCGAAAATACGTCACTGCTTACGTCACAATACCGAACATTGTCAATGCATGAAACGACCACGAATGATTACAGCCCAACAAGAAAGTATCATCTATTTCCAACTAGTACCTCTGCACAGAATATCTATTAATAATGGATATTCGGTCTCCATTTGTCTGTAACCGAAAATACGTCACTGCTTACGTCACAATACCGAACATTGTCAATGCATGAAACGACCACGAATGATTACAGCCCCAACAAGAAAGAATCATCTATTTCCAACTAGTACCTCTGCACAGAATATCTATTAATAATGGATATTCGGTCTCCATTTGTCTGTAACCGAAAATACGTCACTGCTTACGTCACAATACCGAAATTGTCAATGCATGAAACGACCACGAATGATTACAGCCCCAACAAGAAAGATCATCTATTTCCAACTAGTACCTCTGCACAGAATATCTATTAATAATGGATATTCGGTCTCCATTTGTCTGTAACCGAAAATACGTCACTGCTTACGTCACAATACCGAACATTGTCAATGCATGAAACGACCACGAATGATTACAGCCCCAACAAGAAAGTATCATCTATTTCCAACTAGTACCTCTGCACAGAATATCTATTAATAATGGATATTCGGTCTCCATTTGTCTGTAACCGAAAATACGTCACTGCTTACGTCACAATACCGAACATTGTCAATGCATGAAACGACCACGAATGATTACAGCCCCAACAAGAAAGTATCATCTATTTCCAACTAGTACCTCTGCACAGAATATCTATTAATAATGGATATTCGGTCTCCATTTGTCTGTAACCGAAAATACGTCACTGCTTACGTCACAATACCGAACATTGTCAATGCATGAAACGACCACGAATGATTACAGCCCAACAAGAAAGTATCATCTATTTCCAACTAGTACCTCTGCACAGAATATCTATTAATAATGGATATTCGGTCTCCATTTGTCTGTAACCGAAAATACGTCACTGCTTACGTCACAATACCGAACATTGTCAATGCATGAAACGACCACGAATGATTACAGCCCAACAAGAAAGTATCATCTATTTCCAACTAGTACCTCTGCACAGAATATCTATTAATAATGGATATTCGGTCTCCATTTGTCTGTAACCGAAAATACGTCACTGCTTACGTCACAATACCGAACATTGTCAATGCATGAAACGACCACGAATGATTACAGCCCCAACAAGAAAGTATCATCTATTTCCAACTAGTACCTCTGCACAGAATATCTATTAATAATGGATATTCGGTCTCCATTTGTCTGTAACCGAAAATACGTCACTGCTTACGTCACAATACCGAACATTGTCAATGCATGAAACGACCACGAATGATTACAGCCCCAACAAGAAAGTATCATCTATTTCCAACTAGTACCTCTGCACAGAATATCTATTAATAATGGATATTCGGTCTCCATTTGTCTGTAACCGAAAATACGTCACTGCTTACGTCACAATACCGAACATTGTCAATGCATGAAACGACACGAATGATTACAGCCCAACAAGAAAGATCATCTATTTCCAACTAGTACCTCTGCACAGAATATCTATTAATAATGGATATTCGGTCTCCATTTGTCTGTAACCGAAAATACGTCACTGCTTACGTCACAATACCGAACATTGTCAATGCATGAAACGACCACGAATGATTACAGCCCCAACAAGAAAGAATCATCTATTTCCAACTAGTACCTCTGCACAGAATATCTATTAATAATGGATATTCGGTCTCCATTTGTCTGTAACCGAAAATACGTCACTGCTTACGTCACAATACCGAACATTGTCAATGCATGAAACGACCACGAATGATTACAGCCCCAACAGAAAGTATCATCTATTTCCAACTAGTACCTCTGCACAGAATATCTATTAATAATGGATATTCGGTCTCCATTTGTCTGTAACCGAAAATACGTCACTGCTTACGTCACAATACCGAACATTGTCAATGCATGAAACGACCACGAATGATTACAGCCCCAACAGAAAGTATCATCTATTTCCAACTAGTACCTCTGCACAGAATATCTATTAATAATGGATATTCGGTCTCCATTTGTCTGTAACCGAAAATACGTCACTGCTTACGTCACAATACCGAACATTGTCAATGCATGAAACGACCACGAATGATTACAGCCCAACAAGAAAGTATCATCTATTTCCAACTAGTACCTCTGCACAGAATATCTATTAATAATGGATATTCGGTCTCCATTTGTCTGTAACCGAAAATACGTCACTGCTTACGTCACAATACCGAACATTGTCAATGCATGAAACGACCACGAATGATTACAGCCCCAACAGAAAGTATCATCTATTTCCAACTAGTACCTCTGCACAGAATATCTATTAATAATGGATATTCGGTCTCCATTTGTGTAACCGAAAATACGTCACTGCTTACGTCACAATACCGAACATTGTCAATGCATGAAACGACCACGAATGATTACAGCCCAACAAGAAAGTATCATCTATTTCCAACTAGTACCTCTGCACAGAATATCTATTAATAATGGATATTCGGTCTCCATTTGTCTGTAACCGAAAATACGTCACTGCTTACGTCACAATACCGAACATTGTCAATGCATGAAACGACCACGAATGATTACAGCCCCAACAGAAAGTATCATCTATTTCCAACTAGTACCTCTGCACAGAATATCTATTAATAATGGATATTCGGTCTCCATTTGTCTGTAACCGAAAATACGTCACTGCTTACGTCACAATACCCAACATTGTCAATGCATGAAACGACCACGAATGATTACAGCCCCAACAAGAAAGTATCATCTATTTCCAACTAGTACCTCTGCACAGAATATCTATTAATAATGGATATTCGGTCTCCATTTGTCTGTAACCGAAAATACGTCACTGCTTACGTCACAATACCGAACATTGTCAATGCATGAAACGACCACGAATGATTACAGCCCCAACAAGAAAGTATCATCTATTTCCAACTAGTACCTCTGCACAGAATATCTATTAATAATGGATATTCGGTCTCCATTTGTCTGTAACCGAAAATACGTCACTGCTTACGTCACAATACCGAAATTGTCAATGCATGAAACGACCACGAATGATTACAGCCCAACAAGAAAGTATCATCTATTTCCAACTAGTACCTCTGCACAGAATATCTATTAATAATGGATATTCGGTCTCCATTTGTCTGTAACCGAAAATACGTCACTGCTTACGTCACAATACCGAACATTGTCAATGCATGAAACGACCACGAATGATTACAGCCCCAACAGAAAGTATCATCTATTTCCAACTAGTACCTCTGCACAGAATATCTATTAATAATGGATATTCGGTCTCCATTTGTCTGTAACCGAAAATACGTCACTGCTTACGTCACAATACCGAACATTGTCAATGCATGAAACGACCACGAATGATTACAGCCCCAACAAGAAAGTATCATCTATTTCCAACTAGTACCTCTGCACAGAATATCTATTAATAATGGATATTCGGTCTCCATTTGTCTGTAACCGAAAATACGTCACTGCTTACGTCACAATACCGAACATTGTCAATGCATGAAACGACCACGAATGATTACAGCCCCAACAGAAAGTATCATCTATTTCCAACTAGTACCTCTGCACAGAATATCTATTAATAATGGATATTCGGTCTCCATTTGTCTGTAACCGAAAATACGTCACTGCTTACGTCACAATACCGAACATTGTCAATGCATGAAACGACCACGAATGATTACAGCCCAACAAGAAAGTATCATCTATTTCCAACTAGTACCTCTGCACAGAATATCTATTAATAATGGATATTCGGTCTCCATTTGTCTGTAACCGAAAATACGTCACTGCTTACGTCACAATACCGAACATTGTCAATGCATGAAACGACCACGAATGATTACAGCCCCAACAGAAAAGTATCATCTATTTCCAACTAGTACCTCTGCACAGAATATCTATTAATAATGGATATTCGGTCTCCATTTGTCTGTAACCGAAAATACGTCACTGCTTACGTCACAATACCCAACATTGTCAATGCATGAAACGACCACGAATGATTACAGCCCAACAAGAAAGTATCATCTATTTCCAACTAGTACCTCTGCACAGAATATCTATTAATAATGGATATTCGGTCTCCATTTGTCTGTAACCGAAAATACGTCACTGCTTACGTCACAATACCGAACATTGTCAATGCATGAAACGACCACGAATGATTACAGCCCAACAAGAAAGTATCATCTATTTCCAACTAGTACCTCTGCACAGAATATCTATTAATAATGGATATTCGGTCTCCATTTGTCTGTAACCGAAAATACGTCACTGCTTACGTCACAATACCGAACATTGTCAATGCATGAAACGACCACGAATGATTACAGCCCAACAGAAAGTATCATCTATTTCCAACTAGTACTCTGCACAGAATATCTATTAATAATGGATATTCGGTCTCCATTTGTCTGTAACCGAAAATACGTCACTGCTTACGTCACAATACCGAACATTGTCAATGCATGAAACGACCACGAATGATTACAGCCCAACAGAAAGTATCATCTATTTCCAACTAGTACCTCTGCACAGAATATCTATTAATAATGGATATTCGGTCTCCATTTGTCTGTAACCGAAAATACGTCACTGCTTACGTCACAATACCGAACATTGTCAATGCATGAAACGACCACGAATGATTACAGCCCCAACAAGAAAGAATCATCTATTTCCAACTAGTACCTCTGCACAGAATATCTATTAATAATGGATATTCGGTCTCCATTTGTCTGTAACCGAAAATACGTCACTGCTTACGTCACAATACCGAACATTGTCAATGCATGAAACGACCACGAATGATTACAGGCCCAAAAAGAAAAGTAATCATTATTTCGAATAGTATT
>CM042168.1:10352186-10356412 GCA_023376005.1 Doryteuthis pealeii | reverse complement strand
AGTATGTATTGTTTTGAAGTTAAGAGACACGATAGGTTTTATGTGAGTTTTAGTTTTTTTTTTTTTACTAATTACAAATTCGGACTAATTAGAACCCATATTTTTAGAGGGAATTGCCATTCTGGACGACGAATTTTTTTTTCAAACATAACTCAATCTTAAAACTAAGGAATAATTCAGTATAACATTCGCGTCAAAACTGAACAGTAAAAAAGCCTTTAGGAGACAACATGATTCGTCCAGCTTTAGATATGATATTTATATAATATAATATATATATATAATATATATATATATATATGAAAAGTACGTAAATAAACATTGTGTTTATTTGATATGGCTTTTAGCCGACAACTTTTGAGGATATGTGCTTAACTGAAGTCATACCTAATTTTTGAAAATTAATTAGTTAATAATTAATGAATTTATATATGTTCAAATGTAAGGCTAAACAGATCGAGAAAATGTCAATCCCTGAATGTACATTTCGAAACCTCAGCTTGGGCAGTCGAGGTTTCGAGTCACACACGGAGCAGTCTCCCATGTCTATAACCTTGCTGATGAGACCTAATAGGTCGAAATGTACATTCAGGGATTGATATTTTCTCGATCTGTTTAGCCTTACATTTGAACATATATGCCCGCCTAAATTCATTAATTATTAACTAATTAATTTTCAAAATTAGGTATGACTTCATAATTAAGCACATATCCTCCATATATATATATATATATATAACATTATATATATATATACATATATATATATATTATATATTACATATATATATATATATATATATATATATATATACATACATATATATACTATATATATATATATATATATATATACATATTATATATATATATATATATATATATATATATATACATATATATATATATACATACATATATATACATATATATATATATATATATACATATATATATATATATATATATATATATATATATATTGTAATGGCTTTTCTTGTTCTTCCTTAAATCTTTCTTTTCCCTTTACTGTCTCCCTTTCAGGATACCTCATTCATTTTCCTTTCTGTTCTTCAGAATCTTCCTATCATGTATTCCTTCGCCTTCTTATCCCTCTCTTGTCTCATCAAAACCACAAAGCTCTTGAGCCAATCTCCAGTTCCATCAAATAGCGATCAACCCAAAGTCCCTCTTGTTAGCTCGGCTCAACAATCGACCAACAAAGAACCAGAACATTTTCAAGGCCACAGTCCTCCAGTTCGACAATCCACTTTCTCGTTCCTTTTTGTGGCGCGGCTATTTGCCGCGTTTAAATGCCATAAAAATGGCCCCTTTCAAAATGCCGGTTTCCATCAAAGGTAATTGATTAACAGCGAGCCGAGAGAGCCGAGAGTTGTGGCAAGTCCTAAGGGGCAGATAATTTTCTGCAGCTTTCTTTTAAGACAATCTTTGGCGGCTGTGAACATTCTACCATTTCTTTTCTCATTGACTCCATATTGGATGTTTGTATTTCTTTTTCTTTTCTTTTCTTTTTTTTTTTTTTTTGTTTTTCATTTCCACCATTTTTATTTCATCTCTTCCATCTTTGTGTTCCATCTTTATTTCCGGCTCAATGTTATTGCTCATTCAATTATGTCATGCTTTCTCTCCTATCTGAGGTGTCCCATCGTGGTACAATGGTCAAGTAAAATTAAGTTAAAGGGTTAAATAAAATTACTTTATTATACTAACTAGCAAATATATTTTTGTATTAAATGTTAGTTTATGAGATGAGGGGATTATCATTACTAGCTAATATATGCACCCTTCGGGTGCAAGTATTTAAGTTTTGAATATAATGAAATATCATATTAAATTAGAAAGGCTAATGAAACTGAATAAGAATGCAGATAAAATGATTTTGAACATAGGGGGTATGATTGAAAAATAGAACAACTTTGAAACTAACTCTTCCATCATTTTCCATTACTCCCGTCTTTCATTGGTAAATTTTCCTAATTTAACTATTTAGTTAAAATAGGAAGTAAAGAATAAAATGACAGTTATTTATTCTTGTTAATGGATTTCTTTTAAGATTTATCTAAGATTTTTGCTCATATTCAATAAGATAAAACCAAACAATTAGAAATCAATAATATTAAGCATATATTTATTAAAATCACATTCTTAAGATCAATATGCAAATTAGCCTTCCCATTCACACTGTAATCCGCTATTTTGTTGTATATATAAATACAATTGCATGTTGTTAGTATGTAGATATGGTCAACAGTCTTAATGATGTAAAACAATTTTGTTAATAATTGAGGTTTAACTAAAAAATAAAAACATTGAGAATGTTATGTAAATAACAAAGGGAATTGTGACTTGTATAGTAATGTAGTTTCGGTTACAGACAAACAAACACACAATCTCCATTATAATAAGATTTATTATACTTAAAATTACTTAACTATGTCATACTTTCTTTCTTATCTGAGGCTTCCTGTCGTGGTGCAATGATTACCAAGCTTTAGGCTTGATCCATTATTACTAAATAGTGAGTTCGATCCTTGGTTGGTTGGATTTTATGGTATGTCAAACCTATATCAGTAGGCTGGCTTTTAAAACATTTTCCTGGAAATCTAAAAAACAACCAGTGGTCTCTTTGTCAACATGTGAGGCCGAATTTGTTAGTATAGCAGTAACTATCCAAGAAGCCCTTTATTTACGAACATTAGTGAATTGTGCCATGGAACCAGGGATCGTTAAAAACTCTGTAACTATTTATTGTGATAATCAGTCGAGCATACTGCTGGCGAAAAAAAACCCTCATACACCAGAGATCAAATCATATTGATATAAAATATCAATTTATAAGTGATGAAATTAGAAAGGGGTCTATACTCTTAAAGTATATAGAATCAGAAAATAACATTTCAGATCTGTTCACAAAGCCGTTGAACAGGATAAAGCTAAATGCTTTTAAAAGAAATATCATGGGGGCCAAAATTAAACTTAAGATTTGCCCTGTCGGTTTGGGCTGTAGAATAGGTCGACTGTATTCATGCAGAGGGGTAAGATCCCCCAAAAATGAATGTCCTGGACAATGACATTAAACCTGTTCAATAAGTTACTAATCCATATTCCAATTGAGTACGAAGTGTTTACCTGTTTAAAATGATTGTGAAGATTATTAATACATTGGCTTTTTGTTGCATACTGAGGTTTTCACTTTACCAAATCAGCATATAACGTTGTATAGACTTCTTACTTCTTACTTCTTACTCTGGTCGTCTATTCTTCTGGCCGGTTTTGCTATTCTGATCGTCTATCATCTTGGTCTGGTATATCTTCTAAAG
Organism: Doryteuthis pealeii; assembly: GCA_023376005.1. Taxonomy (NCBI): domain Eukaryota; kingdom Metazoa; phylum Mollusca; class Cephalopoda; order Myopsida; family Loliginidae; genus Doryteuthis; species Doryteuthis pealeii. The sequence continues at coordinate 10,353,071 of CM042168.1, read as the reverse complement.
TCTGGTCTTCTATTGAGGATTCCGGGTCTGGTTTCTGTTAGGGATCACTCCTTATCAGAAGCCCTGTGTCATTGTTAGTTTTTAGGTAATAAACACAAGACTTCGATTTACGTTGATGTTACTTTATTTGTAAATCCCCAAACCAGACAATCTGCGCAGATGACAGGATGCGCATAGAAATGCGACTTACACCTTCGAGTTCCTACCTGCTAACTGCTTTAAACTTACTATATCCTTAAACCGGAAGAGGGTCTTCTATCATCTTCCAGTTCTCACGATCCATCCCGGCAAAGCAAGGTGAGAGTGAGGTCAAGCATTGTCACTCATCTTTCAAGGCCGTGGGCTGCACTAATCGCCATAGGATTTCTACAATACCTTATAAAAGCATTAGGGATCCAATAAATATGTAACATTTTAAAACATGAATATTGGTTCTTAAAACATTGATATAGTAACTAAGTGTGAAGTGCTTACCTGTTTAAAATGATTCTGAACTTTATTAATTCATTGGCTCTTAAAACATTGAAATTGGTTCTTAAAAATTGATATAGCAACTACGTGTGAAGATGTTAAATGAAATCATTATGCAGTTAGATGTTGTAGTGACATTGTGTTGGTTTTAAAAATGTTCATAACCAAGTCTGTAAACCGGTCATATTCAAGTACCAAGGATGAGGAGAGAGAGGGAGAGAGAGAGGGGGGGAGAGAAAGAGGGGAGAGAGAGCACAAAAAGGGAGGAGGAGGAGAAAGAAATAGGGAGAGTACCAAGTAGGAGGATGACAGAGAGAGAGAGAGAGAGAGAAAGAGAGGGGAGAGAGGAGAAAGAGAGAGAGGGTAGATAGAGGGGGGAGAGAGCACCAAATATATATATATATATATGTGTGT
>CM042168.1:10334686-10342186 GCA_023376005.1 Doryteuthis pealeii | reverse complement strand
TTCAAACTACTCCCTCCCACTACCAATTCCTACTACCTCCCACTACCAATTCCTACTGCTCGTTTTAAAAGCAAGACAACCGAAACATTCTATCAGTTTCACACCTGAAGGTGACAGAAATACATGCCGAAAGCGCTCGTGAATAAACGTTTGATGAATTGCTACACCAGTTCCACCCTGACATTAAAAAGATGTCCAGACAGTTAGAAAGGATCGAACAAAAACTCGTCCGACAAGAATTGTCAGTAGAGTTTAACACAACACCCATATATATATATATATATATATATATATATATATATATATATATATATATATAATATAAGGAAGGAAAGAATGGTTATCGTAAAATGAAATGGAATCTGCGACCCTAGTTCAGATCATGGACTATTTTGTTTTAAATATCTGTCCCTCTGCTAAACAACAAAACAAAACAAAAAAATACTATCCAAATTATGTTTTAATCTAAATTGATATTTTTATTGAAGTGTGTGCGTGCGTGTGTGTGTATGTCTGCGTGCGTGTGTGTGTGTGTGTGTGTGTGTGTGTGTGTGTGTATTCATCTTTACCAGTATTTCTATAATATATGCGTAAGTATGTGTATTTTTATATATTATATGTACTAGTACAAAATAAAAAACACCCTCCGGCCGATGTAAAAATAGATTTTTAAATCATATTGCCTGAGGGGTGGTAGTTAAAAATTCAATGTCAGCGAGTTTGTACCCTAAGTAAGTAAAATCATCAAATCCATTAAAGGATTAAATAATAAAACAATTTGAAATGTAAACTTTAAATATATATTAAAATAAAACAAACTATATATAGATATATAATACCAGTCATGTATTTATTAAAACTTGTTTTTACAAACAATGAGGACTGTCTAATGTTGCAGGTTCAAATTTTGGGTAATGTCGATTTTGGGTAATGTGATGTAAGCAGTGACGTAATTTTTGTTACAGACAAAAACCGGAAGCGAATCTCCATAATTAATAGATTTGTCGATAATATAGATTTGTGTTTGTACATGTTGGAGTATATTTTGAGACTATCAAAAGTATTTTTAGGTTTTCTGATTTCTTAAACATTATTAGATACTTCGAAAATGCAAATCAAAGAATTTTGGTAGAAATATATTTGCATTCGTCTAAAAAGTAGAAATTATGAGATCATCTAGCGAGGATCAAACACGCTTTTCAGTCGTAACAGATCTGCAAAACTAGCTGGCTAACCATTATACCAAGACGGTACCCCCTTTTGTTTCTATGATCAATGCTAACCAGAGCAGTAGGCAACAATATTATCCTCTGACCTTGAGATGTATGTATTGTCACTGTAAAAGCTGATTGGATAGAAATCTGATAACTGTCACAATGAAGAACCAATCAGAATTCGAAGAAGATAATTTGTTTCGTGGAATCACGATCGTTTCATCTTTGAAATATTCCTCACGCTGATTTTTGGCTATAATCAAATTCTCGTCCATGTCTTGAATCAACACGCGGCCTCCATTGCACTATCGAGGTTTCACATCGGAATTACAGGTGACACTTTCTTCAATTCATTTAGATGTGAAATATGTTCATCCTCAAGGAGACCTTCTTTGTGAGACATTCAAGATATTAAACATGAAATAAACCAAGAAGCAAATCCTATCAATGATACGACAGTTTATACAAATGGCTAGTAAATAATTTACAACGCATTTCTATCGTAAAATAATTCCCAATGCATTTCTATAGTAAAATAATTTCCAATGCATTTTCATAGTAAAATAATTCCCAATGCATTTCTATACTAAAATAATTTCCAATGCATTTTCAAAGTAAAATATATGCAATAGTAATAATTTCCAATGCATTTCATAGTAAAATAATATGCAATTCATTTCTATAGGAAAATAATTCCCAATGCATTTCTATAGTAAAATAATTTCCAATGCATTTTCATAGTAAAATAATTCCCAATGCATTTCTATACTAAAATAATTTCCAATGCATTTTCAAAGTAAAATAATATGCAATGCATTTCTATAGTAAAATAATTTCCAATGCATTTTCATAGTAAAATAATATGCAATTCATTTCTATAGGAAAATAATTCCCAATGCATTTCTATAGTAAAATAATTTCCAATGCATTTTCATAGTAAAATAATATGCAATGCATTTCTATAGGAAAATAATTCCCAATGCATTTCTATAGTAAAATAATTTCCAATGCATTTTCATAGTAAAATAATATGCAATGCATTTCTATAGGAAAATAATTCCCAATGCATTTCTATAGTAAAATAATTTCCAATGTATTTTCATTGTAAAATAATTTCCAATGCATTTTCATAGTAAAATAATTCCCAATGCATCTCTATAGTAAAATAATTTCCAATGCATTTTCATAGTAAAGTGCGATCTTACTTGAGTCTGGATCCAATTGATATATAATATTTCCCATACTTATATCCCGAGCGCTTTCGACTGTTTCGCCAGTCATCATCATGAGGTACATAATTTGGTTTTTAGTTCATTTTTTTAAAAGTTCTTTTATCTATGTTTTTATCAAATTTTTTATCAAATTTGGAGAGTCTATTATCTCGGGATATAAGTATGGGAAATACTATATACTAATTGGATCCAGACTCAAGAAAGATCGCAAGAAGAATGGAAAAAATACAAATCCAAAAAATGAAGAAAGGGTACTCCGTGTTGTTCAATAGCACATGCCTAGAAAATAACTTGCTGCCAAAATACACAATTGTATTTGTATATATATTATATGTATTATATATATATATATATAATATATATATAATATATATATATATATTGTATTTGTATATAATATATATATATGTGTGTGTGTGTGTGTGTGTGTAGAATGTTTGTAGAAAAAGCAACAAGATGTTTAAAGTTTGGCTGTTTCGACCATATGAATATGTCTCTATCAAAGCAATATTGTAAACGGAAAGACGAAATAAATATATCATTAATCACGAGGCACAGAACGCTCTCGATCAGTACCGGAAATTTTTAAAAAATTTAAAAATGCGTATTTTATGTTAAAAATAAAATAAATTTTATTTTTCAAAATTATAAGCATTTTTATCATTAAAAAAGCTCAAAAGAGTTTGCAGTAAAAGTTCTGTGACTCGTGATTAATGATATATTTATTTTGTCTTCCGTTTATAATATTGCTTTGATAAAGACCTCTTCATATGGTCGAAACAGATTTCTGTCACCAAAACTTTTAAACATCTTGTTGTTTTTTCTACAAACTTTCTACACATATTTTCGGATTCATATCCATTTTATCTTTGCATATATATATATATATATATATATATATATATATATATATATATATATATATATATATATATATATATTTGTATTTGTAGCATAAAATTGGCGTGTTAATGTTAGATGTTATTCAATATTAGGCTGATAACATAATTATAATACAAATGTAAAACAGGGAGGAGTTTGTATGAAACACATACAAATTTGATAAGTACTTATACTTATTTACTTATATATAAACTTAATCATCTTTTTCTTAATACATTGATATTTAAACAATCTACAACGGCAATAGATGAAACCTGCACATATATATAATATATAATATATATATATATATATATATATATATATATATATATATATATATATATATATATATGAGGTAAAATATGAGGAATGAAAGAACAAAACTCGGACAAAAGTGTGTAGTATATTTCGATGGAGTATTGAACTTGGCGTCTTTAGCTTTTATTGAATTCAAGAAAAGTTGAAGATGCCGAGTTCCACACTCCAGCGAAATATACTACACACTTTTGTCCGAGTTTTGTTCTTTCATTCCTCATATTTTACCTCATTTTGTCGGATTCATTCCAACCCCCTTTTCCTCATTCATATATATATATATATATATATATATATATATATATATATATATATATATATATATATATATATATATATTTAAAAGGAAGGGAAAACTCAATAAACCGTCATTCTGTAATAAATTTATTTTGACCAAAACTTAAAAGCCTTTTAGAAATTTAAATAAATTTAAAAAACTCTAAAAGCCTTTTAAGTTTTGGTCGAAATAAATTTATTAGAAAATGACGGTTTATTGTGTTTTTCCTTCCTTTCAAAGGTAAATATTGCTCTGTATTCAATCTAAAATAGATTATTATGCATTGAGCTCTCTAGGGATTTATAAAAATCCTTGTATTTGCACCTACTAAAACATGCAATATAATTATACAGTGAAATTTTGAAGATCCCATGTAGAATCATACCTTACTACCAATTTTTGATACCTTATATATATATATATATGGTCTCTGACTATGCCTGTGAAGTCCCGGTTTCGATTCCTGTCGGAGGGGAGTCGTTAGTATACATCGCTGAAGAGACTTAATAAAGTCGAAACAGTCTGTACGGTGTTCTGCATAGCGAGCCATCCTTTGCGGGATTCTCTTGTCAAGATTATTTTCTATAATTATCGAATTTTATACGATACATGCATTATAATTGCCTTCAAGCAAAAATATAAATAATAATTTATTCAACGGTGCTTCTATAAACAAACAAACATCCAAAAATCTTATTCACTTCGCCGAAGAGCTTACGGCCGAGTTTTTTACTACACAATAAACGTCCACTTACCTGCTATTGTAGAGGCGTGTAGTAGTTTCATTGACAAGGGTAATTTCGCAGGGATTGTTCGCTATGTACCGGCGGCCGAACGGATATGGTCTCTGACTATGCCTGTGAAGTCCCGGTTTCGATTCCTGTCGGAGGGGAGTCGTTAGTATACATCGCTGAAGAGACTTAATAAAGTCGAAACAGTCTGTACGGTGTTCTGCATAGCGAGCCATCCTTTGCGGGATTCTCTTGTCAAGATTATTTTCTATAATTATCGAATTTTATACGATACATGCATTATAATTGCCTTCAAGCAAAAATATAAATAATAATTTATTCAACGGTGCTTCTATAAACAAACAAACATCCAAAAATCTTATTCACTTCGCCGAAGAGCTTACGGCCGAGTTTTTTTACTACACAATAAACGTCCACTTACCTGCTATTGTAGAGGCGTGTAGTAGTTTCATTGACAAGGGTAATTTCGCAGGATTGTTCGCTATGTACCGGCGGCCGAACGGATATGGTCTCTGACTATGCCTGTGAAGTCCGGTTTCGATTCCTGTCGGAGGGAGTCGTTAGTATACATCGCTGAAGAGACTTAATAAAGTCGAAACAGTCTGTACGGTGTTCTGCATAGCAAGCCATCCTTTGCGGGATTCTCTTGTCAAGATTATTTTCTATAATTATCGAATTTTATACGATACATGCATTATAATTGCCTTCAAGCAAAAATATAAATAATATATATATATATATATATATATCACTATCCCTAGACCAAGGAGATTGGTTTTTTTTGCATCTGAGGTGGAGCGCCACACCTACCATCAGCTCCTTACTTTACAGCACAAACCCCTGTGCTACTCATAACACTGAGTTGGCGAGGACCGTAATCGAACTAGAAACCTTGTAGTTTCTAGCCGAACGCTATATATATATATATATATATATATAAGGGAGTAAGTATGGAAATAAATCCGACAATATTAAGAAATTTGTAAAACGAATAAAAAAATAAGATGAATTCATCTTATTTTTGGAACACTTCGTTTTTCAAATTTCTTATTATATATATATATATATATATATATATATATATTTATTTATTTTACAATGTTTTCACAGATCAATGTTCATTATTAACAGCGACCCAGGTTTCATGCTAAATAGCAATCATCAGGCTGTTGAGCAAGATCCTATGGTGTTTGTTGGAGTTCTAACCGACGTTATTTACAATCCAAAATGTGACATTGAGTAAAGAACTCCAACAAACACCATAGGATCTTGCTCAACAGACTGATGATTGCTATTTAGCATGAAACCTGGGTCGCTGTTAATAATGAACATTGATCTGTGAAAACATTGTAAAATAAATAAATATTAGCTCTTACAAATTGTGATTGAGCACTGTATTTTCTTTGTTTCATCGCAAAAAAATTTTGTTTTTATATATATATATATATATATATTTGTTTGCATTGTTTTTTCTATTAAGAAAACAGAAGCTGTCAGCGAAAAAATGTTTAAGCTTCGGGAGAAGGATTAACGATTTCTGTAATGGAGAACGAATATGCAAGAAGAAAACTGCACCTTAAAATCCAGTTGGTGCAAAATGGCATTTGCGAGGAGACAGTGAATATAACCTGTGACCTTTCAAATAATGCAACCTTCCTGGATTTCCGATAATGGTGAATATTTGTTTTTGTATCACCATATTGATACAGATATCTGTAGAGCTGCTGTTATTTTCTTCTATTTTTTTACCGTCCTTTTTACAGTCAGGTACAATGCACCAGCAAAAGTTCTGACCCGCCCATTTTAAAAAAAAAGGCCGGTTTAGCTCAGTCAGTAGAGTATCCACCTCGAAATTATAAGGTTCCGGTTTCGATACCGGTTCCCGCCAACTCAGCGTATCAGCAGCACAGAGTGGCTAATCTGATATGTACGGTAAAGCGGAGAGTTGACGGTAGGTGTGGCGCTCCACCTTAGCAAAAAACCCATCTCCCTGATCAAGCCCTAGCAAAAAGGATATAGACTACCTTGCTGTCCGGCTGATACCAATAAAAGACCATTCAACCAACTTTATTTTTTACATCGGGTGGTGAGGCTCCAGTTCTGGAGCCTTGTGGATTCTGGAGTCACCCTACATTGTCTCCCAATTCCACACTAATATGGAGTGATAGTACCTATTAGGGTCCAATTGATGGGTTGAATACGAGTTTATTCCCAAAGTGTTGTATACCCTTTTCTTTTCTTTACTTTCTTCTGGCGTCTTTTCTATCTTACGTCTTCTTCTAACATCTTTTCTAGCGTCTGGACTTCTCTTGGGGACTTCGTGTCTGGTCTTCCATTGGGGATTTCTCTTTATCAGAAGCCCTATGTCATTGGTAGTTTTTAGATAATAACACAAGACTTCGATTTAACTTAGATCATATTTATTTCGAAATCCCCACCAGATTACCTGCGCAGATCGAGTCGGCCGCGTGCATAACACGACTTACCACAGTCGTGGTCTTGGCAGATCTGACTAAAAATCTTTTTTAATCAAAACCGGAAGAGGGTCTCCTTCACCGATTCTCACGGTATCCACGGGAAAGGATCAGGTTGAAGTCAAGCCTTGTCACTCATCCTTCAAGGCCGTGGGCTGCAACTTATAACAGCCATTTTGATTTCTACACTACTGTACATAAATATTAAGAATCTAATGATTAAGTAACAAAAGGTAATGTCTACAAAATATTTAGAAATCATAGAAACGTCTATTGTTTATTGTCAATGATGTTTACATCATTTTAAAGTTTCAACATGTATATATTTTTCTACATAATCACCATTTCAGT
>CM042168.1:10327186-10329686 GCA_023376005.1 Doryteuthis pealeii | reverse complement strand
GTAGGTGTGGCGCTCCACCTCAGACGCAAAAAACGATCTCCTTGATCTTGCGCTAGTGAAAAGGGGATAGACTCCCTCGCTAATTGGCTGATACCGACATTAAGCCGCCCCGATGACTTTACTTACTTATTATTATTATTATATTAATACTCGTGTTCCTTAAATATACGGTCGTTATCATCTTGCAACACCTTGAGTTAAAGAGTCCAATTTACCCTACTATTTATCCATAGCTGAAGAAATAATATTTGGATCCATACCTTTCCCAGGGATAATAGCGTTAGGTGAAATATAGACAGCCTCGTCTAGAATTTGAACTCGGTCGCCAAGTCCTTTTCCTACGACGATAGCCCTTACACCACGCGCCTCATATAATAAAAAAGGAAATGAATTGGTTACTTTTTAGATACAGTTAACAACCCAGATATCACCAAACACTAGAATATCTACCTATTTTACTTATGTATGATTTTTTTTACCTAGACTCATATTTTTTTTTTTTGTTGTTTTTTTTTTTGCTTTTTTTCAATCTGATCTGGCCCCCTTAATTATTGGTACCCATATTGTATTCTTTCTGTTTATTCTTTCTTTCTCTGTTTATTTCTGTATCAATTCAGTCAGTTTTTATCTATCCACTACAGGGGTCGACAACCTTGCTCTACATAGAGGCCAGGGTCCATATCTGAAAGAATGACGGGACACATATATCACCGTAATCCTTGCAGTAATGATTTATCGAATGTGGGGTGGCGCCAACAGCATGGTTGTTTCTCTGAATGATTGAGATGAAGCTTGATGATTAGTATTATCTGCGTTATTCGGACTATTGTCCTCATCTTCATTGTTATCTGTATAACGTTTCGGCCGATGTGCCCTCCGGCCTTCTTCAGTTATTTCTTGTCGGACTCAGGAATCTTCTCGGACTCGGAAATCTTCTTTTCGGACTCGAGAACCTTCTTTTTGGACTCGGAAACCCAAGTCTTGTTTTAATTACAATGGCCAAAAATCGGCCCAGAAGAAAACAAACCCTTAGAAGAATTAAGAAGAATGGACAGAGAAAAACTCAACTAGATAGGAACATATCGGCCAAAGAAGTTAAGAAGAATCAATTAATATCATCCCCCTCCCCCCCCTCTCTCTCTCTCTCTCTCTCTCTCTCTCTCTCTCTCTCTCTCTCTCTCTCTCTCTCTCTCTTACCTGACCCATCCGGGGATCCAGTGTGCTACGGCCACTGGACCGGGTTAAAGTACAATTATTAGCGTCGATCCCAGGGGGCTTCCCCCCACCCACCCAAGCAACACCTGTCCCCTTAACTTAAAGGGGCAGGGCTGGGTTTATTGCCCAGCGCCTGAGGCGCCCCCTTGAGGGGGAATGCCGAGGAAATCGACTGTCATTCGAGAACTCTCTCGTTTATATACCCGATTTTGATGTGAGTATATGTTGTGATGTTAATTCAACAGTAAAAAAAGAAGTCAAGTCGAGGTAGGGTAAAATGAGACAAGTGTATTTACAATAAGGTACAAGAACGGCTAGCTTGCCGCTAAACGGTAACAGTACAACCTTTTCACTCGGTGTCTCACTATTTATAGTGAGAACCGGTGTATATTCTCCACTGTAGGAACGGCCGGTACAACAGTATACAACATTAGTACCCATCAAGAATGAATAAAACAAAAATGTTTTCGGCATAAAATAACCCAATGGATTGAGATGCCGCAAAATCCAACCAATCAACCAACAACCATATTTATATATTGTCGTATTAATTTCCATTTTCGTGAATGTTTATGAAATAAAACAAAGTTTGAAAATAAACTAAAATTAATTTGTGTTTTTTTTAATTCTGCAGATCCGATCTTTATAAAAAAAATGAGAAGGACAGTAAATACTTCTATAAAAATCTATGTAAATGAAATTAACGGTTGATTATTGATTTGATATTCGTACAGAATATTAATAAGTCCTGTTTTAATTACCACTGCGCATGACCAATTATTTTACAAAATATTTTAGCCGTGATTTAATTCCATTCCAACTACAAATACATCCACTAATTAGCTACTGTTGCAATTAGAAATTTAAAGAATCCCAAGCTTTTTAAATGGTCTGTATTCTATTCATTCATATTATATATACATATATTATATATATATATATATATATATATATATATATATATATGAATGTATGTATATATATATATGAATGTATATATATATATATATATATATATATATATATATATAAAGTAAGTAAAGTCGTCGGGTTCACCTAAAGTCGGTATCAGCCAATCAGCGAGGGAGTCTATCCCCAAGGAGATTGTTTTTGCGTTTGAGGCGAAGCGCCACACCTACCATCTTATTACCATCATAATTACTCTAAACATCTGTGAAGCTCATGACAAAATTAAATATATATATATATATATATAATATATATATATATATAAATATATGAATGTAGAATGAAGAAAAGAAAGAACAGAATGGATAATAAAAGA
>CM042168.1:10302186-10314686 GCA_023376005.1 Doryteuthis pealeii | reverse complement strand
TGGCCATGTGCCCATAGGTTGGGAACCACTGGTTGAGATGATTGGCATGAAATAACCTTTGAATATCTTTATTTCCGGTTACACAGATTATGAGAAGGAAGGCTCAGTGTTTAATCAATTAGTTTAGTCAGTTAGGCCGTAGACGTCGTGATATAAAGATGCACCGACTTCGACTCCGTGCATGCGGTTGAAGGATTCTAGGTTGAGAAAGTCTGGTTCTGAATAAAAATGTGATCACACAAAATATATGCCTTGTGTTGTCTCTGAGTGAACTAATGACAACCATGTCAAACCAGCATCTTGGAGCTAAAGACATAGAGCACACCAGCATCTTTGTTGTGGACTAGCCTGGCGTACCTAGCGTAGTGAGCGAATGTGCTGGTCCAGGACTGTTTATAGACGGTTGTCTGAGAACCTCGAGGTGATTACTGAAACTGCAAGGATTACGGAACCATTACATGAACTGTATACCTAGAGGTTTTAGCACTCTGTTGCGAGCTACTATATGTCTGGTGCACATGTAGTTTGAATGTACTAGGATACTGAATACTGTAGGATCCAGTATACAATAATCTTAAAGACAGTTCAGACCAGTCAACCAATTAGAAGGAATGAAGATAGCAACAGATAACAGATTACAGAACACAAGAAACAGAAGATAAGAAGTTCAGCCATGAAGTCAGCTACTCAACTAAGTAAGAAAGATGGGTTAAATCCTACGTAACGGACATAAATTCCACCATCGTATTTCAACCCACCGAAAGGAAAAAAAATACTAAAAATGAACGAGTTAGCCGAATTTAATGAAATTTTCAGTGTTGATACATTAATGAATAAAAGATATAATGCAACATTAAAACCTTTTACATTTTTTCAGGTCAATTAACTTTGAACCACGTATGTTTGTGAATCTGTGTTACGCCTCAATAATACGTAGTTCAAAGTTAACTGAGCTGAAAAATGTAAGGGTTTTCAAATAAAATAACTGGTGCATTATATTGTTTATTCATTAATATATGAACACTGGAAATTTCATTAAATTCGGTTAATTCCTTGATTTTACTTTTTTTTCTGTTGGCGGGGTGACATATGATGGTGGAATTTATGTCCGTTAAGTAGGATTTAACCGAAAGATGTATGGGAGTATAACCACGGGTGCTCTCATATCTTATAATCTTAAGAAAAAAACTCTCCTCGTATATATAACCCAAACGGAGCAAGTATAAAAATATATCTAAGGTAGGTGGGTTGTCGTCATTGATATATGAGCCTCTCTTTGAATCAACCAATCACATGCCCGTAAACTTTAGCGGCAAAATTGAAGATAGGTTTTCTTTCTCTTTGGTCACCAGCCCCTATAGAAGTCGGATGAGAAAAAATAGTAGTCCCTTATATTCAGCAGATAGAAACAGAGAGCCGTAGTTGGTACTCCGATAATTCACCAACCTCAAGGACTTCAGTTAAGTGGAACTGTATTATTATATTTATATAATTATAATTCCTGCAGACAAACTTTCTCTTCGGTATGTGACGAAGCTTCGTCAAATTTGATAAAGTTTCGTTACAAGTTTGAATAACAGAAATGAAAGACGAAAGTCGACACTTGATTCTTAATCTGTCCGAACTCTGCGATGACTAATGCATATATATATATATATATTTATATATATATATATATATATGGAAATAAGTTGTTTTTTTTTTCACGGAACAGATGGACTTGCCAATTCTAATACATTTCTCTGATCGGATTATAGTGGCCTGTCAAACACTTTAAAAAAAATTATTTTAATTTTTTTTTAAACTCTCTAAAACCAATTTCTTCAACACGAAATTTTCCCCTGACGATGACCTAAGGTCAAAACTAGTTGAGCAAAATAAACAACATAAAAGAAATATTCCTGTTTGTCTTATCATTTTTTTGTTCATCTTATAAATATATATATATATATATATATATATATATATATATATATATATATAAATATATATGTGTGTGTGTGTGTGTGTGTGTGTGTGTGTGTGTGTGTGTGTGTGTGATTGAAAATTGAGGAAAAGCGGATAAAACACAAAACATTCGTTCAAATTATTTTTTGCCTCGGTACGTAACGTCAAACTTGGCAAAGCTTTGTTCTCAAGGACTTCAGTTCACGGACTGTATTATAATATTTATATAATTATAATTCCTACAGACAAAACCTTCGTTTGCATGTATTTCAAGCGTAATTTCTTGTTTTTGTATACCCAATTTCCCCAACGGCTGTACCAAATTGTCTTGGTATTTTTTATCAATATGACAAAATATTTCAAAGTTCACTATCTATTCACATCATTCTATTCAAATAAAGTCCTATTGTAATCGTAGTATGAGTCCTTCTTCTCAACTACAAAGAACTAAACATCAGTTTTTTTACCTTCATTACGGTAGGATCGCAGTGGAGGGAGAGCCGCTGTGATAGGTTTAAAGTAGGCAAAGTGGTAAATTAAGATCTTAATGGACATTAATTATTGTCATTAGAAGCTTGCCCGGATTTATCTAAACGCCCAATACTCAGGTATATTTTCTGGTTGGGCTAATATATATATATATATATATATATATATATATATATATATATATGTGTGTGTGTGTGTGTGTGTGTGTGTGTGTGTGTGTGTGCTATTGTGAAAAATTGAAATAAACACAAGTTCATGAACGAGTAATGTTTATTTTGCCTTCGCTGCAGTGTTTCGATCTGTTTCAATAGATCTTCATCGGGGCTTTAGTAAGCGAGCGTTCTTTGATGTTTAAAACGTAAAACGAACGCTGAAAACGGTTCCATTTGTTAATTTTCCTCGTTCGTTATGTGTGTTTTTCAAAGACAAGCTGTGAAGAAAAAGTGGAAGTAAATCCGACAGTATGTAATATTATGAAAAATTGAAAAAACACAAGTTCATAAACGAGTAATGTTTATTTCGCCAACGCTGCAGTGTTTCGATCTGTTTCCTTAAAAAAAAAACTTCTATGTCATAAGGAAGATTTCTCCTCCGAATTTTTGGATTATAAATATATATATATATATATATATATATATATTAGAAAGGAAGGAAAAACTCAACACCGTAATTCCATAATAAATTTATTTCGACCAAAATTGTAAATCTAAGTTGATTTAATATAGCTCCCCAAAATCCAGTCTCATCAGATGGAAGATCAGGTTATTTGAATTGCATAACTGAAAAATTTTACTTATCAAAAAAAAAATTTTTTAAATATAATAAATAAAAAAAAAATTCACTGTATTTGTACATACTGGATCATACAATAATAATACAGTGTATCTTAGAAATCACATATAGAATCATCCCTTACTACCAAGTTTTGAATACCTCTCATCATATATATATATATATATATATATATATATATATATATATATAGTTTATATAGTTTATATAGTTTATTTGCCTAACCCGTTAATAGCAAGCAGGATTTGAAAATAAGTCACAAGTATGGAGCATCCAGTAGGACCGAACTCACTATTCAGTAGTAATCGATCTGTGAGACTAGCTTGCTAATCATTACACCATGACGGGACGCCTTTCATATCGCATGAATGATGTAATGCCTATTAGCTGGTATGAAATCAATTTTTCTCGTGAAAATATTTACTCCTGTTCACACACACACACAGACGCGCACACGAACACGAACACACACACACACACACACACACACACACACACTGAGGCGCACATAGACATACACACGCACACAAATACACACATACATATACATAAAAGCAAATTGAAGTACCAAATTCTCCTGCATACTCATACACACAGAGACACACACGCACACACACACGCTTGCTCATACACACGCAAATAAACACACACACACACATGCACACACACTCACACACTCACGCATATGCCCAGACACGCGCGCACACACACTCACATGTACACAAACACACAACACATACACGCACACTCGCGGAAATTCACACATGCACATACACATACATAAGTATAAATACATACACATAAGTATCAATACATACACATACATAAGTCGTAAGTAATTAGGGGAATTCTAACTTGAGTATTGATATAGTTTCGGTTACAGACAGACAAACACACAATCTCCATTATAATAACTAGCAAATATATGCACCCTCCGGGTGCAAGTATTTAAGTTTTAATGTAATGAAATATCGTATTAAATTAGAAAGTCTAATAAGAATGCTGATAAAAAGATTTGAAACAGAGTGGGGTTATAATAGAAAAATAGAAATGAAACTTACTCTTCCATCACTGCCGTCTTTCATTGCTGAATTTTACTTATTTAATTATTTAGTTAAATTAGGAAATAAAGAATAAAATTACACTTATTTTTTCTTGTTAAGGAATTTCATTTAAAATTCATTGGAGAGATTTTTGCTTATATTCATTAAAATAAAACCAAACAATTAGAAATCAATAATACTAAGCACATATTTAATAAAATCACATTTTTAATATCAATATGCAAATTAGCCTTCCCGTTCACACTGCAAACCGCTATTTTTTTGTACATATAAATACAATAGCATGTTATTAGTATGTAGATATGCACAACACTAATAAAAAGGTGAAGCAATTTTATTAATAATTGAGGTTTAAATATAAATAAAATCATGAAGAATGTGATGTAAATAACTATGTTAATTGTGACTCGATTAGTAATATAGTTTCGGTTACAGACAGAAAAACACACAATCTCCATTATAATAAGAAGAATAATATTTTTAGATTAGAAATGTATTGTAAATTACTTTAATACTAGGATATTCACGTCTATGCATAGACACATACGTGCACACATGCACATGTACCCAAACACGCACACATGCACATGTACCCAAACACGCACACATGCACATACAGACACACACACATACACACACAAATATATATATATACCAACCCCTCTGCACGAGCAGGATGTGACACAAGGTCAATTTCTTAAGCGGAGTTCAACAGGTTTGAATTCAGAGTTTTCCTTCTCCTATACCGGTTGCCTAACCAAGGTTAAAGAGCCCGGTCTGTCTTACTATTTACCCATAGCTGGAGGGAGAGTAGGATTCCTACCTTTCCCAAGGGTATTAGCACTAAGTGAAATGCAATTACCACGTCCAGGATTTGAACTCGTGGCGACGTGTCCATTTCCCATGACTTTAACCATTACACCACGCACTTCCTAAAACAATCTCCATTATAATAATAAGATATACACTGCCAATATTTTTTATATTAGAAATGTATTGTAAATTACTTTAATACTAGGAAATTCACGTATATGCATAAACACACGCGTGTACACGTGTACATGTACCCAAGCACACACACACACACACACACACACACACATATATATATATATATATATATATATACAATTCTATAAAGATAAGACCATTCCAACGGGCACGTATTGTACCAACTTAATATTAATCGAAAACTCGATTAATTCAACGGATGTAACCCTGACGAATCAGACGATGAAACTCGAGTAGGTTACTTTTATCCATTATATAAATAAATTTTGCTCTACATTGTATTGAGCACTTTGTATTTGTTTTTTCTCAGTCTTTAACCCCTGGATACTGTGCGCTTCCAACGATCGTACTCGTACCCACCGGTAAGCTACTACTCATACATTAACACACACACACACACACACACACACACACATATATATATATATATATATATATATATTATATATATATATAGTATTGTAAATTACTTTAATACTAGGAAATTCACGTATATGCATAAACATACGCTTGTACACATGCACATGCACCCAAGCACACACACACACACACACACACACATATATATATATCACCGCATTGAAGTATTATGCAATCTCCATTTTGCTTGTTTGTCCTTCGCATTTGGCATTCAAAACACGAGTGTTGTTTGTAATAAATGCAAACGGGTTTCTAGGTTTATTGCACATTCACTATTAAATGAAAACTGACAACTCTTTCCTGCACTGTGATAGGATTACCTTGGAGGGAAGAAAATGAGTACAAACCTCGGCAAAAACAAACAAAAAAAAAAAAAAAAAAAAACAAGAAATATCTTTTAACTTTGTTTAAACTAGCATATTAGCAAATATGACACCTAGAAAAGTCATTTTTCTTCTCGGCGAAAAATTCATCAGAACAGAAACGAGCAAAAGTTCTTGGGAAAATAGATGGTTGGTTGGTTGGTTTATTAATTTTAACGGCATATCAACCCGTCCAGGGTTATATCATGCCTAGCGGTTGGGGTGTTATACATATTGTATATTCATATATATACTTCCAGTAATTGGTCCCAACAACGTGCTAGCATTATTGGGAATTATATTGTATGGCATTGATTTGTTTCATGTCTATATTCTATGGTATAATTTTATTTCTCTTAAAAAGGAGAAAATATCCCCAATGTTAACATTTCCAAGTAGATCCTTCATATTGTTTGCTTTAAAATAATGTTTTCTGATGTGAGCAAAAAATCTGCATTCCATCATTAAGTGTTTAACTGTCAGGGGTGTTTGACATGTTTCACATTGTGGTTGTTGTTCTGGTTTGAGTATATAAGAGTGTGTTAGTTTTGTATGCCCAATGCATAATCGGGACATAATGACTTGTTCCTTTCTAGACTTCCTTAAAGTTGGTCTGCAGCCTCCCAAAGTCGGTTTGATTAGGAAGAGTTTATTGTGGATACAGTTATTCCAGTTTTGCTGCCATTTTGTATGAAGGAATCTATTAATTTTAGGTTTCAAGTCAGTATATGGTATCTGGAACTTGTCAGGGATTAAATCTAGAGCCGATTTAGCTGCAGTGTCAGCTCTTTTTGGGAAAATAGAGTCGTCTAGAATGCTGCCTCGATGTCTAGTTAAAATGTAAATGAAGACTTGTGCTTAGGGGAGAGACTTGTTGATATATCCGGGTTAAGGGACATATTATGAAGTTGTAGTAAGCTATATTCTCGCAGGTAAGTAGAAGTTGGTGCGTCGAGTAGCAGTAATAGCAGTGGTAGTCTTGCTAGTAGGCTAGTAGGCGCTTGTACGACCACAGTGTCGAGTATTTATGGAGGACACTATCCAATCAGATTATTATCTCCTAGGTATTTGCATATTTATTTATTACATTACTCCCTTTCTTCCTCTTTTCTTTGATCGTCTTTCTTTTCTTTCTTTCTTTCTTTCTTTCTTTTGTTATTCTTCTTTTCATCTTCCTTTCTGTCTTTTCTTTTCAATCTCTCTTCTTTTCTATCTTTCTTTTTCTTTTCCACTTTCTCCATCTTCAACTTCCTCAGTCTCTCTTTCTCTCTCCGTTTCTTTTTTCTCTTTCTTTTTCTCTCTTTTTCTTCTTTAGTTTTTTCTTTTTCTCTCTTTTTCTTCTTTAGTTTTTTTCTTTTTCTCTCTTTTTCTTCTTTAGTTTTTTTTCTTTTTCTTTCTTTTTCTTTACTTTCACTTATTTTATTATCTCTCTCTTTCTCTTTACCCAACCCTTATCTTCATTTTTTTTAAATCTTAGTTTCTCCTTTTCTTTATCCCTCTCTGATATATCCGGGTTAAGGGATATATTATGAAGTTGTCGTAAGCTATATTCTCGCAGGTAAGTAGAAGCTGGTGCGTCGAATAGCAGTAATAGCAGTGGTAGTCTTGCTAGTAGGCTAGTAGGCGTTTGTACCACCACAGTGTCGAGTATTTATGGAGGACACTATCCAATCAGATTATAGTGAGGGGGTACCTATGTATTAGCATATTCATTACATCACTTGTATAATATATTGATGAGGTATTGCAGTCTAGATTGCTGTCTAGATGTCTAGTCAAGATGAGTCAGTCAGGTTAAAAATCCAAGTGAAGGCATATGCACTGTTAAGAAACTTATTATAATGAAGATTCTCTGTAACCGAAACTATATTACTACGCAAGGTACAATTCCCTTAGTTATTTACGTCACATTCTCCATGATTTTATATATTGTTTTACATCATTAGTACTGTTGACCATACATACAGGTATTTGCCTCTCATCCCACTTATGAGGCCGTGACACAAGGACAATTTTATGCGGGCCCACCCACAAGCCGAGGCTTATGGGTGGTGGTAGGTGGAAAAAATTGCGTCGTATCCCGAATCNAAAAAAAATTAATATAATATATATATATATATATATATATATATAATATATATAATTATAACGTACCGTTCGACCCGTTATTACACATCCATTATAATACAAAATTGCAAGGAAACACACACAACCTATCAAATATCGGACATATTCTGCCAAAATAATAATTCAATGCCTGAAGAAGACAACAGATCAGAAACACGTGTTCGCATATGTAAGATAAAAGAATTTTAAAAATTTTCGGAGAACATAATACATTTTGCTGACATTCTTTTTTTTTTTTTTTATAAAATAATTGGAATTTTTCCCTGTTGGAACCAGGACACATTTTTATATATATATATATAATATATATATATAATATATATATATTATTATATATATATATCTAGCAAATATATGCACCCTCCGGGTGCAAGTATTTAAGTTTTTAAATTAATGAATATCGTATTAAATTAGAAACGCTAATGAAACTAAATAAGATGCAGATAAAAAGATTTTTAAAAATAGAACAAATCTGAAATTTACTCCTCCATCACTCTCGTCTTTCATTGTTATTTTTCTAATTTAAGTATTTAGTTAAATAGGAAGTAAAGAAAAAATGACACTTATCTTTTCTTGTTAATGGATTTCATTTAAGATTAATTGAAGAGATTTTTGCTTATATTCATTAAAATAAAACCAAACAGTTAGAAAACCAATATACTAAATCATATATATTAAAATTACATTTTAATATCAATATGCAAATTAGCCTTCCCGTTCACACTGTAAACCGCTATTTTTTTGTATATATAAATACAATTGCATGTTATTAGTATGTAGATATGGTTAACTGTATAAATAATGTAAAACAATTTTATTAATAATTGAGGTTTAAAATAAGATAAATCATGGTGAAATGTGACGTCAAATTACTAGGGAATTGTGACTTGAGTATGATTTATTTCGGTTACAGACAGAAAAACACACAATCTCCATTATAATAAGATATATATATATATATATTATGGATTTAATATTCCGTAACTAAAGTTCATGAGTACTTGCATTCATCAAACGGTCATAATGTTAAGATTAAAAAAAACAAAAACAAATAAGCTTTGGCTTCTTTAGCGTTATATAACGGAAATATATAAACACTAACAAGCCACGTTTTTTTTTTAATCTTAATATTTGACCGTCTGATGATTACAAGTAAACATGAAACTTAGCTACGGGATATTAAATCCATAATATTTGATATCTGATTTTAAACCTGCTCTACTTATTTAGCATTGAGCACCTTCATATGCTAATACTTTCACATTCCTCCTCCATTCATTCTATATATATATATATATATATATATATATATAATATATATATATGTGTGTGTGTGTGTGTGTGTGTGTGTGTTTGTGTGCTTAATTAGAGTCGTACCTAATTTGAAAATTAATTAATTAATAATGAATTAGGCGGGAATGCCTATTTAAATGTATGGCTAAACAATCGAGGAAAAATCAATCTCTGTATGTACATTTCGGCCTATTAGGCCTCATCAGCAGAGCTATAGATAGGAAGGCCGCCCTGTGCGTGATACATTCACCCAAAATTGTCGGCAAAAAAGCCATTCCAAACATACTTGTTTACAACTTATCATATCGTCGTGTAATAAAAAGTCACTAGAAGAGGAATATTAACCTACTCTAAACAAATCGTAAAATCTAAGAAGTCCGTTTGGTGTAGAGGTTATGGATCGGCCTGTCAGCTTGGCAGTCCGGTTCAAATCACGCACAGGGCGGCCTTCCTATCTATAGCTCTGCTGATGAGCCTAATAGGCCGCAGAAATGTTACATAAGAGATTGATTTTTCTCGATTTGTTTAGCCATACATTTAAAATAGGCATTCCCGTCTAATTCATTATTAATTATAATTAATTTCAAATTAGGTACGACTCTAATTAAGGCACATATTCTCCCCAAAATTGTCGGCAAAAAAACCATTCCAAACATACCTGTTTATATAATATATATAATATTATATATTATATATATATATATATATATATAAAGTAAATTTGAAGTGAATCCGACTGTATGAATGTAACATTTTAGAAGAAACAATGATGTTATAGTTGCTGAGAGAATCTGTTCGACCCTTTAATAAATCGGTCTCATCAAGAGCAAATATGAAGGAAAGACGCGAATAAAAACCTTAAATAGGAGGGGTACAAACGAACGCTGGTGTTCGATGCTGGATTTTTTTAAAATAAAATAAATTATTTTAAAAAATTCAGAAGCATTATAATCCATAAGAAAACTCAAAAGAAGTTTGAAGTATATATAAATACATATATATATATATATATATAATATATGGTGTTGTGTGTGTGTGTGTGTGTGTGGTGGTGTGTAATGTGTGTGTGTGTGTGTGTGTGTGGTGTGTTGAGAGATGGGAGTGAATCCGACGGTATGTAGTTTATTATTGAAAATTGAAAAATACAGGTTTAAATAAGTTGATTATAACTTACCACTCAACTTATTTAAACCTGTGTTTTTTCAATTTTCTGAATATAATATAATATATATATACTATAATATATATATATATATATAATATAGAGAGAGAGAGAGAGAGAGAGAGAAGATTATGTATAAATCTTTTTGATTCGAAATTGAAAAGTGCAAACTTTTGACTCGAAATTGAAATAGTGCAAAACTTTTGACTCGACTCGTACTATAATAGAGAGAACTAAAAATGCATCGAAAACGTCTAGATAAAAAAAATAAGAAAGTCACGCCTATAACCCTCCCCCAAGACTTGTGTTAAAATCCAAACAATAACATTAGTCTTGAGTGAAGTACTTGTTTCTTAATGAAAAAAAAAAATTAAAAAGAAAAGGAAAAATTAAATAACTAACAATTTTAAAATTTAAATTTTCGAGAATTTTTTTTTAAATTTTGGCCATACCTACATTCATCAATCGAATTTTGGGTAATTTATGGGGAAGTTCGTCCCGGTCTCCTGCCTCAATAATTGCTACCCGGTGACTATTAAAATAATGACACCCATTTTCAACTATCTATCTATCTTAATTTGTTCATATTTATCTTTATTACTTTAAATACTAAGATTTTCTTTTTTTCATGTTTGTTTTGATGTCTTGTTTTTAGTTTAAATAAACAAGAATTACGACAAAAAAAAGAAGCGACCACCCCCCGCCAAATACATTTACTTGTCGAAAATATCTATCTATCTCCATTTGTTCATATCTAACTATATTATTTTGTTTGTTTATCTATCTATCTATCTATCTATCTCAGTATATTCCAAACTATATATCCCTCTTCATATCTAAACAAGAATTACGACAAATTACGATAAATAAACAAGAATACGACGAGCTGGGGTCGTTATTTGATAGTCACCGAGTAGCAATTTTTGAGGCAGGAGACCGGGATGCACTTTCTCATAAATTACTGAATTTTGTCATTAGCTAGCCCATTAAGAGTTGATAAACAAATAAACCATTTCAAAAATGTATCTAAAATAAAAACTAAAATATTGTCACTTGTAATATACAGTTTTGTAGATACCTAAGTTTAATTTAAATGCTTTTGGTAGCACCAAATGTCTTATTGTCATCCGTAATCCGTACGGAGAAAAGTGTTTCTAGCTACGTATCCCATTTAAATATGCACCGCGCATCTGATTGGCTGTTACTAACAACCAATCAGATGCGCGGTGCTTTGTATTTAAATGGATAGTTCTACAACCGTCCAAGAAAATTTCTCAAAAGTCAAACGTCTTTTAGCGGTTATTGTTGGTGGTTGTACCAGAGTTTGATCACCTCTGGTAGGGTCAGCAGGGCAAGGGAAGTCTGATGCTGGAAGACCGAAAACCTCCCAATGAACCCTGCGGATTACATCACTGACGACAATCACCAGCCGCCCCAAATGTAGGAGCGTTTATTTAAAGTGTTGTTTCTTAGCCATGACATTGCAAAATGTAGAAGTTAAATTGAAAAGACTTGAGTGCAGAAAAAAACAAAAACTATTGTATTATATTAAATTGTTTTTTTTTTGTTCATAAAAAGTTATTCATCATAATTTATAATAAATCCTAACGTAATTTTTTAGAAAAATACAGTTTTTCATCTTGATACGCTACACAAAACAATCTGGCCCTAGTTAGAAAAACGTACACAAAATTATTACTAGCTACTGGCAAACTGAGCCTAAAATGCGTTTTTGACAAAATTATACATCGATGTTTTTTCTGCTTAAAAAGGGGAGGGGGTACATTTTCAATAGAGTTTTTCTTCAAAACTTATTACTTTATGGATCTAAAA
>CM042168.1:10262186-10292186 GCA_023376005.1 Doryteuthis pealeii | reverse complement strand
TCAAACCCTTTCTCATGGGGCCGAAGAGATGATAGTCTGAGGCAAACATTATTCCAGTGATGAAGAAATGAAATCTGTAGTGAATAAGGATTTGTTAAAACAGAAAAAGCACGCAGTATACTTGTGTAATTCTCTTCTATCCCTTTTTATCATCGTTTTGTTAAAGTCCAAGAGGTGCAACCATACAGTAGTACATCTACGGCTACGACTTGGAAGAATTCTCGTTTTATCTTATCAGAGAGGTCAGACTTCCATGTGTTGGAATCCATAGAAGAACATCACTTATGAGTTCGTTCTTACTTTCACAGCAGTGTCCATTATGTCTTGTTCATCTTTCTTGGGTGGCTTCTGAGATGGGAAGTACGTGGCCATACAACAGCATACAAGATCCATGTATAGCTCCCTTCTAGCTTTTTTCCCCAAGCGTTTCATTTGAGTCTAAGTGGTGCAACCATAGAGTAGTATTAACAAGGCTACTGCTTGGAAGAATTACCATTTTTTTCACAAGGAAATTCTGAATAAGTGCCCATTTTTATTTCTTTTATTTTTAGTACATTTGTTGTATATTGATAATGAGCGTCAAGGTTGTTGAATTTCGTAATTGGAGGAGGGTTAGATCAGGGGTTCCCAACCTTTTTCACCGCATGGCTGTTGGAGTTGTTTGTGTTATAAGACGTGTGTCAAATGCTCACTTCTACTTATAGACTCGGCGATAATCATGTGACCAACCTATTGGCCAATCACTGGCAGTACTCTGCTGCTGATATTGTTATTTATACCGGCTGTTCTGGTCATACCTACGCATATTGCTTTGAACCTTCGTGGACGACGGAACATAGGATTATATCACTGGACCTTAGACACTACGTAGGATTCCATAACTCAGGACTTATTCACTTACCAAAGGATTCTATAGCTCAGGACTTACTTACTTTAAGTCCTTTTCACTTTGAAACCGGAATTTTTTTGTGGTCCATGAAATTATTATAATAGAAAAAATATTTCCATTTTACATAAGATATTTATTCAATAAAGATACAACCATATAGAATTATAATATTTCCTTGGCCCACCTGATATTTGCTGTGGCCCATTTTGGCCATGTGCCCATAGGTTGGGAACCACTGGTTGAGATGATTGGCTGGAGACGTCGTGATGTAAAGATGCACCGGCTTCGACTCCGTGCATGCGGTTGAAGGATCCTAGGTTGAGAAAGTCTGGTTCTGAATAAAAATGTGATCACACAAAATATATGCCTTGTGTTGTCTCTGAGTGAACTAATGACAACCATGTCAAACCAGCATCTTGGAGCTAAAGACACAGAGCACACCAACATCTTTACTATGGACTAGGCCTGTGCTGGTAGGACTTTATACATGGCTGTCTGAGAACCTCGAGGTGATTACTGAAACTGCAAGGATTACGGAACCATTACATGAACTGTATACCTAGAGGTTTTAGCACTCTGTTGCGAGCTACTATATGTCTGGTGCACATGTAGTTTGAATGTACTAGGATACTGAATACTGTAGGATCCAGTATACAATAATCTTAAAGACAGTTCAGACCAGTCAACCAATTAGAAGGAATGAAGATAGCAACAGATAACAGATTACAGAACACAAGAAACAGAAGATAAGAAGTTCAGCCATGAAGTCAGCTACTCAACTAAGTAAAAAAGATGGGTTAAATCCTACGTAACGGACATAAATTCCACCATCGTATTTCAACCCACCGAAAGGAAAAAAAATACTAAAAATGAACGAGTTAACCGAATTTAATGAAATTTTCAATGTTGATACATTAATGAATAAAAGATATAATGCAACATTAAAACCTTTTACATTTTTTCAGGTCAATTAACTTTGAACCACGTATGTTTGTGAATCTGTGTTACGCCTCAATAATACATAGTTCAAAGTTAACTGAGCTGAAAAATGTAAGAGTTTTCAAATAAAATAACTGGTGCATTATATTGTTTATTCATTAATATATGAACACTGGAAATTTCATTAAATTCGGTTAATTCCTTGATTTTACTTTTTTTTTTTCTGTTGGCGGGGTGACATATGATGGTGGAATTTATGTCTGTTAAGTAGGATTTAACCGAAAGATGTATGGGAGTATAACCACGGGTGCTCTCATATCTTATACTGTTAAGAAAAAAACTCTCCTCGTATATATAACCCAAACGGAGCAAGTATAAAAATATATCTAAGGTAGGTGGGTTGTCGTCCTTGATCTATGAGCCTCTCTTTGAATCAACCAATCACATGCCCGTAAACTTTAGCGGCAAAATTGAAGATAGGTTTTCTTTCTCTTTGGTCACCAGCCCCTATAAAAGTCGGATGAGAAAAAATAGTAGTCCCTTATATTCAGCAGATAGAAACAGAGAGCCGTAGTTGGTACTCCGATAATTCACCAATCTCAAGGACCTCAGTTAACGGACTGTATTATAATATTTATATAATTATAATTCCTGCAGACAAAACCTTTGTTTGCAAGTATTTTAAGCGTAATTTCTTGTTTTTGTATATATTAATATTTGAAGTTATTTGAAATTCCATGTCGAGTTCATGTGTTTTCTGTTTTTAACACCTGTCTGTTTTACACTCGCGGCGTGAATCACCACACAAGGGGTATATAACACATTTTTTCTATTTTAGATTTGGCCCCTGAAAAATTCCTGTTTTGTTATTAGATATTGTTTTATGGTTCAAGTGTCTGAAAGCGACGGGAGAATGTCGTTACAATGTGGCCAATGTAAGTATTAATTTTAAATTTGTTTTTCGAGAAGCACTCTAACGACAAATCAGGCGAACAACGAATAACCTATATCATAGAAAAACACATTAGAACCATTGAACAACCAAAACTTATCATTATCATTACACTAAAACTAAAACGGCAAATGACATAGTTAAAAACGATACAAATTTCCCGGAGATTTTTCCAACGTAGTTTTTAGATTCATATGCCCATTTCGAGACAAATCAAAAACCGCCCTGTCGGCTGGGGCCTTAGAATACATCGACTGCACCTCTGCAGAGGGGTAAGACTCCCCCAAATGGGGTCACCTGTTGGCAGTGGGTGGCGACCCATTATGCTTAAGGATAGAACCAAGGTGGATGAGCAGTCCAAAACTCCACTTTTGCCCTATCTTGGGCTAGACGGGCGGTCGGAGAGGCCTCCTCCAATCAATCGGCTGGTCACGTTAAGCCCTAGCAACTATATGATTACCCCAACCCTATTGCCCTTATGGCAACCCCATTTATCATATGGGTGCTAGAAGGCGGTGACTAAGAGTCTTCATGTCCTGGGAATGACGTTAAACTCTATCTGATGGCGAGGTTCCAGTTTTGGAGGTTTGGGAAATGTGGAGCACCCCTTCATTACCATTGCTTCCTGGTCCACTCTGACCCGGAGTGGTAGTACCTGTTAGGATCCCATCTATGGGTTTAGAAAAACATGAATTTATAAAGAAAATTTGATTATCCATTAAGTCGGTATTAAATAACCCACCGTGGTTGATATGCCGTAAAACAAACCAAACCAAACAAACCAAACAAACAAATAAAAAATTAATACCAACATTAGCTATTCGCTTTTTTCATTTTCCCTCTAGGATATAGTTGCCCTGTCTGTGGGGCTGTAGGATACGTGAGCTACACCTCTGCAAAAGGGTAAAATTCTCCCAATGGTGCCATTTTAGTCATTATTTAGGCTAGAGAGATGGTTGGAGAGACTCCCGCCGATCAATCAGCTAGTTATATCATGCCTTACTCCCTATATGATTACCCCAACCTATCACCCTTATGGCAAACCCCAACCCTTTTTACCATATATGCTAGAACGCGGTAGGTGAGGGTCAAATTGGCCTGGGCGTAATGTTAAAATGGTGAAGTTGCAATTCTAGAGCATCTTACCTTAGCTTTTCCCCTTCTTGCTCTGAGAATTTATCTTTAATAATTCTTTGCCTACCCAATTTCCCCAACGGCTGTACCAAATTGTCTTGGTATTTTTTATTAATAAGATGAAATATTTCAAAGTTCACAATCTATTTACATCATTCTATTCAAATAAAGTCCTATTGTAATCGTAGTATGAGTCCTTCTTATCAATTACAATGATATAAACATCAGTTTGTGTACCTTCCTTACGGTAGGATCGCAGTGGAGGGAGAGTCGCAGTGAGAGGTTTAAAGTAGGCAAAGAGGTAAATTAAGATCTTAATGAACATTAATTATTGTCATTAGAAGCTTGCCAGGATTTATCTAAACGCCCAATACTCAGGCATATTTTCTGGTTCGCTGCAGTGTTTCGATCTTTTTCAATAGATCTTCATCAGGGCTTTCGTAAGCGAGCGTTCTTTGATGATTAAAACGTAAAACGAACGCTGAAAACGGTTGCATTTGTTAATTTTCCTTGTTCGTTATGTGTGTTTTTCAAAGACAATATGTGAAGAAAAAGTGGAAGTGAATCCGACAGTATTTAATATTATGAAAAATTGAAAAAACACAAGTTCATAAAACGAGTGATGTTTATTTCGCCAACGCTGCAGTGTTTCGATCTGTTTCCTTTAAAAAAAACTTCTATGTCATAAGGAAGATTTCTCCTCCGAATTTTTGGATTATAAATATATATATATATATATAATATAATATATATATATATATATATATATATATATATATATATATATATATATATATATCTTAGAAAGGAAGGAAAAACTCAACACCGTAATTCCATAATAAATTTATTTCGACCAAAATTCGGGCCTATATAAATCTAAGTTGATTTAATATAGCTCCCCAAAATCCAGTCTCATCAGATGGAAGATCAGGTTATTTGAATTGCATAACTGAAAAATTTTACTTCTCAAAAAAAAATAAAATAAATAAAATAAAATAAAAAAATATAATAAATAAATAAAAAAAATTCACTGTATTTGTACATACTGGATCATACAATAATAATACAGTGTATCTTAGAAATCACATATATAATCATCCCTTACTACCAAGTTTTGGATACCTCTCATCATATATATATATATATATATATATATATATATATATATATATATATATAGTTTATTTGCCCAACCCGTTAATAGCAAGCAGGATTTGAAAATAAGTCACAAGTATGGAGCATCCAGTAGGACCAAACTCACTATTCAGTAGTAATCGATCTGTGAGACTAGCTTGCTAATCATTAAACCATGACGTGACGCCTTTCATATCACATGAATGATGTAATGCCTATTAGCTGGTATGAAATCAATTTTTCTCGTGAAAATATTTACTCCTGTTCACACACACACACACACACACACATAGAGACGCGCACACATACACGCACACACACACACACACATACACACACACACACTGAGGCGCACACAGACATACACACGCACACAAATACACATATACACATACATAAAAGCAAATTGAAATACCAAATTCTCCTGCATACTCCCGCTTGCTCATACACACGCAAATAAACACACGCACACATGCACACACACACACACACGCATATGCCCAGACACGCGGGCGCACACACTCACATGTACACAAATACAAACACACACACGCACACTCGCGCAAATTCACACATTCACATACACATACAAAAGTATAAATACATACACATACTGTATAAATACATACACATAAGTATAAATACATACACATACATAAGTCGTAAGTAATTAGGGGAATTGTGACTTGAGTATTGATATAGACGAACGCTTTCGTCTATAAAAGATAAGACCCATTCCAACGGGCATATATTGTACCAACTTAATATTAATCGAAAACTCGATTAATTCAACGGATGTAACCCTGACGAATCAGACGATGAAACTCGAGTAGGTTACTTTTATCCATTATATAAATAAATTTTGCTCTACATTGTATTGAGCACTTTGTATTTGTTTTTTCTCAGTCTTTAACCCCTGGATACTGTGCGCTTCCAACGATCGTACTCGTACCCACCGGTAAGCTACTACTCATACATTAACACACACACACACACACACACACACACACACATATATATATATATATATATATATATATATATATAGTATTGTAAATTACTTTAATACTAGGAAATTCACGTATATGCATAAACATACGCTTGTACACATGCACATGCACCCAAGCACACACACACACACACACACACACATATATATATATCACCGCATTGAAGTATTATGCAATCTCCATTTTGCTTGTTTGTCCTTCGCATTTGGCATTCAAAACACGAGTGTTGTTTGTAATAAATGCAAACGGGTTTCTAGGTTTATTGCACATTCACTATTAAATGAAAACTGACAACTCTTTCCTGCACTGTGATAGGATTACCTTTGGAGGGAAGAAAATGAGTACAACCTCGGCAAAACAAAAACAAAAAAAAAAAAACAAAAAAAACAAGAAATATCTTTAACTTTGTTTAACTAGCATATTAGCAAATATGACACCTAGAAAAGTCATTTTTCTTCTCGGCGAAAAATTCATCAGAACAGAAACGAGCAAAAGTTCTTGGGAAAATAGATGGTTGGTTGGTTGGTTTATTAATTTTAACGGCATATCAACCCGTCCAGGGTTATATCATGCCTAGCGGTTGGGGTGTTATACATATTGTGTATTCATATATATACTTCCAGTAATTGGTCCCAACAACGTGCTAGCATTATTGGGAATTATATTGTATGGCATTGATTTGTTTCATGTCTATATTCTATGGCATAATTTTATTTCCCTCAAAAAGGAGAAAATATCCTCTATGTTAACATTTTCAAATAGGTCCTTCATATTGTTTGCTTTAAAATAATGTTTTCTGATGTGAGCAAAAAATCTGCATTCCATCATTAAGTGTTTAACTGTCAGGGGTGTTTGACATGTTTCACATTGTGGTTGTTGTTCTGGTTTGAGTATATAAGAGTGTGTTAGTTTTGTATGCCCAATGCATAATCGGGACATAATGACTTGTTCCTTTCTAGACTTCCTTAAAGTTGGTCTGCAGCCTCCCAAAGTCGGTTTGATTAGGAAGAGTTTATTGTGGATACAGTTATTCCAGTTTTGCTGCCATTTTGTATGAAGGAATCTATTAATTTTAGGTTTCAAGTCAGTATATGGTATCTGGAACTTGTCAGGGATTAAATCTAGAGCCGATTTAGCTGCAGTGTCAGCTCTTTTTGGGAAAATAGAGTCGTCTAGAATGCTGCCTCGATGTCTAGTTAAAATGTAAATGAAGACTTGTGCTTAGGGGAGAGACTTGTTGATATATCCGGGTTAAGGGATATATTATGAAGTTGTAGTAAGCTATATTCACGCAGGTAAGTCAAAGTTGGTGCGTCGAGTAGCAGTAATTGCAGTGGTAGTCTTGCTAGTAGGCTAGTAGGCGCTTGTACCACAACAGTGTTGAGTATTTATGGAGGACACTATCCAATCAGATTATTACCTCCTAGGTATTTGCATATTTATCTATTACATTACTCCCTTTCTTCCTCTTTTCTTTGATCGTCATTCTTTTCTTTCTTTCTTTCTTTCTTTTGTTATTCTTCTTTTCATCTTCCTTTCTGTCTTTTCTTTTCAATCTCTCTTCTTTTCTATCTTTCTTTTTCTTTTCCACTTTCTCCATCTTCAACTTTCTCAGTCTCTCTTTCTCTCTCCGTTTCTTTTTTCTCTTTCTTTTTCTCTCTTTTTCTTCTTTAGTTTTTTCTTTTTCTCTCTTTTTCTTCTTTTTTTTTCTTTTCTTCTTTTCTTTTCTTTTCTTTCACTTATTCTATTATCTCTCACTTTCTCTTTCCCCCACTCTTATCTTCAGCTTTATTTTTTTTTTTAAATCTTAGTTTCTCCTTTTCTTTCTCGCTCTCTGATATATCCGGGTTAAGGGATATATTATGAAGTTGTAGTAAGCTATATTCTCGCAGGTAAGTAGAAGCTGGTGCGTCGAGTAGTAGTAATAGCAGTGGTAGTCTTGCTAGTAGACTAGTAGGCGCGTGTACCACCACAGTGTCGAGTATTTATGGAGGACACTATCCAATCAGATTATAGTGAGGGGGTACCTATGTATTAGCATATTCATTACATCACTTGTATAATACATTGATGAGGTATTGTAGTCTAGATTGCTGTCTAGATGTCTAGTCAAAATGAGTCAGTCAGGTTAAAAATGCAAGTGAAGGCATATTCACAGTTAAGAAACTTATTATAATGGAGATTCTCTGTAACCGAAACTATATTACTACGCAAGGTACAATTCCCTTGGTTATTTACGTCACATTCTCCATGATTTTATATATTGTTTTACATCATTAGTACTGTTGACCATACATGCAGGTATTTGCCTCTCATCCCACATGAGGGCGTGGCACAAGGACATTTTTATGTGGGCCCACCCACAAGCCGAAGCTTATGGCTGGTAGGTGGAAAAAATTGCGTCGATCCCATCGGCATTCCCCCTCAAGGGGGCGCCTCAGACGCTGGGCAATAAACCCACCCTTGCCCCTTTAAATCAAGGGGGCAGGTGTTGCCTGGGGGGATAGCCCCCTGGGATCGACGCTATTAACTTGTAAAGATCCAGGGCCGAAGCCACTGGACCCCCGGCGTTAGCCGGACCTACATACTAATAACATGCCATTATATTTATATATACAACAACAAAGCGGTTTACAGTGTGAACGGGAAGGCTAATTAGCATATTGATATTAAAAAATGTGATTTTGATAAATATGTGATTAGTATTATTGATTTATAATTGTTTGGCTTTATCTTAATAAATATGGGCAAATGCCTCGGGAACAAGTATTAAAAGAAATCTATTAACAAGAAGAAATAACTGTAATTTTATTCTTTACTTACTATTTAAACTAAATAGGTAAATTAGGAAAATTTAGCAATGAAAGACGGGAATGATGGAAGAGTAAGTTTCAGCCTTTCTATTTTTGATTATACCCCCGCACTGTTTCAAATCTTTTTATCTGCTTTTTTATTTAGTTTTATAAGCCTTTCTAATTTGATATGATATTTTATCACTAAAGACAAGTTTTCAAGAATTGATTGGTTGGTTGATTGGTTGGATGATCGGTTGTATAATAATTCTGGGAGATATCATGTTCCGTTCTTATAATGCATTGGGTTACCTAAAGGAGAGTAACCCAACACAGAACATTCGGTACGAAAATAACAGAGAAGTCAATTATTAATATATAACATTTAATTCAACACCTACGGAGGGAACGTGATTAGCAGCCTATACAAGAGCCTCAATGTGTTCAAGAACATGTAGAAAGGTCTGAATAACAAAAAGGTTCTAACAAACGAAATAAAATGATGAAAGGGTGACGGAGAACGAGAAAGGAAAAAGAGCAAGACATTGTCTTGCCTGCCGGGATCGAACTCGCGTCCTCCCGCATGCAAAAACAAATGCGTTTTGGGCACTGGACGGACGCGAGGTTCGATTGATGTGCCCGGATGTTTGGCTAATATGCCCATAAAATAACAAGTGATTCGAGCGCTGGGCTGTCAGCAGCACCAGAAGCAGTCGACGAGGAAGCGCTTTTCAGTAAAGAAATGGATTTTAGTCGAACAGAAAGAAAACTAAATAGAAAATGTGATTTTGAACTGCTAAAGATTATTTCGACTACAACGACGGATTTTCCAGCTGCTAGACAGAAGAATGTGTTGACCAACAGAGGGTCTGGCTGGTGAGAAGACGGAGAACTCGCTTGTTTTTGGTTCCCCCTCGGTGGGAGCTTGTTGATTCAAAGGTCTATTTCGCCCCATATATCCCCCCCCTTCTATAAAAAATAAACTCGGTGGCGGGCACAGTCAAGTCCGATGTACATGTTCTCCCAACTGACAAAGTCCTTAGCCAGTAACAATCTCTCACAAAAGTACGACTCTCTTCTTAACAGCAAAACTCCTACTATCGTTCTCACTCGGTCTGGGAGAACAGGTTCTTAAATACACAGTTAATATGTACATCCGGGCTCCTTACTCTGGTCTGGCATTGTCCGTTTAGAACTTCGATATTCACCAGCATTTTGAGTACGCGTCAATACTGTTTACATCCGGGTTACTGCAAACAGCATTTCAGCGACGAGGAGGTAGCGAGTTCAAATATCCGTGGCCACTCGCCTCACTACCCTCCCTCGCACAGGCCAAACATATCCGGGCGCGCTTTATTGGAGGTTGGGGGGTTTAGTGGAGGTTGGGAATCTGCTCGTCCAATTTCAATTTCGCTACAAAGGTGGAAACCACTTACTATTTTTAGGGTCTGGAAACAAAGGCACGCACTATGTGCGCCGTTGAACAGAAGCGGCGACTACGTCTGTCGGGTTTAAAAAGTCAGGTTTCTAAAAGAGGCGGGGACTCTGGTGTTCCCGCATCACGTGACCAAAACCGGATTCCTGACGTGGGAGAGTTCTTCCAGCTCTTTAACATCTACTCCATTTTCTCTTCCAACAGTTGGTTGTTTTTCTGCCTAGTCAACTCTTTTTGGGTTATTCTATGACAAAGTCAGTTATAATCACCAATTAAACATGCATCTATCTAACTACTCTCTACGAGCATGATTCAATACAAGTCCAATTTTTAAGCAGAGTCTAATGGGTCTGAATTCAGAATTTTCCTTCTCCTAGTATATGTTCTAGAGAAATATTTAAATGATCCTTATTACTTTCAGGTTAATTTTCAACTAATTTCAATTATTTTATATATATATATATATATATATATATATATATATATATGTGTGTGTGTGTGTGTGTGTGTGTGTGTGTGTATGTGGAGAAAAGTAGACAAACACGGGATGTTATGGAAACTGGATATCTATTGTCGATGATGCAACGTTTCGGTCATTTAGACCTTCTACCGGACTCAAATATAGTTCTTGCTTCAATGAAGGACATTTTCATTGAAGCAGGAACTATATTTGCGTCCTGAAGAAGGTCTAAATGACCGAAACGTTGCATCGTCGACAATAAACATCCAGTTTCCATAAAATCCCGTGTTTGTCTACTTTTCTCCACATATTGTCGGATTAACCTCCTCATATTTCTCCCATATATATATATATATATATATATATATATGTGGTGTGTGTGTGTGCTTGTGTGTGTGTGTGTTGAAAAAATTTGAAAAAAACACAGGTTCAAATAAAATGAGTGGTATTTATTCAGCCAACGCTGCAGTGTTTCAATCTGTTTAGTAGATCATCTTCAGGGCTTTTGTTGATATCAGAAAAGGTTTAAAAAATAATCACAAAATAATAAGGAGACTGTGATCGGTTTATTTACAATGTTTTGATCACAGTCTCCTTATTATTCTGTGAAAAATTTGTTTACCTTTCCTTGTATCAACAAAAGCTCTGAAGAAGATCTACTAAACAGAGTGAAACACTGCAGCGTAGGCTGAATAAATACCACTCATTTTATTTGAACCTGTGCTTTTCAAATTTTTTTACTATGTGATACTATGATTGAAGACGAACATGGTCAGAATAAATAAATAAATAAATAAATGAATAAGAAAGAGAATAGGTTAAAGCCAGGCATAAGTAAAAGGGATGGGTGGTTGACCTTTTTACGAATCCAAAGATTAGGTCGTAAAGTTTAAGAGACCTGTACGACCACCATGAAATGGGACAACTTGATGATGATATCTTAAGCATCTAGGTACTAAAAGCAAAAAGGATTTTTTATGAGAAAATCTCTTTTGAAAAAAATAATGGTCGACGTATTGAAGTCACTACGTCTGGAAAAAGATTTAATTACTTTAATTTTAAGGGTTAATGACGACTAGAAGTCGGCGATTCGATTTAATTACTGGCCATCTGTGTGGTTCGGAGAAGATGGGTGGGAAGGTGAATTATATATATAATTATTCTCTCTCTCTCTCTCTCTCTCTCTCTCTCTCTCTCTATATATATATATATATATATATATATATAATTATATAATATATATATATATACATGAAATAATTATATGCTCCCGTAAATTCGGTAGAGCTCTCTAAGGGGTGATTTAAATTAACTTTCACTACCAAGCATATATAAGCAATGATTGTTTCCTCGCAGACTAGATCTCTCTGTGATCGTAAAATATGTAAACAAACCTATGCATTTAATAGTTTAAACACCAGCCCCCGTTTTCAGCAGCTGTCAAAGTGGCCGAGAGATTAAGAAATTAGGCTGGCAAAAGTACCAATTTACTGGTGTTAAAGAGATGACTTATTGCTTTTATCAATTAGCACCAAGTGAAATACAAACATCCTCATCTTAAACTGAAATTGCCTCACCAAATATATTATTCCTGCTCAATCTTGGCTGTATTGATAAAGGGATTTTAATTTGGTTTTCTTTCTCCTAGACTGGTTCCCCTACCAAGGCTAGAGATCCAACTTTGCCATGATATTTTAACTGTCATACTGATATGCAGATAGGGATTTTTAATTCAAAGTTTTCCTTCTCCCAGACTGGTCACCCTACCAAGGCTAGAGAGCCTAGTTTGCCATACTACTTTCACTCAGGCTGATTTGTTGATAAATGGATTTAAATTCAGTTTTCCTTCCCCTAGATTGGTCACCCTACCAAGGCTAGAGAGCCTAGTTTGCTATACTATGTAAACTTTGTCCTGGTGATGTGATTATAAATTAATTTGAATTCAGAGTTTTCTTTCTCCTATACTGGTCACCCTACCAAGGTTAGAGTGCCAATTTACTCATAGCTGATGTTAAAAGAGATGACTTATTGCTTTTATCAATTAGCACCAAGTGAAATACAAACATCCTCATCTTAAACTGAAATTGCCTCACCAAATATATTATCCTTGCTTAATCTTGGCTTGACAATAATTTCTGATGGAGCTCCCGATTGACGCTGCCACCAAATGTGAGTTTGCACTGTTATTCGGTTTTTGAATGCAAAAAGCATTAAACAATTGAAATTCATTACAAATTAACAGAAAGAAATTCATAAAAGCCTTCCTTGATGTGTTGATATATAGATTTTAATTCAGATTGTCCTTCTCCTAGACTGGTCACTCTACCAAGACTTTACTCATCATCATCATCATCATCATCATCATCATGTCGCGCTGTTAGCACGGATATCCATGAGAATCTCTCTCCATCCGTCCCTATCGCTCATCATTCTCGGGAGGTCCTCTATGCAGCACCCTGTATCCGCACAGAGCTGGTCAATGTACGTCTTTGCTGGTCGGCCTACACTGGCGTGCCCATGTGCCAGCATCCACAGGAGGACGTCACTTATGGGTTCGTCTTTGCTTTTCCAGTAGTGTCCCACGTGTCTTGTCCGTCTTACTCGGATGGTTTGGGTGATATGGGGCAGGTGGCCGTACAGCTGTTTTCTCGATGAGTGTTGTTTCCACGTCTTGTTCAGGATCACGCGCAGCATTCTTGTGCAGCTCTCATCTAGTTTATAGCTGGTGTTAAAATAGATGGATTCTTGCTTTTCCCAATTAGCATCATGTGAAATGCAAACAGCTTCTTCTTAAACTGAAATTACCTCACCAAATTTATTCTCCTAAATAACCACTAGGCCATCCATATCTTTTTGTTTTGTAAAAGAAACAGAAAGAAAAAGAGAAAGAAATTCATAAAAGCATTTCATGTTTAACCTCGAACCCTGGGAAGCTTTTATTTTCTTTGTTTCCTTAACACAGAATGTCCCATTATCAATTTTTAATGAATTTTCTTCGGTTTATTGTGGCTTTTTATCATAACATTCCAGACTGACTACACCCCAATCATGAAAGTAAGTAGCGTGAAGCGAGAATAAAGAACTGGAATGAAGGAAGAAAGAAAAGAAGTAATAAAATAATATAAAGAAACCTAGCGGAAAAAGTATAATGAAATTGTTGTCTAAATCATTAAATAATTCCATGGCGATCAGCTTAAGGCAGAATATCTTTAAGGCAGTTGAACAAGTAACTATCATTAAGATAAGTAGTGTGAGACCAAAATAAACACCTGGGATGTATTTATTTATTCAAGGAGATCTGCTTAAGGCGAAACATCTTTAAGACAGTTGAATAGCTTGAAATCAGTAAGATAAGTAGTGTGAGGCCAAAATAAACACCTGGGATGTATGTATTTACTTGTGAAGATCTGTTTAAGGCAAAAACATCTTTAAGGTTGTTGAATAGCATGCAATCAGTAAGGTAAGTAGTGTGAGGCCAAAATAAACACCTGGGGTGTCTGTATTTATTCATGAGATCTGCTTAAGGCGAAACATCTTTAAGGCAGTTGAATAGCTTGAAATCAGTAAGGTAAGTAGTGTGAGGCCAAAATAAACACCTGGGATGTATGTATTTACTTGTGAAGATCTGTTTAAGGCGAAACATCTTTAAGGTTGTTGAATAGCATGCAATCAGTAAGGTAAGGAGTGTGAGGCCAAAATAAACACCTGGGGTGTCTGTATTTATTCATGGAGATCTTCTTAAGGCGAAACATCTTTAAGGCAGTTGAATAGCCTGAAATCAGTAAGGTAAGTAGTGTGAGACCAAAATAAACATCTGGGATGTATTTATTTATTCATGGAGATCTGCTTAAGGCGAAACATCTTTAAGGCAATTGAATAGCCTGAAATCAGTAAGGTAAGTAGTGTGAGGCCAAAATAAACACCTGGGATGTATGTATTTATTCATAGAGATCTGCTTAAGGCGAAACATATTTAAGACAGTTGAATAGCTTGAAATCAGTAAAGTAAATAGTGTGAAGCCAAAATAAACACCTAGGATGTATGTATTTATTCATAGAGATCTGCTTAAGGCGAAACATATTTAAGACAGTTGAATAGCTTGAAATCAGTAAAGTAAATAGTGTGAAGCCAAAATAAACACCTGGGATGTATGTATTTATTCATAGATATCTGCTTAAGGCGAAACATCTTTAGGACAGTTGAATAGCTTGAAATCAGTAAAGTAAGTAGTGTGAAGCCAAAAGAAACACCTGGGACATATCTATTTACTTGTGAAGATCTGTTTAAGGCAAAACATCTTTAAGGTTGTTGAATAGCATGCAATCATTAAGATAAGTAGTGTGAGGCCAGAATAAACACCTGAAATCTACTATTCACCCATGGAGATCTGCTTAAGGCAAAACATATTTAATACTGTTGAATAGCCAACAATCATCAAGGTAACTAGTGTTAAGCCAAGATAAACACCTGGAATGTATCTATTCTCC
The DNA here is from genome assembly GCA_023376005.1 of Doryteuthis pealeii. Lineage (NCBI taxonomy): Eukaryota > Metazoa > Mollusca > Cephalopoda > Myopsida > Loliginidae > Doryteuthis > Doryteuthis pealeii. The sequence goes on along the minus strand of CM042168.1, from coordinate 10,276,954 downwards.
CACATATTTATCAGGAAATAAAAAAGTGTACACACCAAATTATGTCCCCATGTTCCTGATTAAAGAGCTGAAAATCAACCCAGAAACAGGAGACAACCTTCCTGCGGAAGAAAGTGGCCTGATACATAAGAGTAGGAGAATCTCGACCCTAAAGAGAAACGGTAAACCATTAGAAGAAAACACATTAGAAGTATTCTTAGAAGTAGTATGCAACAAATTGACCTGGTTCATGTACCTAATTTAATATTTTTAGTCTTGTGCTAAATTAATCTCTTTCTCTCTACTATTTGCAGGGTCATCCACAATGATGCAATGTGTAGCATAATGGCGTGCCCTACCCGGGAACACCATATTTGTGGCCTTGTGCCAGACACAGAGAAACCTTAATAGGATGTAGCATAATTCTCAGACCTTACGGGAGTGGGTGAGCAAGAACAATATGAAATTCTAATTATCACCTTGAGTCGATTCGTAGCCAAGAAGTCTTGGATTTTGCTAGTAAAATTTATTTTAATCGGTTTGTCAGAAGAAAGGATGGTTGACCCGTTGACCTCTTAATTGACACGTGCAATTTGGTAGAACAGTTAGAATCTTCGAAAGATTCCAGGACATTCTAGAAAGTTCACCACCAATTTCTATATAATGAGGGAACCTTAGATTTTGCGACAGTTGAGTTCTGGAGACTGAGGGAGTAAGATCAGTTGAGTTTTGGTCTCCGGCCGTGGGGTTGGTTTGAGAGTTGCACTACGGAATCTGCCATGGACAGTCGGGGTTGGCAGTTTGGGCGAGTTAGTCATCGGCAGGTGACTGAAAAGCGTGTGTTACAGAAATCGACTCTCTCTCTCTCTTTCCCTCTCTCTCTCTCCCTCTCTCTCTCTCTCTCTCAATAACTTGCATTAAGAAAATAAATTGATGAAAAGCAAGAAGTACTGTCCTCATCTTTATTTTACTACGCCAAAGAATACTACGAGTTCTTTTATGAATGAGACTCCCCTGCCCAAAGATACCCCGTGGAGATAAAGTCAGTTGACCGTGACTAAGAGCCCGCGGCGTGCGTACGGTGATATCTTTCCTTGACCATGCGAGGAAGTGTGGAAGAATTTTGGGCTTGAAGGCTGGCTACTAGATCTATGAGTGTTGTAAACAAACGTTAGAAGTTTACATGCCTCTTAAGCGTCCAGCGACCAGTGAATAACTTTTAATAGTGCCGTGCATTTTGAGGCACTGTGAGACACGGTAAAACGCCGATATGTTACAAATGGTTAATGAGCTAGGCTAGCAAACCAATGGATGAGTCTTCAATTCTCAACGGGTACCCAATATTTTTAGTCTTGTGCTAAACTAATCTCTTTCTCAGTACCATTTATATGTTCATCCTTAATGATGCAATGGTTAATGAGCTAGGCTAGTAGACCATTTTTGGTGTGTTCGCTTCTCATCGGGTACCCAATATGTTTAGTCTTGTGCTAAACTCTTTCTCTCAACAATTTGTATGGTGATCCACAATAATGAGGCATTTTGAGGGGCCCCCTAACCAGAAATGCCTCAGCTCCTCCTCCCCAGAGTCTAAATACGTTGACTGTTGTTGACCATTCACCTGGCTATGAAATGTCCCTCAGCCTTTGTAAATGTCACTCTGGCTGAAAAAGAGTTAAGTACCCAGTACATATGGGTACCTCAGCTAGTATTCACATAAAATGGTTTGCAGGTAATGAGTGAAGGAACAAGTACCACCCAAAAGACCAAAAAGGTATTTTTTAAAAATCCCTTCTGAATCTGTTTGGAACTAAAAGAGTAGTTTAATTAATTTAGAGATTAATGAAGGTTTAATCTTCCAATGAATGGAGTAGTTAATCTGACCAGCAATTACCCATAATTATAACTATAATCTATAATCTATATAATGGTGGCAGCATTTGTTTGCAAAGAGCACTGAGTAGCCTTATTCAGGAAAGCTTTTATACACTGTTATAAGGTGTTTTTTTTTTCTTCGACCATTTCAATCTACACGAGTCAAATTTGAAGCTGTATAAGTGAACACGCAGTGAAGAAAACCTTCTTTGGGTGCAGCACATGCAGATAGACTCGAAACGAACAATATTTTTGTGAAGTGTGGTGTTTCTTAATTTTACAATGGCAAATTTCAATCATAATATGCAAATACACACTGGAGAGAGACCATATTCTTGTGAGGTATGTGGCTCCTTCTTTTCAGGTCAGTCGGAACTTTATATGCATATGCAGATGCATACTGGAGGGGGCACATATACCTGTGGGGTCTGTAGTTTGTCCTGTTCCAATCATTCAGAATTGCAGAAGCATATGAAAATGCTCACTGTGTAATGTCTGTAGCTTGGGGTGTTCCAGATAATTGGAACTCCGTGAGCACATAAAAATACACACTGGAGTGGGTCCCTTTACTTGTGAAATCAGTAGCTTGGAGTGTTCCAGCTAATCGGAACTACGGGAGCTCATGAATTTACAAACTGGAGTGGGACCCTTTACTTGTGAAATCTGTAGCTTGGAGCGTTCCAGCCAATCGGAACTTCGAGAACACATAAAAATACATACTGGAGTGGGACTCTTTACTTGTAAAATCTGTAGTTTGGAGTATTCCAGCCAATCGGAACTGCAGGAGCACATAAAAATACATACTGGAGTGGGACCCTTTCCTTGTGAAATCTGTAGTTTGGAGTGTTCCAGCCAATCGGAACTTCGAGAACACATAAAAATACACACTGGAGTGGGACCCTTTACTTGTGAAATCTGTAGCTTGGAGTGTTCCAGCCAATCGGAACTTCGAGAGCACATAAAATACACACTGGAGTGGGACCCTTTCCTTGTGAAATCTATAGCTTGGAGTGTTCCAGCCAATCGGAACATCGAGAACACATAAAAATACACACTGGAGTGGGACCCTTTACTTGTGAAATCTGTAGCTTGGAGTGTTCCAGCCAATCGGAACTCCGAGAGCACATGAAAATACACACTGGAGTGGGAACCTTTACTTGTGAAATCTGTAGCTTGGAGTGTTACAGCCACTCGGTACTCTGAGAGCACATAAAAATACACACTGGAGTGGGAACCTTTACTTGTGAAATCTGTAGTTTGGAGTGTTCCAGCCAATCGGAACTCCGGGAGCACATAAAAATACACACTGGAGTGGGACTCTTTACTTGTAAAATCTGTAGCTTGGAGTGTTCCAGCCAATCGGAACTTCGAGAACACATAAAAATACACACTGGAGTGGGACCCTTTACTTGTGAAATCTGTAGCTTGGAGTGTTCCAGCCAATCGGAACTTCGAGAGCACATAAAATACACACTGGAGTGGGACCCTTTCCTTGTGAAATCTATAGCTTGGAGTGTTCCAGCCAATCGGAACATCGAGAACACATAAAAATACACACTGGAGTGGGACCCTTTACTTGTGAAATCTGTAGCTTGGAGTGTTCCAGCCAATCGGAACTTCGAGAACACATAAAAATACACACTGGAGTGGGACCTTTACTTGTGAAATCTGTAGCTTGGAGTGTTCCAGCCAATCGGAACTCCGAGAGCACATGAAAATACACACTGGAGTGGGAACCTTTACTTGTGAAATCTGTAGCTTGGAGTGTTCCAGCCAATCGGAACTCCGAGAGCACATGAAAATACACACTGGAGTGGGAACCTTTACTTGTGAAATCTGTTAGCTTGGAGTGTTCCAGCCAATCGGTACTCTGAGAGCACATAAAAATACACACTGGAGTGGGACCCTTTACTTGTGAAATCTGTAGCTTGGAGTGTTCCAGCCAATCGGAACTCCGAGAGCACATAAAAATACACACTGGAGTGGGAACCTTTACTTGTGAAATCTGTAGCTTGGAGTGTTCCAGCCAATCGGAACTCCGGGAGCACATGAAAATACACACTGGAGTGGGAACCTTTACTTGTGAAATCTGTAGCTTGGAGTGTTCCAGCCAATCGGAACTCCGAGAGAGCACATGAAAATACACACTGGAGTGGGAACCTCTACTTGTGAAATCTGTAGCTTGGAGTGTTCCAGCCACTCGGTACTCTGAGAGCACATAAAAATACACACTGGAGTGGGAACCTTTACTTGTGAAATCTGTAGTTTGGAGTGTTCCAGCCAATCGGAACTCTGGGAGCACAATAAAAATACACACTGGAGTGGGACTCTTTACTTGTAAAATCTGTAGCTTGGAGTGTTCCAGCAATCGGAACTTCGAGAACACATAAAAATACACACTGGAGTGGGACCTTTTACTTGTGAAATCTGTAGCTTGGAGTGTTCCAGCCAATCGGAACTCCGAGAGCACATGAAAATACACACTGGAGTGGGAACCTTTACTTGTGAAATCTGTAGCTTGGAGTGTTCCAGCCAATCGGAACTTCGAGAACACATAAAAATACACACTGGAGTGGGACCCTTTACTTGTAAAATCTGTAGTTTGGAGTGTTCCAGCCAATCGGAACTGCAGGAGCACATAAAAATACACACTGGAGTGTGACTCTTTACTCGTGAAATCTGTAGCTTGGAGTGTTCCAGCCAATCGGAACTCCAAGAGCACATAAAAATACACACTGGAGTGGCACCCTTTACTTGTGAAATCTGTAGCTTGGAGTGTTCCAGCCAATCGGAACTCCGAGAGCACATAAAAATACACACTGGAGTGGGACTCTTTACTTGTGAAATCTGTAGCTTGGAGTGTTCCAGCCAATCGGAACTCCGAGAGCACATAAAAATACACACTGGAGTGGGACTCTTTACTTATGAAATTTGTAGCTTGGAGTGTTCCAGCCAATTGGAACTCCGAAAGCACCTAAAAATACACACTGGAGTGGGACTCTTTACTTGTGAAATCTGTAGCTTGGAGTGTTCCAGCCAATCGGAACTCTGAGAGCACATAAAAATACACACTGGAGTGGGACCCTTTACTTGTGAAATCTGTAGCTTGGAGTGTTCCAGCCAATCGGAACCTCTATTTTGTATTTATCATCTATCATGTTTCTTTCTATTATTTTTTTTTTGTTTTTACCTTCTACTTTGGTAAAACCAGAAGAAGGCTGGAGGATACAGTGGCCGAAACATTACGCTTTTACATACCCCAATAAGGATGAGGAAAACAGTCCAAAAATCAAAATGATATAAATCATATCTATACAAACGAGATTTGGCATTAAATAACCCACAAATGTTGATATGCCATTAAACCCCAACCACCCAACCAACCAACTGGGTACTGATCTTTTCGACCTCCATTTTGTATGTACCATGTTCCATCTTTCTTTCTCTTACCTTTTTTCATCTTCTACTATGGGAACACCTGTCTTGGCATTAAATAACCCACAAGTGTTGATATGCCATTAAACACCAACCAACCAACCAACCAACCAACTGGGTACTGATCTTGTCAACCTCCATTTTGTATGTATCATCTTCCATGTTTCTTTCTCTTATTTTCTTTTTTTACCTTCTACTTTAGTAACCCCTAAAGAAGGCCAGATGATACAGCATCTGAAACATGTGTTTTTACAAACCTAGGGCCGGTCTAGCTCAGTCAGTAGAGTGTTCGGCTAGGAATCACAAGGTTCTTGGTTCGAGACCGGCCCTCGCCAACTCAGCAAATGAGTAGCACAGGGATATGTGCGGTAAAGTGAGGAGCTGACGGTAGGTGTGGCACTCCACCTCAGATGCTAAAATAATCTCCTTGGTCTAGCGCTAGTGAAAAGGAGATGGACTCCCTCGCTGTCTGGCTGATACCAACATAAGGCCGCCCTGACGACTTTACTTTTTTTTATAAAGATGAGGAAAACAGTCCAAAAATCAAAATGATATAAATCATATCTATACAAACGAGATTTGACATTAAATAACCCACAAGTGTTGATATGCCATTAAAACCCAACCAACCAACCAACCAACTGGGTACTGATCTTTTCGACCTTCATTTTGTATTTAGCATCCTCCATCTTTTTTTCTCTTAACTTTTTTTATCTTCTACTATGGGAACACCTGCCTTGGCATTAAATAACCCACAAGTGTTTATATGCCATTAAACACCAACCAACCAACCAACCAACCAACTGGGTACTGATCTTTTCGACCTCCATTTTGTATTTAGCATTTTCCATCTTTCTTTCTCTTACCTTTTTTTTATCTTCTACTATGGGAACACCTGTCTTGGCATTAAATAACCCACAAGTGTTTATATGCCATTAAAACCAACCAGCCAACCAACCAACTGGGTACTGATCTTTTCGACCTCCATTTTGTATGTACCATACTCCATCTTTCTTTCTCTTACCTTTTTTTATCTTCTACTATGGGAACACCTATCTTGGCATTAAATAACCCACAAGAGTTTATATGCCATTAAAACCAACCAACCAACCAACCAACCAACCAACTGGGTACTGATCTTTTTGACCTCCATTTTGTATTTAGCATCCTCCATCTTTCTTTCTCTTTACTTATTATTTTTTTTTTTAACCTTCTACATCTTTTCCATCATTTCATCTTTTTCTGCGTCTGCAGATTTTTTTTTTCCTTTGCTCCTCATTAACCATATTTGAACCAATCAGATCTCCCAAGCTTCTTCTTCTTTTTCGGTAAATCTTTATATTTTTCCTTTTTTTTTTTTTCAGAATTGCTTTCTGCTCATCTTTGCACCAAGCGACTTCTGTCCTTTCAACCTTCCTCCCAAAATTCTTGTTCCAGTCAATTTATCCATTTTTTGGGCCTGTTTCAATACCAGATCTTTTGAAGCCAGAAATATACGTAGGACCATATTACCTTTAGGCACCCCTTTTTGATCTCGATTAAGAAAGGACATGTTTTTCATTTACACTGTCAATATCCGGTTGTTTGTTAGGGGTTAGGGTTAGGGGTTAGGGTTAGGGGTTAGTTTTATAATTTTAAAAATTGACGGTGTAAATGAAAAACATGTCCTTTCTTAATCGAGATAAAAAAGGGGTGCCTAAAGGTCATATGGTCCATATATGTATATTTATTTATTACTAAAAATGATACTTTGTAACCAAAAATAGATTTATATGGTTTCAGTTAAGTAATAATAATCATTAATAAACAATTATAGCTTTAACTAAGTATTGTTAAGTTTTTATGGGCCATCCTTTGGCCTTAAAGCAGGAGCACTTGTCCAGTGGAATTGGATCCTTGGTAAAGAGTCCCTCAACGATGAATCCTTTGGTTCCTCTGGTAAAGAGTTCTCAGTTCCTGGTAAAGAGTCCTTCGATAATGAATCCTTTGGTTCTTCTGGTAAAGAGTTCTCAGTTCCTGGTAAAGAGTCCCTCGATAATGAATCCTTTGGTTCCTCTGGTAAAGAGTTCTCAATTCCTGATAAAGAGTCCCTTGATAATGAATCCTTTGGTTCCTCTGGTAAAGAGTTCTCAGTTCCTGGTAAAGAGTCCTTCGATAATGAATCCTTTGGTTACTCTGGTAATCGTATAAGTCCTTCTGAGTATTGGTAAAGATCCGGTAATCCTATGTCCTTCTTCAGTGAGCGCAATTGTAATTATGACCAGTGGGGGGGGGTAAATAGTGTGACTTCCACGCAGTATGTTTAGTGATTGGCTGCAGGAGTAAATCACGTGACCTTGGCCAGTCTATAAATCTTAGTGGGGAATTAGAGCACATCTTATATAAAAATATTCCAACAACGTATTCTTAATACTGTAACATAATAGAGGAGAGGAGAGCCAGGATTGTAGCAGTGATGTATTTTGTGGGATATAAGAATAATATGTAGATTAGAATGGAAAAGTTTAAGGATGAATCATCATAAGGCCAAATTATACATTTTCTAATGGGCAATACCTGAGACATGGCGATGAAATGTTCCTGTCAATTTATACTTTTTTGTGGCCTGTTTCAATACCACATCTCTTGAAGACAGAAATATACGTATATTTATTTATTATCAAAACTAGCAACAAAAAAACAGATCTATTTGACCTATAAATGGGACACTAGCAGGTAATACCACTCTAAGCCAGAGTGGACCTGGGAGTAATGGCAATGAAAGGATATTTCACACTGCCCAGATTGCCAGAATTGGAGCCTTAGCATTAGATGTAGTTTAGTGTAATTCCCAGGACACCTCTTTGAGGGTCAAGGGTTTACCCCTCTCCAGGGGAAACAGTCATTGTATTCTTAGGTTTAAGTTTGTTTTGTTTTACGGCATATCAACCTCAGAGGCTCATTTAATGCCAATAAAGTTTTGAAACAAATTCATTCTTAATGGATACACAATTTTTTTTATAAATACATTTTTCTATTAAACCCATAAATGGGACCCTAACAGATACTACCACTCTGGGTCAGAGTGGACTAGGGAGCAATGGTGATGAAGGGGTGCTCCACATTCCCCAAACCTCCAGAACGGGAACCTCACCATCAGATAGAGTTTAACATCATTCCCAAGACATGTAGACCCTCAGCCACCGCCTTCTAGCATCCATATGATAAAAAGGGTTGGGGCTTGCCATAAGGGCAATAGGGTTGGGGCAATCATATAAGTGCTAGGGTTTGATATGACCCGCTGATTGATCAGAGGGCACCTCTCCGACCACTCATCTAGCCTAAGTAAGTGGAGTGTTGCATGTCATGGACTGTTCATCAACTCAGACTCCATCCTTAAGCATCACGGGTTGCCACCCATGGCCAAGATGTGGCCCCATTTGGGGGGGGGGTCTTACCCCTCTGCAGAGGTGCAGTCAGTGCATTCTAACTCTTCAGCCAACAGGGTGGTGTGTTTTTAGATTATTTATTTAAAATACATGAATAAAACATTCCTAATCACTTTAATAATCACTAAATGCCTTTCTTTGTTTAATTAGATTTTTTTTGCTCTATTTTTTATAATAATTCACACATAAAATTATACATAATTTTTTTAGATAATTTTTTGATTCTCAAGAAAATTTAACACATGGTCAATTTCTTAAAGTATTAAGCACAAAAAATAAATGTGCAAGTACAAATTTTATCAAATAAATTGACTGCCTTAATTGTTACTGACAAAAATAAATATACATAACATTTTAGAGAGAGAGAGAGAGAGAGAGAGAGAGAGAGAAGAGAGAGTATATATATATATATATATATATATATATATATATATATAAGTAATTTTCACCTTTTAGTTGGCTAATTTGCTAGCATAAAATTGTGCATGCGCATTATCTGAAATGAACTTAATTGTTATTAAGAACATATTTTATGATATTTTTATGTTAAAGCATGCAGTTGTATTGTTTTCAAAAAAGTTTCTAAGATTTGTATATTTCACACAGAGACTTTCAAAATGGCTACCGGCTTGTTTCAAAGTGAAAGTCAAGGGAGGTTACTTTAATTGCCTTATTTGCTAGGAATTTAGCCAACTAAAGGTGAAAATTGCTATATATATATATATATATATATATATATATATATCCTGTGATTTCTGTCCGATGATACTGAACTTTTAGGGAGTTTTAGGAATTTATTTATTTAAATTTCTCAAAGCCTTTTAAGTTTTGGTCGAAATAAATTTATTACAGAATGACGGTTTATTGAGTTTTTCCTTCCTTTCAAAGGTAAATATTGCTCTGTATTTAATCTAAATTATAGATTATTATACATTGAGCTCTCTCTAGGGATTTATAAAAATCCTTGTATTTGCTCCTACTAAAACATGCAATAATTATACAGTAATATTTTGAAGATCCCAAATAGAATCATCCCTTACTACCAGTTTTGGATACCTTACATTTATATATATATATATTGTATATATATATATATATATATTTTGGTGGATATGTGCTTAATTGAAGTCATACCTAATTTTGAAAATTAATTAGTTAATAATTAATGAATTTAGGCGGGCATATTTGTTTAAATGTAAGTCTAAACAAATCGAGAAAATGTCAATCCCTGAATGTACATTTCGACCTATTCAGGGATTGACATTTTCTCGATTTGTTTAGCCTTACATTTGAACATATATGCCCGCCTAAATTCATTAATTATTAACTAATTAATTTTCAGAATTAGGTATGACTGCAATTAAGCACATATCCTCCAAAAATTGTCGGCTAAAAGCCGTATAAAATAAACACATTTGTTTGTTTACTTACCCTCATATATATATATATATATATATATATACTGTAAAAAGATACCATTTTATTATTTAAATTCAGAGTCTTGCTTTGCCTTAACTGGTTGCCTAATTAATATCAACACGTCCAGTCTGGTTAATATTTACCCATAGCTGGGGGGAGAATAGTTGGATGCATATATTTAAAAAAAAATTGTTTTTATGTCATGTCAAGAAAAAGGTGAAATAAAAGAGAAAAAATGAATGAGATAAGAATGCAAAAAAAAAAAGAAATAGAAAAAGAGAAAAGAAAGAAAGAAAGAAAGAAAGAAAGAAGAAATAAGAGAGAATAAAAAAGAAATGACGAAGAGGAAGAGAAAAAAATGAAGGAGACAAAGAAAAAAAAGAAAGATGGGAAAAGCGAATGAAATAATATGAGTGAAAAAACATCTGAATGAAAGAAAATAAAAATAAAAAAAAAAACAGAAAGGTATTTGAAACGATTCATTACAAATGTCCCGTTGATGAAAAAAAAATTTTTTTTTTCTAGATTGTAGACGGTTTGAAGAAATATTGTACTGGGTTCACCCTAACCTTTTAAGAGTGGTCTTTAAATAAAATACGAACATCAGTGACATCGTATGTAATTCCTGTTAGAATATATTTAGTGAGACAGGATTATATGAGACAAAATTGCTATAATTTCCTCAAATGGGAGTGTATATATATATATATATATATATATATATATGTGTATATATAGTGCTGAATATATATGTTTATACCCACACAAGTATATATATATATATATAGTGCTATCTATATACATGTTTATATATATATATATTTTATATATATATATATATATATATGCATATATATATAAATATATATAAATATATATATATCTGTGTGTGTGGTGTTGTGTGTGTGTGTGTGTGTGTGTGTGTGTGTGTGTCTGTATATGTGTGTGTGCACATCTATGTTTAATGTGAATTAAGAAATATGTATAGTGCTTTATAAATACATGTTCATATATATATATATATATGATATATGTAAATATATATGCATGTATATATGTAAATATATATGTACATCTATGTTTAATGTAAATTAAGAAAGAAAGAAAGAAAGAAAGAAAGGAAAATGAAAAAGAAAGGAAGAAAGAAAGACTGGAATATGAAAAGAAAGAATGAAAGAAAAAAGAAAGAAAATAGAATATTGAAAAATAAAGTAAAAGACAGACAAAGTAAATAAGAATACGCTGAGAAAAAATGAAAGAAAGATAGCAAGTAAGAAAAAAGAAATCTAAAAAGATAGAAAGACAGAAAGATAAAGGTAAAAGTAAAGAAAGCACTAAAGAAAGAAAGAAAAAAAGAAAAAAGAAAGAAATAAAGAAAAAAAATAAAGAAATAAAGAAAAAAAGAAAAAAGAAGAAAAAAAAGAAAGAAAGAAAGAAAAAAAAGAAATAAAGAAAGAAAAAATAAAGAAGAAAGAAAGAGAAAAATAAAGAAGAAAGAAAGAAAGAAAAAGAAATAAAGAAAGAAAAAAAATAAAGAAATAAAGAAAGAAACATAAAGATAAAGAAAGAAAAAAAAAGAAAGAAAGAAAGGAAAAAAAAAAGAAATAAAGAAAGAAAAAAAAAGAAGAAAAAAAAAAAAGAAAGAAATAAAAAAAAAAAAAAAGAAAGAAAGAAAGAAAGAAAGAAAGTGTCAGTTAACATATCTTACAATCTAATTATATCTTTTGGGGCAAATTTTATATATTTAAAAATAATATATTTTTCACAGACACAACTCACATACACACACATATACACACATAGGAATATAGAAATACACAAGTATATGAAAAATAGATGGAAATTAATCCGACAGTATGAAATTTAACATTTTGAAAAAACAAATGATGTTTGTTATGTAATTGCTGACAGAATCTGTTTCGACCAAATTGATAAATTGGTCTTCATCACGAGCAACATAGATGGGAAAGAAAGATATCCGTTAAAAGACTGTTTACAAAAACGAACGCTGTATTCAACCGCTGAAAATTTTTTAAAAATGCGTGTTCTGTTTTAAAAAATAAATTTTATCTTTAATTTTTATGTTGCTCGAGATGAAGACCAATTTATCGATTTGGTCGAAACAGATTCTGTCAGCAATTACGTAACAAACATCATTTGTTTTTTTAAATTTCACACAAGTATATATATATATATATATATATATATATATGATGGCAGCAAACTCGTGTTCAAGTATTGCCATTGTTTGATAAAAAAAAAATTTAAAAAATGAATAAATAAATGTTCAACAGTTCAAAGAATATAATGGTGAGCTTCAAAAAGTTCAACAATGAGCTGCACGAAAGTGGCTCTTTAGTCCTGCCAAAGTCTTGCACATCTTCCCACAATTACAGGTAATTCCAGGGAGCACAGGGTATTTTATTAGTCCATCTCGCCGATGCACAGATTGGTGACTGATCATGCCAGCCTTGTTCATACATAGCCTTCCATACTGGTCACACATATTCTTGGGAGAATATGTACTTAATTGAAGTCATACCTAATTTTGAAAGTTAATTAATTAATAATTAATTAATTAGGCGGGCATACCTATTTAAATATAAGGCTAAACAAATCGAGAAAAATTCAAGCCTTGTTTAGCCTTACATTTAGATAGGCATGCCGCCTAGTTAATTAATTATTAATTAATTAACTTTCAAAATTCGGTACAACTTCAATTAAGCACATATTCTCCCAAAAATTGTCGGCTAAAAAGCATATCAAAACACATCGCTTGTGTATTTACTTCTCATATATATATATATATATATATATATATATATATATATATATATACACATTTGTTAATTATGTTTATGCATACATGCTGGTAGACAATTACTTATATAATATATATATATTTACCAACTCCTCCGCACGAGCAGGATACGACACAAGGTCAATTTCTTAAGTAGATTTAACAGGTTTGAATTCAGAGTTTTCCTTCTCCTAGACTGGTTACCAAGCCATGGTTAAAGAACCCAGTCTGCCCTGCTATTTAACCATAGCTGGAGGGAGAGTAGGATTCATACCTTTCCCAAGGGTATTAGCGCTAAGTGAAATGCAATTACCACATCCAGGATTTGAACACAGGGCGACGATTCCATTTCCCATGACTTTAACCATTACACCACGCGCTTCGACATTTATACAATATATAAAGTAAAAAGTTGTCTGGGTGTCCTAAAGTCGGTATCAGCCAAGCAGCAAGGGTGTCTATACGCTTTTTCACTAGTGCTCGACCAAGGAGACTGTTTTTGGTGTCAAATCCCTGTTCTAATCATACTCTGAGTTGCCAAGGGCCGGTATTGAACCAGGAACTTACAGTGTTCCAAAGGATTACAACCATAGAATACAGTAAATCATTATCATCCTCCAATAATCAATAAATTTTCTTTCTTTCCTCTCCTTCTTGATTATCATATTAAAATTGTCTATTAATTCAAAGGTTGTCATGTTATTCCCTCTCTTTAAAAATCAGGATGTTCCGATATTTCATTTGCCCTTTACTCGTATCCATGGCAATGTTTAACAAGGATTAGCAAATTAACAGTTCAGATCAAGTTCAACCAATAAAAAGAAAAAAAAAGAAGTTTAATATTCTCAAATCATGAATTATGTTATAAAATGATTTAAAGCAACAATTTTGAATTCTTAAAAATAGGATTCAACCGTTCAGTGTGTAAATAAAAATATAAAGATTTTTTTGACCATATGACCTTTAGGCACCCCTTTTTGATCTCGATTAAGAAAGGACATGTTTTTCATTTACACCGTCAATATCCGGTTGTTTGTTAGGGGTTAGGGTTTAAGGGTTAGGGTTAGGAGTTAGGGTTAGGGTTAGGGGTTAGTTTTATGATTTTTTTTTTTAAAATCTAAAAAATTGTCTGTTAAAACAACCGGATATTGATGGTGTAAATGAAAAACATGTCCTTTCTTAATCAAGATTAAAAATGGGTGCCTAAATATCATATGGTCCAAAATTTTTTGTATATATTAATGAAGTGATAGCAAGTGTTGTGGCTGTGTCTACTACTTATTCATCCATGTTATTGTGTTTACTCACATTTTCATTCACACCGTCAATATCAAGTTGTTTGTTAGGGGTTAGGGTTTAGGGGTTAGGGTTAGGAGTTAGGGTTAGGGTTAGGGGTTAGTTTTATGATTTTAAAAAAAAAATCTAAAAATTGTCTGTTAAAACAACCGGATATTGACGGTGTAAATGAAAAACATGTCCTTTCTTAATCGAGATCAAAAAGGGGTGCCTAAATGTCATATGGTCCAAGATTTTTGGTATATATTATTAAAGTGATAGCAAGTCTTGTGGCTGTGTCTACTACTTATTCATCCATGTTATTGTGTTTACTCACATTTTCATTCACACCGTCAATATCAAGTTGTTTTGTTAGGGGTTAGGGTTTAGGGGTTAGAGTTAGGAGTTAGGGTTAGGGTTAGGGGTTAGTTTTATGATTTAAAAAAAAAATCTAAAAATCGTCTGTTAAATAACCGGATATTGACAGTGTAAATGAAAACATGGTTCTTTCTAATCGAGATAAAAAGGGGTGCTTAAGGGGTCTAATGGTCAAGTTTTTG
>CM042168.1:10255440-10257940 GCA_023376005.1 Doryteuthis pealeii | reverse complement strand
CACACACACACATATATATATATATATATATAAGTGTATTTAGGCAGCATTTTTTCTTTTATACAGGTTTCGTTGAATTGAACAGACAATTCCTGTCTGACAAGTCTTTCGTTGATCCGTTCAAGTCTTCGGGCCATCCTTCTGGTGTCAGGGTGGAACTGGTATACCAGTCCACCGAATGTTTCGTCACTAGCGCTTTCGGCAATGCACTTTGCCATCCTCAGGTGGGAAACGATGGAATAGTTTTCATGTCTCGTTTTAACGAGAACGAGTAGAAGCAAGGAATTTCGGTAATATCAATTGGTAGTGGTTTTTTTTTTGTAATGGTAGTATTTGAACAAAGCAGTGGTGATTTTTTTAGGGGGACACCAGAAGGATGGCCCGAAGACTTGAACGGATCAACGAAAGACTTGTCAGACAGGAATTGTCTGTTCAATTCAACGAAACCTGTATATATATATATAATATATATATATATATATATATATATATATTATATGTGTGTGTGTGTGTGTGTGTGTGTGTGTGTGTATCTAAAATCACCTTGGATTGGCAACACATCTTTACAGCTATTTGAACGCATCAAACGATCTGTCCACTATTGCTTCAATTCAGATGAGTTGCGAGTTGTTCTCAAATCCAACACGCTCACCCCCGCCCCAATCTTAAAGATAATGTGATCCCTCACCAAAAAAGTTTTCTTATTTATAAATTTAAATTCAAATATGATGTTTGCTACATTGGGCGCACTACCCAAAGATTGAGGGTTAGAATAAACCAGCATATTCCATCTGTTACCCGCAACAACAACTTGGACAGCGAGCAATCTAAATTCACCTTCCACCATTGGTCGACACCTTTTTGATAATCCTGATTGTGCTGGCAGCATATAAGCCCTCAATGTTCATGGCATCTGAAACCAACGAGTTACACTTGTCGTACTCGAGGCCCTCCACATCAACAAATTCCTTCCTGCTCTTTGTATCCAAAAGAAATTTTTGATCTTTACTCCTTTTGGTTCTAGCGTTCTCGATTCCACCAACATAAAGAAATGAGGACGATGTGACCTTTAGGCACCCCTTTTTCGATCTCGATTCATAGGAAAATTTTTTCCATTAACATCGTCAAATCCGGTTAATTGTTGACAGGCGATTTTTAGAGGTTTTTTTTTATTATAAAACTAACCCCTAACCCTTAACCCTAACCCTAACCCCTAACCCTAACCCTAACCCCTAACCCTAACCCCTAAACCTAACCCTAACAAACAACCGGATTTTGAAAAATGGATGTTCCTATGATCGATGTCTAAAGGTTTTATGGAAATAATATATATATATATATAATATATATATATATATATATACATTTCTCCAAGTGAAAATAAATTTCAATGCTATCATAAAAAAGTATTTTATTCATTTCTCAATCCTCATAAGTTGACCAGAGGCAGCAACAGGGAGATGTCCCTTGGCTACTCACCAAAAATACTGCGACTTTCTCTTGAACAATAAATTTAATAGCTTTTCCTTCCCAGGTCTGAGCAAGTGTACATATTGGCTATTCTCACGCCCATATATAGATCCAGGCTCAACACTTGTAAACTTCCTTTTACATATAATAAGCATATTGATATTCAATACCGAAATCTATGAAATATTTGATAGCAGAGCTGTCGGGTCGGTATTGAAGTTGTGGAGCCAGAGTTGGAAGTGATTTTTGGATTACTGAAATCGGAGTCTGCAAAATCGTACCATCTCTGACTCCTAATAAATTGAAATTGCTATATATATATATATATATATATATATATATATATTATATATATATATATATATATGTATGTCAAAATGTCATATTTAATAGATAATAATCTAATCTTACTTTCTGGTTTTATTTTCAGGATATATTTAAGTTAAAAGTTATTTGAAAATTTCACAGAATAACAATATGATAATTCACACCACACACACACACACACACACATATATATATATATAATATATATATATATATATATATATATATATATATATATATCAATAAAGGAAGGAAGAACTCAACACCGTAATTCCATAATAAATTTATTTCGACAAAATTGGGGCCCATATAAATCCAAGTTGATTTAAACCGGCTCCCCAAATTTTCGTCTCATCAGATGGATCTCAATTCACTTATGGACAAGCACATCACAAAAACCCCAAAAAGCTGAATATTAAAAAAATATATAAATTCAAACAAAAACAAAAAATAAAAAAATATTTTTAACAGTATAGGATTGTAACTATAGAAACAGGAAGTGAATGAGAAAAAAAGAGATACATTTCAAGGTTGGCTTCTTAGGGTGTCCAGACAGACAAAAAAGTGACAAGACAGAAAAAACATAGTATATTAAAATATAAATAGACAAGTAAATGTCGGCTGGGGCGTTAGAATGCACCGACTGCACCTCTGCAGAAGGGTAAGACTCCCCCAATGGGGACACCTGTTGGCCGTGGGTGGC
>CM042168.1:10247940-10252940 GCA_023376005.1 Doryteuthis pealeii | reverse complement strand
AGCGTTATAACGATATATAGATAGATAGATAGATGTGAATAGACTGAGATAGATAGATAGATAGGTAGATAGATAGATAGATAGATAGATAGATAGATAGATAGATGTGAATAGACTGAGATAGATAGATAGATAGATAGATAGATAGATGTGAATAGACTGAGATAGATAGATAGATAGAGATAGAGATAGATAGATAGATAGATAGACTGAGATAGATAGATAGATAGATAGATAGATGTGATAGACAGAGATAGATAGATAGATAGATAGATAGATTGAATAGATGAGAATAGAGATAGATAGATAGATGTAGACTGAAATAGATAGATAGAGAGATAGATAGATAGATAAGTGATCAATACGTTAGTAGAGCTGATTTAGTATTAAGGTGTATCTAGAAATAACCTACTCAAGTTTCACCATAAACGATTGATTATATATATATATATATATATATATCATTTGAAATAACCCAACAAGGATTGACATGCAGTAAAATCCAACCAACCAACCAACCAACCAGCCAACCAATCAGGGCAGAGATCAAAGTACTTGTGACTCACCTCGTCAAACCAAGAAATTTAGAAGCAAATGGCCGAAGTGTCCAGAGACTTTACTCGCAGATTTACAGGCAGACTTATAACTGTCCTTCTTAAATCTAGGGAATTTCGTCCACTGGAAATTAGCCGGATGAATAGTTAGGGCTTCTTCAGGTGTCCAGCACCCCAGGGGATCTTGACACAAGACATGTAACATAAAGACGGGCACTCCCGGAGAAAACCATTGATTTACAACTTACAATCTCAAGTGTACAAACTAAAACTTAATCCACATATCTTAATATAATAGAGATACGGTGTCCGTGTTAATAATAGAGATTCGGTTTGGTTTGGTTTGTTTTGTTTTACGGCATATGGGTCATTTAATGCCGATAAAGTTTTGAAATAAATCAATTCTTAATGGATAATACAATTTTTTTATAAATACATTTTTCTATTTAACCCATAGATGGGACCCTAACAGGTACTACCACTCCGGTTCAGAGTGTACCAGGGAGCAATGGTGATGAAGGGGTGCTCCACATTCCCCAAACCTCCAGAACTGGAACCTCACCATCAGATAGAGTTTAACGTCATTCCCAGGACATGTAGACCCGCAGCCACCGCCTTCTAGCACCCATATGATAAAAAGGGGTTGGGGCTTGCCATAAGGGCACTAGGGTTGGGAAAATCATATAGGTGCTAGGGCTTGACGTGACCAGCCGATTGATCGGAGGGGGCCTCTCCGACCGCCCGTCTAGCCCAGGATAGGGCCAAAGTGGAGTATTGCACGTCATGAACTCTTACTTCTGGTCGTATTTTCTTCTGGCCGGCTTTGCTATTTCTTCATCTATCTTGGTCTGGTCTCTTCTAAGGTCTGGACTTTCTTTGGGACTTCGGGTCTGGTTTCTGTTAGGGATTTCTCCTTATCAGAAGCCCTGTGTCATTATTAGTTTTTAGGTAATAAACACAAGACTTCGATTTACTTTGATGTTACTTTATTTTCAATCCCCAACCCAGACATCTGCGCAGGTGAGACTTACATCCTACGAGCTCGGCTCCTACCTTCTAACTGACTGAAACTTACTTACTATCTAAACCAGAAGAGAGGGTCCTCTCTACCGGTTCTCACGGTATCCACCGGAAGGCTAGGACTGAGGTCAAGCCTTGTCACTCATCCTTCAAGGCCGTGGCTGTAGCTTATAACGACCATTTTGATTTCTACACTACTGCCATAAATATTAGGTTACTAATAATTATGTAACATGAATATTTGATTTATAGTCAGTATCATTAGTATATAAGTATATTAAATTTCTATGATAAATTAATTGATTACTGAAACTTTTATTCAGTTCATTGGGGTAGATTGTTCTCATTCCGTTATGCTAATAATTCACCTCGCACAACATAAACAAAGGGGAACCACTCTTGACTGATACATTATGTATTTATTTTCACATTAAACTAACCCTAAACCCTAAACCCTAAACCTAAACCCTAGCCCTAACCCTTAACCCGTCTTCTTTTTTCTTGATCAATAAATAAATAAATAACTTATCAGTCAATAGTGGTTCCCCTTTGTTTATGTTAGACTTATAGGAAATAACCTTTTAAAAACTGAAACCACATATCCATCCTTTATATAAAAAAAGGGACCATATGACCTTTAGGCACCCCTTTTGCTTTGCTGATTCATAAGTACATTTTTTTTCATTTACACCGTCAACATCCGGTTGTTTGTTAGGGGTTAGGGTTAGGGGTTAGGGGTTAGGGTTAGTGGTTAGTTTTTTAATTTAAAAAACTCTAAAAATCGTCTTTTAAAAAACAACCGGATGATGACGGTGTAAAGGAAAAAATGTACTTATGAATCAGCAAAGCAAAAGGGGTGCCTAAAGGTTATATGGTCCCAAAAAGAAAGAAAAGAGATGAAACAAAACCAATGATAGATAAACAGAAATAGAAGGAAAATGACTTCCCGATTTTTACTGATACAATATCTGATATCATTACTCTATAAGAAAACTGAAATTCCCATTGCAAACCCCTCGTCCCCCCCCCAAAAAAAAATCCTTCCCCATGGTTTCGTTGGGAATTGAACTGATAAACACGAGACAAAAGAAAACGAATATGTAAAGAAGGGAATAAATTAGCAGATAATTTTCTGCAAAAGTGCGTGGATAAATTTGTGTGTGTGTGGGGGGTGGGGGTGGGGATCTGGAGAAAATAAAAAATCAGGTTTCGAATTCAGAGAAGAAAAAACCCAAAAAACAATGAAATCCAGAATGTGTTAAACTAATGAAAAAAATAAAAGAAAGAAAGAAGAAAAAAACATTTCTAAAGATGTATGAACCATTTCCTTATCCAGAAGTTGATTTCCCAGAACGCTTGCCCGCCTTGTCGGCTGGGGCTGTGGAATACACCGGCTGCACCTCAGCAGACCTACCACCCAATGGGGCCACCTGTTGACCGTGGGTGTCGATCCGTGATGCTTAAGGACGAAATCCTGGTGGGTGGGCAGTCTATGACATGCAACATTCCACTTTGAACCTTACTTAAGCTAGACGAGCAGTCGCAGAGACCTCTCTCCGATCCATCGGCTGGTCACGTCTAGTCCCAGCACCTATATGATTGTCCCGATCCTATTGCCCTTATAGTAACCCCCAACTCTTTTTATCACATGTTAGAAGGCGATGGCTGAGGGTCTGTGTCCTGTATATAATGGTGAAGTTTCAATTCTGGAATTCTGGGGAGTATGGAGTACCCCTTTATCACCATTTCTTCCTGGTCCACTGAGACCCGGATTGGTAGTATCTGTTAGGGTACCATCTATAGGTTAAACAGAAAAAAATATGAGTTTAAGAAAATGTGATTAATTTTTTTTTAAATTATTGAATACCAACAAGAATAATAAAAGAAAATGGGTTCGGCGTAAATTAACCCAACAAGGGTTTTCCTGCCATAAATTCCAACCAACCAACCAATCAAACAACCAGGACACTTACAAATTGGGTGTGAGTGAGAATAAGTTAAATCAAGTTCATTTTACTTTTTACATATTGAACTATTTTGCAGTAGCGCTTAAAGTACATTGCATTGACATTTCAATCTCAGAAGACTATAATGAAATTACAGGAAGCGCGTGATGTAATGGTTAAAGTCATGGGAAATGGACTCGTCGCCCCGAGTTCAAATCCTGGACGTGGTAATTGCATTTCATTTAGCGCTAATATCCTTGGGAAAAGTAGGAATCCTACTCTCCCTCCAGCTATGGATAAATAGTAGGGCAGACTGGGCTCTTTAACCTTGGTTAGGCAAACGGTCTAGGAGAAGGAAAACTCTGAATTCAAACCTGTTGAACTTCGCTTAAGAAATTGACCTTGTGTCGTATCCTGCTCGTGTGGAGGGGTTGGTAAATATGTATAATGAAGTTACAGCGCCTTCTGTGACTGTAAATTTCAATGTTCGAAAAACATTCCCGACGACAGATGCCGCATGTGATGGCAGTCCCTGTAGATGTTGATGTGCCGGTGATTTGTTGCCGCTGCTTTCTTCTGGTCCTCTTGGGTTCCTGGTATTGCGCCAGTCCATCACAGAGAACCTGCCGTCCAGGGTTAAGTTATATTAAATAAAGCTTGAGTTAAAGAAAATCTTGTCTTAGAAATTCAGGTCTAAAAGAAGGCCAAAGGGTAAAGTCGTTGGGGTGGCCTAAAGTCGGTATCAGCCAATCAGCGAGGGAGTCTATCCCCTTTTCACTAGCGCTAGACCAAGGAGATTATTTTTTTGCGTCTGAGGTGGAGCGCCACACATACCATCAGCTCCTTACTTTACCGCACAGATCCCTGTGTTACTCATACGCTGAGTTGGCGATGGCCGGTATCGAACTAGGAACCTTGTTGTTTCTAACCGAACGCTCTACCGACTGAGCTGAAACATTGCGATAAAGATAAAAAAGATAAGGAAACTGTGATTTAGTATATATATATATATATATATATTATTTAAGTTTTAACATAAATAGATATTATATTGAATTAGAAAGAATGATGAAATTAAATAAGAACACACTTATATTTACTTTATTCTAAATTTTATAAATTATACATATGATTGATTTGATACGTTTCAAAATAAAAAAAATAATATTAGAAATCAATAACACCAACCGCCCTGTCGGCTGGGGCGTTAGAATGCACCGACTGCACCTCTGCAGAGTGATAAGACTCCCCCAATGGAGCCACCTGTTGGCCATGGGTGGTGACCCGTGATGCTTAAGGATAGAGCCCAGGTGGATGAGCAGTTCATGACATGCAATACTCCACTTTGGCTCTATCTTGGGCAAGACGGGCGGTCGGAGAGGCCCCCTCCGATCAATCTGCTGGTCACGTCAAGCCCTAGCACCTATATGATTTTCCCCACCTTATTGCCCTTATGGCAAGCCCCAACCCTTTTTATCAT
>CM042168.1:10225440-10242940 GCA_023376005.1 Doryteuthis pealeii | reverse complement strand
CAAATCATGTTATCTGCATTTTTATTCAGTTTCATTGTTATATATATTTTATTATATTAAAACTTAAATACTTGCACCCGGAGGGTGCATATATTTGCTAGTATATATATATATATATATATATATATATATATATATATATATATATATATATCATCATCATCATCATGTCACGCAGGCAGCACGGATATCCATGACAATCTCTCGCCAACCTTCCCTATCATTCATCGCCCCAGGGAGTTCTTCCTCGCTGCAGCCAGCATCTTTACATAGCAGGTCAATGTAGGTCCTTGCTGGGCAGCCCACACTGGCATGTCCGTGTGTTGGCTTCCACAGGAGAACATCGCTTATGAGTTCGTCCTTGTTTCTCCAGCAGTGCCCTGCATGCCTAGTCCGTCTCACTCGGATGGTCTGTGAGATAGGGGGCAGGTGACCATACAGCTGCTCCCTTGTGGGATGCTGTTTCCACAACTTGTTCAATACTGCTCGCAGCATTCTTGTGCAGCTCCCATCTAGCTTATTATCGAGGCGCCTCGTTAGGGTCCAGGTGGTGCAGCCATACAGCAGTACTGATATGACTACAGCCTTTAGCTTGTCAGTGAGATCAGATTTCCATATGACAGACAATTTGCTTGTGGCCATCCATGCCTTTCCTATTCGTGTATTAATATCGTTATCTGTGGATGAGATATTACTCCCTAGGTATGTGAATTGTTCTGGCTTAAAATATGATTTCGAAACAAAGGTCACGGCTAAAAAACGCCAAATCCTTTCTCATTGATTTTTTTCATTTTCATTTTATTCTATTTTTTTATTAAGTTATATTCAATTGTAAAAAAAAATTCCTTGAAAATAGTGGAGGCCACCCAAAATATTGGAAAAATAAGTTAAACCAAGGGCAAAGCAACAGTAATATATTAGAAATCTGTTTTCCGATCGTTTTTTGTTCACTTTGTATATATTTTCTATGTTTCCAATATCCCCGAAAATGTTCGCAAGAACAATATATTGATACACAACTAAACTGTTGTAACGGTAATATAATATTCAACTATTCTCAACAGGTAAACGTCGTCATTGCAAACCCAAATTGAGGTTTAAGGACAGCCTCAAGGACACCCTGAAGAACACTGCTATTGCTGTGGAGGACTGGGAGAAGCTAGCTTATAATAGACGTGGCTGGAGGGCCACCATCTACCTGTCTGTGGAAAAAATTTGAGTCCAACTGAATTAAACACCAAAAATTGAAGTGGGCTATTAGAAAGGGTAATTTTCAGCCCAGCAACATTCAAAGTGGAGAAGTTCCAACTTGTAGTTTATGTGGAAGGGTATGTCTCTCTAAGGCTGGCCTGGTGAGTCATCTGAGAAAACACAAGGATACAGTGTCAAATGCTACTGGCACATAACTATGAAAAAAAAAACAGGAAATGGTCTTACTCAAACACGAGTTGAAAGCCAT
The DNA here is from genome assembly GCA_023376005.1 of Doryteuthis pealeii. Classification (NCBI taxonomy): domain Eukaryota; kingdom Metazoa; phylum Mollusca; class Cephalopoda; order Myopsida; family Loliginidae; genus Doryteuthis; species Doryteuthis pealeii. The sequence continues at coordinate 10,241,481 of CM042168.1, read as the reverse complement.
TAATAATAGTATTCATAATTTTATATTTTAAGTTTCATGCCTGCTCTGCTATTATAGCATTGAGTACTCTTTCTATGCATACGCTTTTCTTATTTTTTGTTCTTCATTATATATATATATATATATATATATATATATATGTATGTATGTGTGTGTGTGTGTGTGTGTGAAGAAAAGGAAGTGAATCCGACGGTATGTAGTATATTAAGAAAGATTGAAAAAACACAGGTTTAAATGAGTTAAGTGGTGAGTTTATTGGCCGACGCTGCAGTGTTTCAATCTATTAATTAGATCATCAACAAATGCCGTGAAGATGATCTAATTAATAGATCGAAACACTGCAGCGTCGGCCAATAAACTCACCACTTAACTCATTTAAACCTGTGTTTTTCAATCTTTCTTAATATACTACATATATATATATATATATATATGTGTGTGTGTGTGTGTGTGTGTGTGTGTGTGTTTGTGCGTGTGTCTGTATTTGGGTAGCATTCTTTCATTTATACATGTAGAATTAAACAAAAGGCACGTCTCCCGTTTAACAATTTTATTGACGATCTTTTCGAGCTTTCTAGCCAACTTTTTTACATTTGGATGGAATCCGTAGATCCGTACTTTTTAATGCAACATGTATAAATGAAAGAATGCTGCCCAAACGCACACACACAGATATATATATATATATATATATATATATATATATAATATATATGAGACGTAACAAACAGGCGATGTTTGTGATATGGCTATTTTCAGCCGACAATATTTGGGAGAATATGTGCTTAAATGAAGTCGAACCTATTTTTTGAAATTTAATTCATTAATAATTAATTAGGCGGGATTAAACTATTTAAATGTAAGGCTAAACAATCGAGAAAAATCAATCTCTGTATGTACATTTCGGCCTATTAGGCCTCATCAGCAGAGCTATAGATACGAAGACCGCCCGTGTGTGATTCGAAACCTGTCTGTCAAATTAGCAGGCAAGTGTCTTACCTCCACACCAAACGGACTTTGTTTACGTCTCGTAAGTTCGTGCAGAGGTCACTTAAGAGGAATATAAATACTACTACTTAACAAAGCGAAGAAAATCCTGCTAAGTCCGTTTGTGTGGAGGTAAGACACTTGCCTGCTAATTTGACAGACAGGTTTCGAATCACACACGGGGCGGTCTTCGTATCTATAGCTCTGCTGATGAGGCTAATAGGCCGAAATGTACATACAGAGATTGATTTTTCTCGATTTGTTTAGCCTTACATTTAAATAGTTTAATCCCGCCTAATTAATTATTAATGAATTAAATTTCAAAAAATAGGTTCGACTTCATTTAAGCACATATTCTCCCAAATATATATATATATATATATATATATATATATATATATATATATATATGTGTGTGTGTGTGTGTGTGTGTGTATGTATTATGGAAAATGTGACTTACCGGTGAATATGGCCACAATGGTTAGTTGATGCAAAATTCAGAAAGGTAAGACAGCAATATAACAAATGAAAAGTGCTCAATACGTTAGTAGAGCAAATTTATTATAATATAGGTACAAGAGATAACCTACACGAGTTTCACCATAAGGATCTTAACGGTTAAATCCACTGAATTAATCAAGATATTGATTAATTCAGTGAATTTAACCCTGAAGATCCTTATGGTGAAACTCGAATAGGTTATCTCTTGTACCTATATAATAATAATAATAATAATAATAATATATATATATGTATATGTGAGGTTAAGCAAACAAACAATTGTGTTTATTTTTTTATATGGCTTTAAGCCGACAATTTTTGGAGGATATGTGCTATCAATGAATTTAGGCGGGCATATATGTTCAAATGTAAGTCTAAACAAATCGAGAAAATGTCAATCCCTGAATGTACATTTCGACCTCCTTGCTGATAAGACCTAATAGGTCGAAATGTACATTCAGGGATTGATATTTTCTCGATTTGTTTAGCCTTACATTTGAACATATATGCCCGCCTAAATTCATCAATTATTAACTAATTAATTTTCAAAATTAGGTATGACTTCAATTAAGCACATATCCTCCAAATATACATATATATATATATATATATATATAATATATATATATATATATATATAGTTCAATGAGAAATCAAAACAAATAAAAGTTTTTGCTTTTATTTATTTAATTACGGGAACGGTATTACAACCAGCGGTTTCTTGCTGAAATTGTGTAAAATTTTACACAATTTCTATCATTTCCAAAGGAACCGTTTTCGTCTTACCCGATGAATGCTTTCAGCAAGAAACCGCTGGTTGTAATACCGTTCCCGTAATTAAATAAATAAAAGCAAAAACTTTTATTTGTTTTGATTTCTCATTGAACTATCAACGCTCTATCAAAGATATTGAGCACTCTTCTAATAACACTGTACGTTGGATTACTATTACTTTTTCTAGTATACTAGTGACAACCATACACATTAATATATATATATATATATATATATATATATAATATATATATATATATATATTCACCTTATGGTGAAACTCGAGTAGGTTATCTCTTGTACCTATATAATATATATATATATATATATTATATATATATATATATATGTCTGTGTGTGTGTGTGTGTATGTGTGTGTGTGTATTTGATGTCCCAAAGAAGTAAAGCTGTAATGAGCTGTTTTCAAAACAACCACAGCCGTTCTATCAATAAAACTAACCACATCAATAATCAATCAGTCATTGATTTCTTCTCATTAGCAACCCAAGTTATTCCAGTTTATTTCTTTTTATCATTATTCAGTAATCAATGAGAAAATATGGCTTTAATATTTCTTACCGACATTTTCTGCATAATGCGAGACGAACAGACTCATTTCCTCTTCAATACACGGAAGTCTCTTTCTCTTTTTTCTTTTTTACATTCAATTGAATCACTCCACTTCCCTGAGCACTTAGTCGTTTTTAACAATGTATAACATCTTGTATTGTTTTGTTTTGTTTTATTTTATGGCATATCAACCTCAGTGGGTCATTTGCTACAATTTTAACAATGTATAAAATCTTGTATTGTTTTGTTTTACTATTTCTCTGAATGTTTGAGATGAGGCTTGATGATTAGTATTATCTGCGTTATTCGGACTTGTCCTTATCTTCATTGTTATCTGTACAACGTTTCGGCCGATGTGCCTGCCGGCCTTCTTCGGGTATATCTTGTCGAACACGGTAACTTTTTCGGACTCCGGAACCTTCTTTTCGGACTCGGGAACCTTCTTGTCGTAATCGGGAACCTACTTTTCGTAATCGGCAGCCATCACAGAACCTTGAACCTAACCCTTTATTCAATCCACGGGGGTATCCTGTTCTCATTCCGCTAACCATATCGGCCGAAACGTTGCACAGATAACAATGAAGATGAGGACAATAGTCTGAATAATGCAGATAATACTTGTTTTATTTTGTTTCATTTTTTTTACAATTCATGAGAGTTCATGAATTGTGAGCTGACCCTGCAAGTTAGTTTTAAATAAAGTTCGTTAGATTTGAAACCACAGGTGGATAGTTTTCCATAACCGTTGGGTTACGATTGACATTTTAGATGACCCCAACTGACCTCCGTAGGAATAGTTAGTTTAGTTATCAGAATGGTAACCGTCAGAGAGTTTGGACGTGCTAGTCTTCTCTCCGGGGTCCAAATCTCAATCCCCTCGGTGGAATGGATGGAATCATGGGCTAATAAATAAAAGCTTAATCAACCAAAGACTATAAGTCTTGTTGTTATTGAGAGATTAGGAATCCGAATGAGAGATCCAATGGTGTTCTTATTCCGAAACCATGACCGAGTACAAGTATTAAACCGTGTTAAGTATTCTATGTTATTATCGTCCTTAGTCAGGATTGAAACAGCAACCAACAGATTATTGTCACTTAGAACTCCATTCATTTAACCCCTATATCCGTTGGACCATGTGTCCAACTGAACAAAAAGTTCAGATAAATTTTCCTTAACTTGTAAACAGATCTATTTGACGACCCTTAGATGGGGCCCTAACAGGCACTAACCCGCCGGGTCAGGATGGGCCTGGAAGTAATGGCAATGAAAGGGGACTGTATATTCTTCTGAGCTCCAGAATTGGAACCTCACCATCAAATGCAATTTAATGTCATACCCAGGACACTAATGTAATTTGTACACAATTGTATGAGTTACCAAATGGTTTATGCATAAACCAGAAAATCCACTGGGATTTTGATTAAATTGAAAATTAAAGAATGTGTCGTTTTTTAACTTCATCAATAATCTGTGGGAAAAAACAAAAAATTTCAAAAGAAAAGAAAAGAAAAACAAGACAAAACAACAGCAAAAAAAAAAAAAAAAAAAGGATAAGCAATAATATCCAGCTTTTAGACAGAGAAAGCAGATTGATATCAATGGATAGAGATAAATAGATATGAATGGATATGATATAGATAGATAGATAGATAGATAGATAGATAAGAACAGGCTGAGATAGATAGATAAGAACAGGCTGAGATAGATAGATAGATAGATAGATATGAATGGATTGAGATGATATATAGATAGATTGATAGGTATGGATTTGGATAGATAGAAAGATAGATTGATAGAGATAAGTAGATAGATATGGATATGATTGAGATAGATAGATAGATAGATAGATAATAGGCTTAGATAGATAGATAGATAGATAGATATGAATGGATTGAGATAGATATATAGATTGATAGGTATGGATTTGGATAGATAGAAAGATAGATTGATAGAGATAATAGATAGATATGGATATGATTGAGATAGATAGATAGATAGATAGATAGATAGATAGATAAGACAGGCTGAGATAGATAGATAGATAGATAGATAGATATGAATGGATTGAGATAGATATATAGATAGATTGATAGGTATGGATTTGGATAGATAGAAAGATAGATTGATAGAGATAAGTAGATAGATATGGATATGATTGAGATAGATAGATAGATAGATAGATAATAATAGGCTGAGATAGATAGATAGATAGATAGATAGATAGATATGAATGGATTGAGATAGATATATAGATAGATTGATAGGTATGGATTTGGATAGATAGAAAGATAGATTGATAGAGATAAGTAGATAGATATGGATATGATTGAGATAGATAGATAGATAGATAGATAGATAAGAACAGGCTGAGATAGATAGATAGATAGATAGATAGATATGAATGGATTGAGATAGATATATAGATAGATTGATAGGTATGGATTTGGATAGATAGAAAGATAGATTGATAGATATAAATGGATTGAGATAGACAGATAAATATATATAAATGGATTTAGATAGATAGATAGATAAGTATGAATGGAATGCGATAGATAAATAGATAGATAGATAGATAGATAGATAGATAGATATGAATGGATTGAGATAGATATGAATGGGTTGAGATAGATATATAGATAGATTGACAGATAGATATAAACGGATTGAGACACATACATATGAATGGAATGAAATAGATGAATATGAATGGATTGAGATAGACAGATAGATAGATATAAATGGATTTAGATAGATAGATAGATAGATAGATAGACAAGTGTGAATGGATTGCGACTGATAGATAGATATGAATGGATTGAGAGATGTGAATGGATTGAGATAGGTAGATAGATAGATAGATAGATAGATAGATATGAATGGATTGAGATTGATAGATATAGAGAGAGATAGATATATTGATTGATAGATATAAATGGATTGAGATAGATATAAATGGATTCAGACAGGTAGATAGATCGATCGATCGATGGATAGATAGATATTAAACGGTTGAGATAGACACACAGACAGACTGAGAGATAGATAGATAGATAGACAGATAGATAGATAGATAATTTGAATTTTGAATTTAATTCTAAGAACATTCTTTTTAAGTTCATCTATAATCCGCGTGAGAAAAACAAAACAAAACAAAACAAAAATCACAGCAACAAAAAAGAAACACTATGATCTCCAAGTTTTAGCAACAATTCCCCCTTACAAGCTCAGAAGGAAGGCTGGGATAATTGAGTCCCCAGTGAGAATAATTTGAAACGGACTAAGGGGTCATTGCCCCAGAGAGGCCATTTCTTCCTGTTGATATTAAATGGCTGGAAGTTTTCCGGTGTACATTGTATCATTAATATTAATATATATATATATATATATATATATATATAATATATATTATATATATATATATCTTATTATAATGGAGATTGTGTGTTTGTCTTTCTGAAGCCGAAACTATATCACTATTCAAGTCACAATTCCCTTAGTTATTGACGTCACATTCACCATGAATTTATTTTTATTTAAATCTCAGTTATTGATAAAATTGTTATACCTTATTAATACTTTTGACTTTATCTACATTCTAATAACATACAATTGTATTTATATATGCAACAAAATAGCGGGTTACAGTGTGAACAGGAAAGCTAATTTGCATATTGATATTAAAAGTTTAATTTTATTAAATATGCGCTTGGTATTATTGATTTCTAATTGTTTGTTTTTTTCTTAATGAATATGAGCAAAAAACTCGGGGATAAATCTTAAAAGAAATCCTTTAATATAAAGAAATAACAGTAATTTTATTCTTTACTTCCTAATTTAACTAAATAGTTAAATTAGGAAAATTCAGCAATAAAAGGAGGGAGTGATGGAAAATGATGGAAGACTTAGTTTCAAAGTTGTTCTATTCTTCGATTTTATTCTTCGATTCTATTCTCTGTTTCAAATCATTTTATTTGGATTTTTATTTAGTTTCAAAAGTATTTCAAATTTAACATATTTCATTACATTAAAATTCAAATACTTGCACCCGGAGGGTGCATATATTTGCTAGTATATATAAGAGAGTTTTATAATTTGCTTGAAGAATTGTGTATATATTGGTTAGGAGGTTGATTTAGAAGGCTATCACAATGCAGGTGTAAAGAAAAAAAATAATAATACGGTAACAATGATGTTGTGTGTTAACCTGTATTTAATTCTTAAATTTTCGAGATAATATCTCTTTTTCAAAAGATCACTGGAACTGAAGCAGTCTAGTTAGGACATTTCTTTTCCTAGTCGTAATTGATCTACAACTTGACTTTTATATCGATTCCGGGTGTAACACTTGAAAAGCACCGGACGAAAGGGCTCTTGTTTTATCAATAAACAATTTTTTTCTATTCCTTTCATTTCTCCTTAGTCTTCGATCCATAGACATCGTGATCACTATGATAACCCTCAATATATATATATATATATATATATATATATATATATATATATATACTGAGTATCTCAGATAATGAAAAATAAATCTTAATATAAAGAAAAACAAGGATATTAGATATTCAATACATTTTTAAAAGGACATATACGTATTCAACAAACAGATAATCTAATCCTTGATAGATAACCAGACCTCGTGTTAATTATAGTAGGAAAAAATAGAGGGGGAAAATAAATATTTAACTGAACAATTCTTTGTTGAGTGGGGGCGCAAAAAGAAGCGAGTCCAACGCCTTATCGCAGGCTAAAACACCGACTTCTTCGTCGTCACCGTCGTCGGCGTTGGCGTTGGCGTCGTCGTCGGCGGCATCGGCGGCGTCGGGGTCACAATCCTTAGCAGCTACTGTAGCAACACTCGTTTCTGCCGTCACCCCACTTCTGGGTGTTGCCTTCTACTTATACACCGTTTCCCCCCTATCATCCGGGCGTCTGTGCCCCACACACGGGACTGTCAACCCAATCCCAGCCGCTAGAATGCTCGCAGCTATAATCCGGGCATCTGGCGCTCACATACGGGACTGAGGCATCTCGACTCCGGTGCCCGCGCCAATGTGTCGCCCTTTCGCATTCTGAAGGACGCAGGTTCGATTCAAGGTCAGTCCTACACGCCAGGCAAAGCCTAGCCCGTTTCTCCGAGAATACGGCAAGCCCTCACGCCCGCCACTCACCTCGTGTTGTCTGTGACATTAATTAACACGAAAAAAAAAGAAGTTGTCGTTCCGGCTGACTACAGAGTGAAAATGAAAAAAAAAAACAAACAATAAAAAAACAAAAGATAGGCAAATACTTGGACCTTGCCAGAGTACTGAGAAAAGCGTTGTAATATGAAGGTGACGATCATACTAATTGTAATTGGTACCCTTGGAACAGTTAGAGTAAATATGCTGAACATCCAGACCACAACATTATTTATATCAGCTAGAATACTCAGAAGAGTCCTGGCGACCTGAGAAGACTTGCTGTCACTCACACTCCAGTGAAAGTCCAATAGCAAACACTAGTGTAAAAAACCCCACAAGTAGTGATATACCAATAGATGATCCACTGGGAACTGTGCAAAAAAACTGCAATTTGGCAATATTAACAAATGGTACATGCACAAAATAAACTCTCTCTTTTATTAGGAGACGTATACAATTCTCTGGGACTTTGAGATAGAAACGGATCTCCTGATGCCGGTCAGAAGACCACATCTAGTGTTAACAAGAAGAAAAGAAGCTGTCTTCTAGAGGATTAAATAGGTTGAATAGCGCGTATTACTGTTTTTCTATACGGAATGGCTTAGGCATTAAATAATCCAGAAATGTTGATATGGCATTTAACAAAACAAACCAATTTTTCTTTTTCTTCCTTCTCTTTTTAAATTTCTTTTGTATGTAGGTAAAACAAGGGTTTTTCTTTTCTTCTTCCTCTTAACTTTCTTCGTCCCTTTCTTTAGATATTTTTCTTTCTTTCTTTCTTTCTTTCTTTTTATTTTATCATCTTTCGTTTAATGCTATTTTCTATCCATCTCTCTCTCTCTCTCTCTCTCTCTCTCTCTATCTATCTATCTATCTATCTACAACAATTCTTTCATTTTTTTTCTTTCTTTCTTTCTTTCTTTCTTTCTTTATTTATTTATTTCGCTAGTTCGTTCGTTCTTAAAAGTTATTTGCTTGTTTTTCTCTCTCGTTCTTCTTTCCCAACTTTTTTCTTTCATTTTTTCTTTTCTTCTCTTTGTTTAATATCTCTCTCTCTCTCTCTCTCTCTCTCTCTCTCTCTCTCACACACACACACACACATACACACACACACACCATCCTTTCTTTCATTTTTCTTTCAAGTTATTTGCTTTTATTTACTTCCATTTTCTTTTCCCAATTTCTTTCTTTCTTTCTTTTTTCGTTCTTGTCTAAATTTCTTCTTCTTCTTCTTCTTCTTCTTCTTCTTCTTCTTCTTCTTCTTCTTCTTCTTCTTTAATTCTCTCTTTCCTTTCCTCCTTCCATCTTTCCTTCCTTCTTTCACTTTTTCAAATTACTTTTAATCTTTTCTTTTTTCTTTCCAGTTTGTTTCTTCTTTACTATATTTTTATTTTCTTTCTTTTTTCTTATTTTCTTTATTCCTTATTCTTTCTTTAAATTTTACTTTTGTTTTTGTTTTCATTCAACAAAATATTTGATCTTTTCCTTCGTTCTTTTTTATTTTCTTTATCTATTATTCTTTGTTTCAAATCAACTTCTTTTTTATTATTTTCCTTCAATAAATATTTCATTTTTTTTTTTTTCATCTTTTCTTTATTATTATTTATTTCAATTTAACTTCTTTGTTGTTTGTTTTGTTTTCATGCAATAAAATATTTTGTCTTTTTCTTCCTTTTTCTTATTTTCTTTATCTATAATTCCTTGATTTAATTCTACTTATTTTTTATTAGTATTATCTGCGTTATTCGGACTATTGTCCTAATCAGCCGATGTGCCCTCCGGCCTTCTTCATGTATTTCTCGTCGAACTCGGGAACCTTCTTTTCGGACTTGTGAACCTTCTTTTCGGACTCGGGAACCTTCTTGTCGTAATCGGGAGCCATCACGGAACTTTGAACCTAAACCTTTATTCAATCCACAGAGGTATCCTGTTCTCATTCCGCTAACCATAGCAGGGGTAGAGGCGTTAAGCTGTGTTAATTATTATTCTATGTTACTGCTGCCATTGAGAATGTTCCCGAGTCCGACAAGAAATACCTGAAGAAGGCCGGAGGGCACATCGACTGAAACGTTGTACAGATAACAATGAAGATGAGGACAATAGTCCGAATAATGCAGATAATAATAAGCATGGTTGTTTTTTATTAGCATCGTATAAGTCTTTTACACAAGCTGGGCTTATTCATTCTCCACGATTTTATTTTTATTTAATTAGTAATAAAATTGTTTTACATTATTAATACTGTTGACCATATCCACATACTAATAACATGCAATTGTATTTATATATACAACAAAATAGTGGTTTACAGTGTGAACGGAAATACTAATTTGTATATTTTTTTTATTGTTTTCATTCAACAATTTTTTTAATGTGTTTAAAAGAAATTGAGTTCTTTTTTAAATTGAGTACCAATCAAGAATGAATAAAACAAAACGTCTTCGGCTTTGGCATAAAATGACTCAGCAAGAGTTGACATGCCGTAAAACCCAACCAACCAAATAAACAAACAAACCATCTGAGGTAGCTCATTTCTTTCGCTACAGTTTTTTTTTTTTAGTCTGCAAAATTACAAATGAATGTTAAATCAATGTTAATGTTTTTTTTGTTTTTTTTACATTTTCCATTTATATATATATATATATATATATATATATATATATATATATATATTGTGCACTCTTTATTTATAAATATACCAAATTATATACTCAATATTAATATATATAATATATATATATATATATATATATATATATATATATATGACTTGATGTGAAGAAAGGAAGTGAATCCGACGGTATGTAGTATATTAGGAAAAATGAAAAAAACACAGGTTTAAATGGGTTAAGTGGCGAGTTTATTGGCCGATGCTGCAGTGTTTCGATCTATTAATTAGATCATCTTCAGGGCATTTGTTTGTATATGGAAGGTGATAATAAATTATTTATCACAGAATAACAAGAAAAGCGAGTGGTAGTTATGCGTTATTCAGTTTAAAAATTTTTGAAGTTTGAAAGAAGAACGGTTTTGAAATGTGATGTCAAATATTCTATTTTACGGCGTTGGTATGGGATGGTGTATGTGTGTGTATCGAAAGGAAACATTGTGCATTTTTTTTTTTTTTTAGGTGTGTGGTTGCGTGAGACGGCCATGTTTTCTTTTTCTTCTTTTTTTCTTTATCTATTGATTTCAGTTTTACTTCTTTTTTTTTTCTTCTTTTCATTCAACAAAATATTTTATCTTTTCTTTCTTTCTTCCGGTTAGATATCTTTAAGATGTTTTTCTTCTTTCTTTTTTTTCTTCTTTTCATTCAACAAAATATTTTATCTTTTCTTTCTTTCTTCCGGTTAGATATCTTTAAGATGTTTTTCTTCTTTCTTTTTTTCTTCTTTTCATTCAACAAAATATTTTATCTTTTCTTTCTTTCTTCCGGTTAGATATCTTTAAGATGTTTTTCTTCTTTCTTTTTTTTCTTCTTTTCATTCAACAAAATATTTTATCTTTTCTTTCTTTCTTCCGGTTAGATATCTTTAAGATGTTTTTCTTCTTTCTTTTTTTCTTCTTTTCATTCAACAAAATATTTTATCTTTTCTTTCTTTCTTCCGGTTAGATATCTTTAAGATGTTTTTCTCTTTCTTTTTTTTCTTCTTTTCATTCAACAAAATATTTTATCTTTTCTTTCTTTCTTCCGGTTAGATATCTTTAAGATGTTTTTCTTCTTTCTTTTTTTTTTCTTTTCATTCAACAAAATATTTTATCTTTTCTTTCTTTCTTCCGGTTAGATATCTTTAAGATGTTTTTCTTCTTTCTTTTTTTTCTTCTTTTCATTCAACAAAATATTTTATCTTTTCTTTCTTTCTTCCGCTTAGATATCTTTAAGATGTTTTTCTTCTTTCTTTTTTTTCTTCTTTTCATTCAACAAAATTTTATCTTTTCTTTCTTTCTTCCGGTTAGATATCTTTAAGATGTTTTTCTTCTTTCTTTTTTTTCTTCTTTTCATTCAACAAAATATTTTATCTTTTCTTTCTTTCTTCGGTTAGATATCTTTAAGATGTTTTTCTTCTTTCTTTTTTTTTTTCTTCTTTTCATTCAACAAAATATTTTATCTTTTCTTTCTTTCTTCCGGTTAGATATCTTTAAGATGTTTTTCTTCTTTCTTTTTTTTCTTCTTTTCATTCAACAAAATATTTTATCTTTTCTTTCTTTCTTCCGGTTAGATATCTTTAAGATGTTTTCTTCTTCTTTTTTTTCTTCTTTTTCATTCAACAAAATTTTTATCTTTTCTTTCTTTCTTCCGGTTAGATATCTTTAAGATGTTTTTCTTTCTTTTTTTTTCTTCTTTCATTCAACAAAATATTTTATCTTTTCTTTCTTTCTTCCGGTTAGATATCTTTTAGATGTTTTTCTTCTTTCTTTTTTCTTCTTTTCATTCAACAAAATATTTTATCTTTTCTTTTCTTTCTTCCGGTTAGATATCTTTAAGATGTTTTTCTTCTTTCTTTTTTTTCTTCTTTTCATTCAACAAAATATTTTATCTTTTCTTTCTTTCTTCCGGTTAGATATCTTTAAGATGTTTTTCTTCTTTCTTTTTTTTTTTCTTCTTTTCATTCAACAAAATATTTTATCTTTTCTTTCTTTCTTCGGTTAGATATCTTTAAGATGTTTTTCTTCTTTCTTTTTTTTCTTCTTTCATTCAACAAAATATTTTATCTTTTCTTTCTTTCTTCCGTTAGATATCTTTAAGATGTTTTTTCTTCTTTCTTTTTTTCTTCTTTTCATTCAAAATATTTTATCTTTCTTTCTTTCTTCCGGTTAGATATCTTTAAGATGTTTTTCTTCTTTCTTTTTTTTCTTCTTTTCATTCAACAAAATATTTTATCTTTTCTTTCTTTCTTCCGGTTAGATATCTTTAAGATGTTTTTCTTCTTTCTTTTTTTTTCTTCTTTTCATTCAACAAAATATTTTATCTTTCTTTCTTTCTTCCGGTTAGATATCTTTAAGATGTTTTTCTTCTTTCTTTTTTTCTTCTTTTCATTCAACAAAATATTTTATCTTTTCTTTCTTTCTTCCGGTTAGATATCTTTAAGATGTTTTTCTTCTTTCTTTTTTTCTTCTTTTCATTCAACAAAATATTTTATCTTTTCTTTCTTTCTTCCGGTTAGATATCTTTAAGATGTTTTTCTTCTTTCTTTTTTTTCTTCTTTTCATTCAACAAAATATTTTATCTTTCTTTCTTTCTTCCGGTTAGATATCTTTAAGATGTTTTTCTTCTTTCTTTTTTTTCTTCTTTTATTCAAATAAAATATTTTATCTTTTCTTTCTTTCTTCCGGTTAGATATCTTAAGATGTTTTTCTTCTTTCTTTTTTTTCTTCTTTCATTCAACAAAATATTTTATCTTTTCTTTCTTTCTTCCGGTTAGATATCTTTAAGATGTTTTTCTTCTTTCTTTTTTTTTTCTTTTCATTCAACAAAATATTTTATCTTTTCTTTCTTTCTTCGGTTAGATATCTTTAAGATGTTTTTCTTCTTTCTTTTTTTCTTCTTTTCATTCAACAAATATTTTATCTTTTCTTTCTTTCTTCCGGTTAGATATCTTTAAGATGTTTTTCTTCTTTCTTTTTTTTCTTCTTTTCATTCAACAAAATATTTTATCTTTTCTTTCTTTCTTCCGGTTAGATATCTTTAAGATGTTTTTCTTCTTTCTTTTTTTTCTTCTTTTCATTCAACAAAATAATTTATCTTTCTTTCTTTCTTCGCTTAGATATCTTTAAGATGTTTTTCTTCTTTCTTTTTTTTCTTCTTTTCATTCAACAAAATATTTTATCTTTTCTTTCTTTCTTCCGGTTAGATATCTTTAAGATGTTTTTCTTCTTTCTTTTTTTTCTTCTTTTCATTCAACAAAATATTTTTATCTTTTTCTTCTTTCTTCCGGTTAGATATCTTTAAGATGTTTTTCTTCTTTCTTTTTTTTCTTCTTTTCATTCAACAAAATATGTTATCTTTTCTTTCTTTCTTCCGGTTAGATATCTTTAAGATGTTTTTCTTCTTTCTTTTTTTTTTCTTCTTTTCATTCAACAAAATATTTTATCTTTTCTTTCTTTCTTCCGGTTAGATATCTTTAAGATGTTTTTCTTCTTTTTTTTTTTTCTTCTTTTCATTCAACAAAATATTTTATCTTTTCTTTCTTTCTTCCGGTTAGATATCTTTAAGATGTTTTTCTTCTTTCTTTTTTTTCTTCTTTTCATTCAACAAAATATTTTATCTTTTCTTTCTTTCTTCCGGTTAGATATCTTTAAGATGTTTTTCTTCTTTCTTTTTTTTTCTTCTTTTCATTCAACAAAATATTTATCTTTTCTTTCTTTCTTCCGGTTAGATATCTTTAAGATGTTTTTCTTCTTTCTTTTTTTTCTTCTTTCATTCAACAAAATATTTTATCTTTTCTTTCTTTCTTCCGGTTAGATATCTTTAAGATGTTTTCTTCTTTCTTTTTTTCTTCTTTTCATTCAACAAAATATTTTATCTTTTCTTTCTTTCTTCCGGTTAGATATCTTTAAGATGTTTTTCTTCTTTCTTTTTTTTTTCTTCTTTTCATTCAACAAAATATTTTATCTTTTCTTTCTTTCTTCCGGTTAGGAGATATCTTTAAGATGTTTTCTTCTTTCTTTTTTTTCTTCTTTTCATTCAACAAAATATTTTATCTTTTCTTTTTTCTTCCGGTTAGATATCTTTAAGATGTTTTTCTTCTTTTTTTTTTTCTTCTTTCATTCAACAAAATATTTTATCTTTTCTTTCTTTCTTCCGGTTAGATATCTTTAAGATGTTTTTCTTCTTTCTTTTTTTCTTCTTTTCATTTTTATCTTTTCTTTCTTTCTTCCGGTTAGATATCTTTAAGATGTTTTTCTTCTTTCTTTTTTTTCTTCTTTTCATTCAACAAAATATTTTATCTTTTCTTTCTTTCTTCCGGTTAGATATCTTTAAGATGTTTTTTCTCTTTCTTTTTTTTCTTCTTTTCATTCAACAAAATATTTTATCTTTTCTTTCTTTCTTCCGGTTAGATATCTTTAAGATGTTTTTCTTCTTTCTTTTTTTTCTTCTTTTCATTCAACAAAATATTTTATCTTTTCTTTCTTTCTTCTTCCGGTTAGATATCTTTAAGATGTTTTTTTCTTTCTTCTTTTTTTTCTTCTTTTCATTCAACAAATATTTTATCTTTTCTTCTTTCTTCCGCTTAGATATCTTTAAGATGTTTTTCTTCTTTCTTTTTTTTTTTCTTCTTTTCATTCAAAAATATTTTATCTTTTCTTTCTTTCTTCCGGTTAGATATCTTTAAGATGTTTTTCTTCTTTCTTTTTTTCTTCTTTTCATTCAACAAAATATTTTATCTTTTCTTTCTTTCTTCCGTTATATATCTTTAAGATGTTTTCTTCTTTCTTTTTTTTTCTTCTTTTCATTCAACAAAATATTTTATCTTTTTCTTCTTTCTTCGGTTAGATATCTTTAAGATGTTTTTCTTCTTTCTTTTTTTTCTTCTTTTTCATTCAACAAAATATTTTATCTTTTCTTTCTTTTTCTTCCGTTATATATCTTTAAGATGTTTTTCTTCTTTCTTTTTTTCTTCTTTTCATTCAACAAAATTTTTATCTTTTCTTCTTTCTTTCCGTTATATATCTTTAAGATGTTTTTCTTCTTTCTTTTTTTTCTTTTCATTCAACAAAATATTTTATCTTTTCTTTCTTTCTTCCCGTTATATATCTTTTAGATGTTTTTCTTCTTTCTTTTTTTTATTCTTTTCATTCAACAAAATATTTTATCTTTCTTTCTTTCTTCCTGTTATATATCTTTTAGATGTGTTTCTTCTTCTTTTTTTTTATTCTTTTCATTCAACAAAATATTTTATCTTTTCTTTCTTTCTTCCTGTTATATATCTTTTAGATGTTTTTCTTCTTTCTTTTTTTTCTTCTTTTCATTCAACAAAATATTTTATCTTTTCTTTCTTTCTTCCCGTTATATATC
>CM042168.1:10185440-10220440 GCA_023376005.1 Doryteuthis pealeii | reverse complement strand
TAAATATATAGATAGACAGATAAATAGATAGATAGATAGGTAGATATAAATAGACTGAAATAGATAGATATATAGATAGATATAAATAAACTGAGATATATATATATAAATAGATAGATATAAACTGACTCAGATAGATAGATATACACACACTGAGATATATAGATAGATAGATATA
Organism: Doryteuthis pealeii; assembly: GCA_023376005.1. NCBI lineage: Eukaryota > Metazoa > Mollusca > Cephalopoda > Myopsida > Loliginidae > Doryteuthis > Doryteuthis pealeii. The sequence goes on along the minus strand of CM042168.1, from coordinate 10,220,262 downwards.
AACAGACTGAGATAGATAGACAGACAGACAAACAGACAGACAGATAGATAGATAGATAGATAGATAGATAGATATAAACTGACTGAGATAGATAGATATATATAAACAGACTGAGATATATAGACAGATAGATATCAAAAGACTGAGATATATAGACAGACAGACAGACAGACAGACCGACAGACAGATAGATAGATAGATAGATAGATATACACAAACTGAAATAGATAGATAGATAGATATATATAGGCTGAGATAGATAGATAGATAGATAGATAGATAGATAGATATTAAAAGACTGAGATAGATAGACAAACAGACAGATAGATAGATACACAAACTGAAATAGATAGATAGATATAAATAGACTGAGATAGATAGATAGATAGATAGATATAAACAGACTGAGATAGATAGATAGATATAATCTGACTGAGATAGACAGACAGACAGATGTAGATAGATAGATAGATAGATAGATAGATAGATAGATAGATAGATAGAAAATAAGAAAGAAAGAAAGAAATGTGAATCAAGTGAGAAAGCTAGATACCAAAGAAAAATCCCCGGAGAGTTTGAAAGCAAACTGAAAACACAGATTTGTTGGTTAGGATTGCTGCATAGACTGCAATCAATAAAGCCAGATAAAGACGCTCATTCAACACTGATAGGTTCAAAAGCAAGATCAAGTTCTTCTTTTTTGCTTTTTTCTTTTTCTTTTTTTTCTTCGTTTTTTTTTTTTTTTTTTGGAATTATCTAAGATCAGGCAAATACTAAATCAATAACATTAAAAAAAAAAAAAGATCTTATTTTTCTGTGGAAGATGAAGATGTTATCAGAAGAAAAAAATGAACAAAGTGATTTTTGGTAATTCAACGAAACGGTGTTTATTCAACAACTTAAAATGATTAAAAGAAACAGCGATGCCACTCGGAAAAGAAGAAACCATCACGAGCATCATCGAGGCCTGTGCTGGCAGCACGGATTCACTTGATTCTCACTCGATCTAGAAAAATGATAATCTCCATGGTCTAACGCTTGTGAAAAGGGGATAGACTCCTCCGCTGTTCGGTTTATATAGTCAATAGTCCACTTAGCCGAAATTACATTTTTTTTTTTACATCTTATATATATTTGGAGGTGGGTGTTGTAATGGTTATAGTCGTAGGAAATTGACTCGGTGACACGAGTTCAAATCCTGGACGAGGCTGTTTGCATTTCACATTGCGCCAATACACTAAGAAAAGGTATGAAACCGAAGGGGTAAACAGTGATAAGCAGATAGATAGATATAAACAGAGATAGATAGATAGATAGATAGATAGATATAAACAGAGTGAGATAGATAGATAGATAGATAAGAAACAGACTATATCATATATATATAGATATGCATATAGCGTTAAATAGTGATAGGCAGATAGATAGATATAAACAGAGTGACATAGATAGATAGATAGATAGATAGATAGATAGATATAAACAGAGTGAGATAGATAGATAGATAGATAGATAGATAAGAAACAGACTATATCATATATAGATAGATATGCATATAGCGTTAAACAGTGATAGGCAGATAGATAGATATAAACAGAGTGACATAGATAGATAGATAGATAGATAGATAGATATAAACAGAGTGAGATAGATAGATAGATAGATAGATAGATAGATATAAACAGAGTGAGATAGATAGATAGATAGATAAAAACAGAGTGAGATAGATAAATAGATAGATAGATAGATAGATAGATATAAACAGAGTGAGATAGATAGATAGATAGATAGATAGATAAGGAACAGACTGTATCGTATATAGATAGATATGCATATAGCATTAAACAGTGATAGGCAGATAGATAGATATAAACAGAGTGAGATAGATAGATAGATAGATAGATAAGGAACAGACTATGTCATATATAGATAGATATGCATATAGATATATACCGTATATGACACCATATAGGACGCATTTTCCCCAAAATTTTGGCTAAAAAAATTTCCCTGCGTCTTATACATCGTAGGTGAAGTTTGAGACCTCCCGTAGGCCTAGGCTAATCTTCTCTATAATGCTCACTAACCCAGCTCACGTTCACTAACTTTTACCTACCCTAAACTGCCAAATTGCTTTTATACAGCTATGTTTCTGCTTGTGTAATGCACAGCTAGACTGTTTTCAACAATATATGCTTAAATACACTAAAAACTTTTTTCCATGAATCTGACCTGTTGAAATGGGGGTGCGTCTTATATGCCCGTGCGTCTTATATGCCGTCAGATACGGTAATTAACTTACTGTTACGTAGATATATAGATAGATATATAGATACTAGCAGCGGTGCCATTTTAAATCACTGTTGAATATAGGCAGCAGTCAAGCGATTTTTTTTATATTAGCAGCAGCTATGCCACGATTATCACAAATCGTTTGATTATTGTTTAATTACTTAATTATATCCCTTAATCAGTAAAAATCAATTACCAAATTTATTGTGTTTCTTAGTTATAAGGATGTCAAGGTGTATGCAAGATTTCGAATCTGAATAACATCTCGTTTCTGAGTTATAAGTCGACACGTAAATACCACACTTTATTTTATATATATATATATATATATATATAGATGAACATACAATGTTAGATAGCAACTGACTGAGATAAGTAAATAAGAATAGACTGAGATAGATAGATTGGAACAGAGATAGATATAAAGGAACTAACTGATAGATAGATAGATAGATAGATAGATAGATAGATAGATTTGCAGGATGGAAGTAGCTATTTTACAAGAAAGGAAGAAAAGCAAATAGATCAGTAACTTCATCTTCCTTCATCTTTCTTCATCCTCCATCCTGGCAGAATTAGACTGAGATAGATAGATAGATAGATAGATAGATTTGCAGGCTGGAAGTAGCTATTCTACAAGAAAACTAGAAAGGCAAATAGATCACTAACTTCAGCTTCCTTCATCTTTCTTCATCCTTCATCCTGGCAGAATTAGACTAAGATAGATAGATAGATAGATAGATAGATAGATTTGCAGGCTGGAAGTAGCTATTCTACAAGAAAACTAGAAAGGCAAATAGATCACTAATTTCATCTTCCTTCATCTTTCTTCATCCTTCATCCTGACAGAATTAGACTGAGATAGATAGATAGATAGATAGATAGATAGATTTGCAGGCTGGAAGTAGCTATTCTACAAGAAAACTAGAAAGGCAAATAGATCACTAACTTCATCTTCCTTCATCTTTCTTCATCCTTCATCCTGACAGAATTAGACTGGTATAGATAGATAGATAGATAGATAGATAGATAGATAGATAGATTTGCAGGCTGGAAGTAGCTATTCCACAAGAAAACAAGAAAGGCAAATAGATCATTAACTTCAGCTTCCTTCATCTTTCTTCATCCTCCATCCTGACAGAATTAGACTGAGATAGATAGATAGATAGATAGATAGATAGATTTGCAGGCTGGAAGTAGCTATTCTACAAGAAAACAAGAAAGGCAAATAGATCACTAACTTCACCTTCCTTCATCTTTCTTCATCCTCCATCCTGGCAGAATTAGACTAAGATAGATAGATAGATAGATAGATAGATTTGCAGGCTGGAAGTAGCTATTCTACAAGAAACTAGAAAGCAAATAGATCACTAACTTCACTTCCTTCATCTTTCTTCATCCTCCATCCTGGCAGAATAGACTATAGATAGATAGATAGATAGATAGATAGATAGATAGATAGATTTGCAGGCTGGAAGTAGCTATTCTACAAGAAAACTAGAAAGGCAAATAGATCACTAACTTCATCTTCCTTCATCTTTCTTCATCCTTCATCCTGGCAGAATTAGACTAAGATAGATAGATAGATAGATAGATAGATAGATAGATAGATTTGCAGGCTGGAAGTAGCTATTCTACAAGAAAACTAGAAAGGCAAATAGATCACTAATTTCATCTTCCTTCATCTTTCTTCATCCTTCATCCTGGCAGAATTAGACGGAGATAGATAGATAGATAGATAGATAGATATATTTGCAGGCTGGAAGTAGCTATTCTACAAGAAAACAAGAAAGGCAAATAGATCACTAGCTTCAACTTCCTTCATCTTTCTTCATCCTCCATCCTGGTAGAATTAGACTGAGATAGATAGATAGATAGATATATAGATAGATTTGCAGGCTGGAAGTAGCTATTCCACAAGAAAACTAGAAAGGCAAATAGATCACTAACTTCACCTTCCTTCATCTTTCTTCATCCTCCATCCTGGCAGAATTAGACTGAGATAGATAGATAGATAGATAGATAGATAGATTTGCAGGCTGGAAGTAGCTATTCTACAAGAAAAAAGAAAGGCAAATAGATCATTAACTTCACTTCCTTCATCTTTCTTCATCCTCCATCCTGGCAGAATTAGACTGAGATAGATAGATAGATAGATAGATAGATAGATAGATAGATGATAGATAGACTTGCAGGCTGGAAGTAGCTATTCTACAAGAAAACAAGAAAGGCAAATAGATCACTAGCTTCAACTTCCTTCATCTTTCTTCATCCTCCATCCTGGCAGAATCAGACTGGGATAGATAGATAGATAGATAGATAGATAGATAGATAGATTTGCAGGCTGGAAGTAGCTATTCTACAAGAAAACAAGAAAGGCAAATAGATCAGTAACTTCACCTTCCTTCATCTTTCTTCATCCTCCATTCTGGCAGAATTAGACTGAGATAGATAGATAGATAGATAGATAGATAGATAGACAGATAGATAGATTTGCAGGCTGGAGTAGCTATTCTACAAGAAAACAAGAAAGGCAAATAGATCACTAACTTCACCTTCCTTCATCTTCATCTCCATCCTGGCAGAATTAGACAGAGATAAAAATGTAAAAATAAATAAACTGTCATATGCAACTATCGTTGAAGTTCCTACCATGTTCCATTTGCTGCTCTGCGTTTTGCAATGTCTAGGGAATTTTACACCCATCCTGTTGTCAGGGTCCAGCATAAACCGACTGCTTACCCTGACCCCCCCCCCTCGCCCGAAAATCCAGTGGGCGGGGTTGATACGCTGGGTATGACACTAAACTGCATTGCTACCGAGGCTCCAGTTTTGGTTGGATGGTTGGATGGTTGGATGGATTCTACGGCATGTTAACCATTAGTATTATCGCGTTATTCGGACTATTCCTCTAATCTTCATTGTTATCTGTACAACGTTTCGGCCGATGTGACCTCCGGCCTTCTTCAGGTATTTCTTGTCGTCTCGGAACCTTCTTTTCGGACTCGGGAACCTTCTTTTCGAACTCGGGAAAATTCTTTTCCAAATAAATGACTGAATATATTCTCTTTGTCTTGGTTTATATTCGAAGATATTCAAAAGTTAAAATATACATAGAAATAGCATTGAAATTATTTCTCTGAATGTTTGAGATGAGGCTTGATGATTAGTATTATCTGCGTTATTCGGACTATTGTCCCCATCTTTATTATTATTGTACAACGTTTCGGCCGATGTGCCCTCCGGCCTTCTTCAGGTATTTCTTTTCGGACTCGGGAACCTTCTCGGACTCGGGAACCTTCTTTCGAACTCGGGAACTTTCTTTTCGAACTCGGGGACCTTCTTTTCGAACTCGGGAACCTTTTTGTCGTAATCGGGAGCCATCACGGAACTTTGAACCCAACCCTTTATTCAGTCCACGGGGGTATCCTGTTCTCATTCCGAAAATGGTTGATATGCCGTAAAATAAAACAACCAAATTAACAAAACCTAAATATTTTGTTAGAGTCCAAGTGATGCTGCCATACAGTAGTACTGACACGGCTACAGCTGGGAATAATTCCCGTTTATTTCCAAAGTCGATAACCTGTTTACTGTGGCGCCCATAATTTGCCTATGCATATGTTGACATCGCTCTCGGTAGACAAGATATTGCTACCGAGGTATATGAACTGGTCTACTGAGTCCAAGTAATGCTGCCATACAATAGTACTAGCACGGCTACAACCTGGAAGAATTTCGGTTCAGGGAGATCTGATTTCCAAAGGTCGATAACCTGTTTACTGTGACGCCCATACTTTGCCTATGCGTCTGTTGACATCGCTTTCGGTAGATAAGATATTGCTACCGAGTTATATGAACAAGTCAACTGATTCCAAGTGATACTGTCATGACTACAGCTTGAAGGATTTTACGTTTTATTTTATCAGCGATATCAGATTCCCAAAAGGTCGATAACCTATCTACTATGGCCTATATTGACATCGCTTCGGTAGATGAGATATTGCTACCGAGGTATATGAACTTATCTACTTAGGCCAATAGTACTATCACTGCAACAGCATGGAAGAATTTCTGGCTTTATTTTATCAGAGATATCAGATTTCCAAAAGGTCGATAACCTATCTACTATGGCCTATATTGACATCGCTTTGGTAGATGAGATATTGCTACCGAGGTATATGAACTTGTCTACTTAGGCCAATAGTACTATCACTGCAACAGCATGGAAGAATTTCTGGCTTTATTTTATCAGAGATATCAGATTTCCAAAAGGTCGATAACCTATCTACTATGGCTATATTGACATCGCTTCGGTAGATGAGATATTGCTACCGAGGTATATGAAATATGCTGCCAATAGTACTATCACTGCTACAGCATGGGAGAATTTCTGGCTTTATTTTATCAGAGATATCAGATTTCCAAAAGGTCGATAGCCTATCTACTACGGCCTATATTGACATCGCTTCGGTAGATGAGATATTGCTACCGAGGTATATGAAATATGCTGCCAATAGTACTATCACTGCTACAGCATGGAAGAATTTCTGGCTTTATTTTATCAGAGATATCAGATTTCCAAAAGGTCGATACCTATCTACTACGGCCTATATTGACATCGCTTCGGTAGATGAGATATTGCTACCGAGGTATATGAAATATGCTGCAATAGTACTATCACTGCTACAGCATGGAAGAATTTCTGGCTTTATTTTATCAGAGATATCAGATTTCCAAAAGGTCGATAGCCTATCTACTACGGCCTATATTGACATCGCTTCGGTAGATGAGATATTGCTACCGAGGTATATGAAATATGCTGCCAATAGTACTATCACTGCTACAGCATGGAAGAATTTCTGGCTTTATTTATCAGAGATATCAGATTTCCAAAAGGTCGATAGCCTATCTACTACGGCCTATATTGACATCGCTTCGGTAGATGAGATATTGCTACCGAGGTATATGAAATATGCTGCCAATAGTACTATCACTGCTACAGCATGGAAGAATTTCTGGCTTTATTTTATCAGAGATATCAGATTTCCAAAAGGTCGATAACCTATCTACTATGGCCTATATTGACATCGCTTCGGTAGATGAGATATTGCTACCGAGGTATATGAAATATGCTGCAATAGTACTATCACTGCTACAGCATGGAAGAATTTCTGGCTTTATTTATCAGATTTCCAACAGTTCGATAACCTATCTACTACGGCCCATGCTTTGCCTATGTTGGAATAGATGAGATATTGCTACCGAGGTATATGAACTGGTCTACTGAGTCCCAATGTTTTTATTTTATCAGGGAGGTTGATAACATATCATGAGGTTGATAACCTATCAACTACGGCCCATACTTTGCCTATGTTGACATCGCTTTCAGTAGATGAGATATTGTTACCGAGGTATATGAAGTGGTCTACAGATTTTAGACTGACACTGTAAGCAAAAGTTTCTCAATATCTATACTGATGCATGACTCGATAGTTCCCGCCGATTGCAGAGAGGCTGTTGTGCAGTAAATAGTTGATCGGATCGATACGTTGTGGTGAAAAAGAGGCCGGCAGTAGCTCGAGTTATGTAAACATGGTTATTGAAATGACGGATAGGTCATAGCAAGGTCACCTGATGACAGGTGACAATTTGTAAACAAATATGTTTATGTTTTATGTTTTCAAAATTCAGAATCGAAATGTAGAAGCAACATTGACCCAAGTGGCGTGGTAGGGACAGAGATAGAATAAGGAAGAGAGAATGGGGAAGAGAGAGAATTGGAGAGGGAGAGAAAGAGAGAGAGAGAGAGAGAGAGAGAGAGAGAGAGAGAGGAGAAGAGAAGAAGAAGAAGAAGAAGAAGAAGAAGAAGAAGAAGAAGAAGAAGAATGAGAGAGAGAGAGAAGAATGAGTGAGAAAGAAAGAGAAAAATAGCGGATAAAGAGAGAGAAGAGAGAGAGAGAGAGAGAGAGAAAGAGAGAGAAGAGGGTGAGAGAGAGAGAGAGAGGGAGAAGGAGAGAGAGAGAGAGAGAGGAGAGAGAGAGAATGAGAAAGAAAAACAGAATAGGAGAGAATAAGAACGGGAGAAGTACTAAGAGAGAGAGAGACAGACAGACAGACAGACAGACAGAGACAGACAGAGAGAGAGAGAGAGAGAGACAGACAGACAGACAGACAGACAGACAGAGAAAGAGAGGGGAGAAAATGAGAGAGAATAAAAGAGAGGTTGACTAAGAGACACTGAGAATGAAAGAGAGACAGAGAGAGAGAGAGAGAGGGGGTATGAGAGACAGAAAGAGAATGAGAGAGAATGATATAATAAGAGAGAATAAGAAAGAGAGAAAAAAAACAGAGAATGAGAACAATAGAATAAGAAAGAGAGAAAGGTTGGCAAAAGAGAGAGAAAGAGTGAATGGGAGAGAGAGGGATTGAAAGAGAAAGAGGATAAGAGAGTTAACAAGAGAGAAAACAAAAGAAAGAATGAGAGAGAGAAGGGGAATGAGAGAAAGGATAGAGAGGGGGAGAATAAAAGAAAGGAGGAGAGAGAGGGGGAAATAAGAGAAAGGATGAGAGAGAGGGGGAATAAGAGAAGGATGAGAGAGAGAGGGGGAGAATAAAAGAAAGGATGTGTGAGAGAGAGGGAATAAAGAGAAGGAGAGGAGAGGGGGAATATGAAAGGATGAGAGAGAGGGGGAGAATAAAGAAGGATGTGTGAGAGAGAGGGGAATAAAAGAAGGAGGAGAGAGAGGGGGAATATGAGAAAGGATGAGAGAGAGGGGGAGCGGGGGAGAGAAAGGATGAGAGAGAGGGGGGGAATAGAAAGGATGTGTGAGAGAGAGAGGGAATAAAAGAAAGGAGGAGAGAGAGGGGGAATATGAGAAAGGATGAGAGAGAGGGGGAGAATAAAAGAAAGGATGTGTGAAGAGAGGGAATAAAGAAGGAGGAGAGAGAGGGGGGAATATGAGAAGGATGAGAGAGAGAGGGGCGAGGGATGAGAGAAAGGATGAGAGAGAGGGGGAGAATAAAAGAAAGGTGTGTGAGAGAGAGAGGAATAAAAGAAAGGAGGAGAGAGAGAGGAATAAAAAGGAGGAGAGAGAGGGGAATGAGAAAGGATGAGAGAGAGGGGGAGAATAAAAGAAAGGATGTGTGAGAGAGAGGGGAATAAAAGAAAGGAGGAGAGAGAGGGGGAATATGAGAAAGGGAGAGAGAGGGGGGAGCGGGATGAGAGAAAAGGATGAGAGAGAGGGAGAATAAAAGAAAGGGTGTGTGAGAGAGAGGGAATAGAGAAAGGAGTGAGAGAGGAGAGAGAGGGGGGGAATAAAGAAAGGATGAGAAGAGAAGAGATGAGAGAAGATGAGAGAGAGAGAGAGATGAGAGAGGAGCGGGAGGAGAGAGATAGAGAGAGAGAGAGAGAGAGAGATAAGAGAAACAAGACATAAGAGAACAGTAATAGAGATGGAATAAGAGACAGACTGAGAGAAGAGAATAAATGGGAGAGAAAAGGGGGAGAGAGAGTAGAAAGAGAGAGAGAGAGAGAGAGAGAGAGAGTAGGAAAGAAATAATGAGAGAGAGGGGGAGAAGAGAGAGTCTATACATACTTGAGAACAATTTTAAACTAACAAATATTTTTACCCCATTATTCCCAGTTCCCCAATTTAAAAAAAGAACAATGCTTTTAACATTATGGTTACCTGTCTTTATAATTTCATTATATTGTTGTAATACCTGCCGGAAGTCCCTCTTATAACCCAACCGGAAGTATTCACCTCGACAGCCATCGCTCATATGGCAAAGACAAACCGAAATCACGACTGGTTTCACACATCCACTTCCGGAACAGACAAGAGAAAAATTAAAGATAATAAAATATTTCCCGACCAATCAGTGAGTATTACGCAGCTTTCAAGCAAATAATCTTCCGAGTTGATTCAAGCCAGTATCATGATCATGTTGCGCCAGTAGCACAGATATCCATGACAATCTCTCGCCAACAGTCCCTATCATTCACCACTCGCGGGAGTTCCTCTACGCAGAATCCAGTATCTGCACAAAGCTGGTTTATAGTAGGATTGATATCTATGGCAATATCTCGCCAACCGTCTCTATCATTAATCGCCTTTGGAGACTCCTCTCTGGAACATCTAGTATCCGCAGAGCTGGTCAACGTCGCGTTAGTAGGATGGATATCTATGAAAATCTCTCGCCATCGCCCCCGAGAGGTCCTCTGTGCAGCATCCACACAGTGCTGGACAATGTAGGTCCTTATGTAGGTACCCATATGCTTATTTCCGTAGGAGAACCTCAGATAAGTTAATCCCCGCTTCTCCAGCAGTGTCCTGTATGTCCTGTATGTCTTGTTTGTCTCACTCGGATGAGTAGTGTGATAGGTGGCAGGTTGTCGTACAGTTGATTTTTCACGCCAGTCTCATCATCATCCTGTCTCGCCACCAGCACGGATACCAATGACAATCTCTCGCAATCCGTCTCTATCATTAATCGCTCTCGAGAGGTCTTATGTGCAACAGCCAGTATCCACGCAGCGCTGGTCAATGCAGGTATTTGCTGGGCGGACTACCCTGGCGTGCCCTTGTGCTGGTTTCCATAGAAGAATGTCACTTTCGAGTTCATCCCTGCTTCTCCCGCAGTGTCCAGCAAGTCTTGTCCGTCTCACTCGGATGGTTTGTGTGATAGGTGGCCGTACAACTGCTTTCATGTAGGGTGTTCTTTCCACGATTTGTTAAGATCGCGCGGGCATTCTGTGGCAGCTACAATCTATCTTATTTTCTAGGAGCTTCGTTAAGGTCCAAGTGGTGCAGCCATACATTAGTACTGATACAATAACTAAATCCGGGCGCAGGGAAGTTCTTGTGATCTTCTCCAGAAATTTCAACTGCTTCCCAAAGTGTTGTGATGTTAGTCCCAACAGTAAAAAGAAGTCAAGTCGAGATGGGGTAAAATAAGACAAGTGTATTTACAATTAATGGTACATGTACGACTAGCTTGTCGTTAACGGGAACAGTGCTCCCTTTCCACTCGGTGTCTCACTATTTATAGTGAGAACCGGTGCATGTTCTCCACTGTAGGAACGGCCGGTACAACACAAAGTATACTCTCAATTGCCAGTCTTGGACTGACGAAAGCTTTTAAAGTATTTGGTTTTCGTGCTGATGCAGAGCGGGGGTCTGTCGCCAGCTCTGATGAAATAAATCGACTTCAAAATTTAAAAATCGACTAGAAACTGCTAGCACGGATCGCAGCATCGACTGAGTCTAGTATCATAAGTACCTAATCGTGTCAACAACAGTACCTCCTGTCACCAAGGGCCCTAGGACAGGCACTCAGAATGTGTTTTAGCGAGCCTTTCAAGCACAAAGATGGCATTATGGTATTTCCCTCTTCCCACATGTAAATAAATTCGCTGGACTTGGTAACACACCATACACGGATCTTCAAGGTGTCCAATACTTGCGACCTTGTGTCACATCCTTCGCTAGAAAAGTCGTCCTATCGTTGTATAATAATTAGCAAACTAGTTTCACAGATCCATTTCTACTGAATAGCGAACTCGATTTTCGTTGGATACCTCATCTTTTGACCTTGTATCACATCCTATCTGTGGTGGACGGGTTGGATAAATACCTAACCAAGATACCCCTCTTTTTTTCTTCTTAAACTGTAGCACTATTTTAACGTTAAGTTGTTTTAACTTTGGCAAAATGCCAGTTCATTTAAGTGTGGAGAATCAATACCCTGCAAACGCTGAGACAAATAAAGACTTCCTGATCAAGCTTAACCGAGGAAAAAAGCTTGCAACAAACCTTGTTGCGACCTTGCAAGTAGGTTAATAAGGAATCGTCACCTTAGGTCTTGTAGAATTTGTCCAGAAATAACGTAACACACCCTCGTGAGTGGTGACAAGGTATTTATTTACCAATTCGACCAATCAAAGGAAAGTTGACACCAACCATATGTATATAATACTATGCAATCCTTATTCCTATTTTCTTCCCTCAGAAGATTGCAGGTGAGTAGTTGTTTTCATTTTTTTCCGACATACATTTATTTTTGGCGGGTAAGTGTAGCAACAGCAAATACCAAGGGTATATTCGCGGAGTTCCGTCTCGGCCTCCTGCCAAAAACTACTAGGCAGTGGCTGCTGAAAAAACCCCAGCTACGATTGAAGTCCGTAGCTGAAGCGTTGTCACTCGAAAAAAAGTAGGAGTAGGGTTAGGGTTAGCGTTGGGGTTGTGATTTAGGGTTAGGGTTGGGATTGGAATTTAGGGTTAGTTTAATGGGAAAATAAATAAATAATTTGGGCTCTGTTTTTTTTTTTTGTCTGTATACAGGGTGACACAGAAAAAACAAAACCCACAAATTTTGTAATAAAACTATTAATTTTAACTAGGGGTTTAGGGTTAGGGCTTAGGGTAGGGTTGGGCTTTCAGGAAAAAGCCCTAAGTTGGATTTTTTTTTTTTTTTTTTTTTTTTTTTTTCAAGTGACACCGCTTCAGCTACGGACTTCAATCGTAGCTGGTATTTTTCCCCAGCAGCCACCGGCTTCCGGTTTTTGAGGCAGGAGACCGGGACGGAACTCCGCGAAGAATACCAATACCAAAAACTGTGGAGTGGCCGCGGGGTGGTTAGAGAGGGACTGCTTAAAGCGTCTGCGAAAGTGTTAAAACCCGACGCTAACGAGAAATAGAAAGGGGAGATAATTCTGTTTTGCCTGGGTCCCTGTAAACCCGAGTCGTTTGAGAGAGCAGAGAAGTGAGAAAAAAAAATGAATGACTTGATAAAATCAATGCCGTCAGTGATATAATAATAGCCGAGCACTAAGTCTGCGATGAGAATGAGATCCATTAAAACGAGGCTTCTTGAATGAACGTCATTAAATGCAGACAAATCTAAACCGTAGAATCAATGCAGGTATTAAAAGAAAAAAAAAGAAGACGCATGTTTTAGAATTAGGTCTCACATCTCAATCCACCTTTAAATCAATTGTGTTGTGTTTTTTTTTTTTGTTTCGTTTCGTTTCATTTTGTTTCGTTTCGTTTCGATTTTTTTATATGTCGGCAAAGCAAGGTTCATTTTGTAACACTCGTTTTCTCTGCTTTTATTTTTAAATAATTTTGCTTTTAAATCTTTGAATTTAATCTATTTTTCATTTTTTTTATTTTATAAAGGTATTTCGTTCGTCTTCGTTCTGTCACAAATTTTTTTAAAATTTTAGATTTAAATTTTATTTCATTACAAATCTCGGCTTGTTATAATAATACAACTGTTAATTAAGCTTAACGGATTGGAAAATAAAAAAAATCTTTGGTTTGGTTTGGTTTGGTTTGTTTTACGGCATATCAACCTCAGTGGGTCATTTAATGCCGATAAAGTTTTGAAATAAATCAATTCTTAATGTATAATACAATTCTTTTATAAATACATTTTTCTATTTAACCCATAGATGGGACCCTAACAGGTACTACCACTCCTGGTCAGAGTGGACCAGGGAGCAATGGTGATGAATGGGGTGCTCCACATTCCCCAAACCTCCAAAACTGGAACCTCACCATCAGATAGAGTTTAACGTCATTCCCAGGACATGTAGACCCGCAGCCACCGCCTTCTAGCACCCATATGATAAAAAGTTGGGGCTTGCCATAAGGGCAATAGGGTTGGGAAAATTATATAGGTGCTAGGGCTTGACGTGACCAGCTGATTGATCGGAGGGGGCCTCTCCGACCGCCCATCTAGCCCAAGATAGGGCCAAAGTGGAGTATAAAAATCTTTGGGTAGGATGATCGAACAAGAAAGGAATTACGAGTCAAAAAGGATTTTTAATTTTTTTTTAATTCTCCGATTGTATGTATTCATTTAAAAAAATTTAATGCACTTTGCCAACTTACTTTTCCTTAATCCCACTTATCTAGCCTGTGCTCAATGGATGACCCAACAGGTCACGTTTTGTCTAGTATCTGGAGTTCCTAAGATGATGAAACGCTGAATTTCAGCGCTACATGGCAACTCCCGTGACACAGCCGTTGCCAAACTGCATTGGTCTCTTACCTTTCCTTTGGGCCACAGCAGCAGTGTGGAGAGGGTGGTCTGCTGCTTAGGCAACAGTACATACTCCATATCAACCACCCAGGCTACGTAGTCCCCCCCCCCAAAAAAAATTGGACATTACTCCATCGTCTTTTGCAGACGGAAGGATGCCATATATATATATATATATATATATATGTATGTGTGTGTGTGTGTGTGTGTGTGTGTGTGTGTGTGTGTGAATAAAAGGAAGTGAATCCGACGGTATGTAGCATAATAAAAAATTGAAAAACACAGGTTTAAATGGGTTAAGTGGTGAGTTTATTGGCCGACGCTGCAGTGTTTCGATCTATTATTTAGATAATCTTCAAGGCTTTTGTTGGTATGTGGAAGGTGATAAAAAAAATTATCTCAGAATAAGGAGAAAGGCGAGTAAACAGACCGATAAACAAGGACTATTACTCGCCCTTCTCCTTATTCTGAGATTTAAAAAAATTTCTTATCACCTTCCACATACCAACAAAAGCCCTGAAGATGATCTAATTAATAGATCGAAACACTGCAGCGTTGGCCAATAAACTCACCACTTAACTCATTTAAATCTGTGTTTTTTCAATTTTTTATTATACTACATATATATATATATAATATATATATATATATATATATATATATATATATAATCCAAAAGTCCAGAGAAGAAATCTTCCTTACGACAGGAGTTTTTTTTAAACAACTTGTGCAGTTTGAGAGCTCAATGTGTGCTCTTATTGTTAGAGTCATAGAGCAAATTTATAATTAAAGAAATAACAAAAGACTTAAAGATTTTGCATTATAGACTATTTCGGGGAGCTTAGACAAAATGTCTAATTCTCCCGACTCATCAGATACGAATGATCAATTCATCTTTCACATCTGATGAGTCGGGAGAATTAGACATTTTGTCTAAGCTCCCCGAAATAGTCTATAATGCAAAATCTCTAAGTTTTTGTTATTTTTAATTATATTATATATATATATATATATATATATATATATATAGAGATAGAGAGAGAGATAGAGAGAGAGAGATAGATAATAAAATTATTGTCATTACATATCATCAATATATATTATAAAAATCAAACGTCAAAGAATGCATTGAGAAAGGTTGGGAACATGAAGTCAAGGAATAAGCAATACAACGTTATATGATACAACAGTTTTAATAATAAGAGCACATTAAAGTGGGTACAACAGGTAATGTCATGGTGAATGTTCATAGTTTAGGTCGGACAAGCGACCAAGTAGTTTAGTTAAGAGTTCAGTTTAACAAGTTAAACAACACCAAGGAGAGGTATGGTATAGCCGTAATTAGTTTAGTTATTTGGTTAGGTTTGCAAGAATAAATCCTGCCACAGTCTATGACTGAAAGTATCAATGGGGGGAAGCCTGTCCGAAGGTTGCATCTTATCGAGGACTCCTCTGTTTCCTCCTGGACAGAATGAAGGTAGTTACTATCGGCCTTCAAGGGTAAAGATAGTGAACTCTAATGTCTAGAAGCCGGGAACGTGTCAGAATCCTTCAAGGGTTAATATTCTGTCTGCTGTCCAACGCATAGAATGAGAGAGTGCTTAAACGCACTTACCTTAAAGCTGACGACATGGGGTACCGGTGTTAGCCAGCAGTCGTCCCCCAATGAGATGCTGATAGAAAAGGAGTGGTCCCCTCAAGGGAAGCTGTTAGAAGAGGTCGTAGTAGCCACTGCAAGGCCTTTTATAAAGAACCTCACGTGACCAAAAGGGTTAGGGCAGGCTGCTGCTGATGTGTGTCGGTGAAACCCGACGTCTGTCCCCTAAGGGCTAGTAGCGGTGAAGACCGAAAATATTAACATAATAAAATTCCAATAATATTTACCAACCCCTCCTCAAGAGTAGGGTGTGACACAAGATCCTTTTTTAAGCGGAGTTTAAGTTTAACAGGTTTGAATTAAGAGTTTTCATTCTCCTAGATCAGTTGCAATAATTATGGTTATTACGTAGACAAGATAATGATAAAGTCAACAGGTAATGAAACACAACTCAAAGGCTTTATACAAATGGTGTATTCTACAAACATGAACATGCAATATACAATATGTAATGTGTGAGATTCAAAGTGTGTGTGTGTGGTTTCAAATCTGTTATAAATTGTACAATTGTATAGTGTACATGTAGGGGTTTTGCAAAATAATGCTCTTGCGAAAACTTATCTGTCTCTGGTAAGAAGTGTCTCTGGCTTGTCTGAGTAGTTCGACTTGTACGATGTCATCGGCTCCTGTTGTTAAGCACGCCTGTTTATGGCGGCTGGTCACAGCGAAAAGAGGAAGGTTGATGTTATCAACCCTCGAAATTTGGCGGCTAATCTAAGCCTTGTAATGTGTGTTTTGATTGGTCGCCGTCAAAGTTCCTTAGCCAATCGCACAAGGTCTCTTATCAGGTGATGGCTAAAGGGCACAGTCTCTTTATTAGGCAATGATTAAGGGGAGGTAACTGTGTAAGGTAATATTATTTCCTATAATAACAAATATGATTTTTCATAGATTTTTTAAAAGCCTCTTGTCATAGCTTGTATTGGTCTACGTTAAAATTCAATTGATTTAAACGTGCAAGAATGTAGACATTGTTTTTCGTTCATAATTTTCTTTATTTCCGTAAACTGGAAATTTTGTAAAAATCATCAGGATTTAAAGAAAAATGTCCCTTCTTTCGAATGGACAAATAATTCTCAAGACAATATTAACTTTTATGCAAGTTTCATTGTGTTAAATATAGGGGGTGGTTAGTTTCAGAGGGCAAATTAGTGGTACCTATTGTACAACGTAAATTTAGCTGCTACAAAATACATCTTATTATAATGGAGATTGTGTGTTTTTCTGTCTGTAACCGAAACTATTTTACTAATCGAGTCACAATTCACATAGTTATTTACGTCACATTCTCCATGATTTTATTCATATTTAAACCTCAATAATTAATAAAATTGTTTTACATTATTAATATTGTTGACTATATCTACATATTAATAACATGCAAGTCTATTTATATATACAAAAAATGGCGGTTTGCAGTGTGAATGGGAAGGTTAATTTGCATATTGATATAAAAAAATTGATTTTAATAAATATGTGCTTAGTATTATTGATTTCTAACTGTTTGGTTTTATTTTAATGAATACAAGCAAAAATCTCTTCAATAAATCTTAAAAGAAATCCCTTAACAAGAAGAAATAACTGTAATATTATTCTTTACTTCCTATTTTAACTAAACAGTTTAAATAAGAAAATTTACCAATGAAAGACGGGAGTAACGAAAAATGATGGAAGAGTTAGTTTCAAAGTTGTTCTATTTTTCAATCATACCCCCTCTGTTCAAAATCTTTTTATCTACATTCTTATTCAGTTTCATTAGCCTTTCTAATTTAATATCATATTTTATTATAAAATTTAACTAAAATACTTGCACCCGGAGGGTGCATATATTTGCTAGTATTTTTAATTTACATTGTACAATTGCGAATACCGTATTGCAGTCGCCACATAAACTCGTCCAAATGTGATGGCAGGGTCGATAGTAGACAATCATAAGTTGTGAACAGTTTGCTTACGAGGTCTACCCCGTCATATTTTATTTTATGAAATATTAAAATATGAACCCACGAAAAACAATTTTTACTTTTTTTTCTATAAAGATAAGGGTATGAATAATTATATCAGAAGATTATAGAAAAGAGCCCAGCCTGCACTACTATTTACCAACTAATTACTCATAGCTGTAAAGAGATTAGTTGGATGCACGCCTTTGCAAAGGATATTAGTGCTACGTGAAATGCAAATAACCTTATAGAGGATTGACCTCGGTTCGCCGAGATTAAATTATTTTCCCATTATATGAAGAACAGCAAACTCGTGTTCAAGTATTGCCATTGCTTGATATGCCAATAATAAAAAAAAAAAAAAGAAAAAGTTCAACAGTTCAAAGAAATATAATGGTGAGCCTTCAAAAAGTTCAACAATGAGCTGCCGAAAGTGGCTCTTTAGTCCTGCAAGTATTGCACACCTTCCACAATTACAGGTATTCCAGGAAGCACAGGGTATTTATTAGCCATCCCGCGATGCAAGATTGGTGACTGATCATCTTTAATAACTAGTTGAAGTAGCCGTCTACGACAGGTAAAAATGGTTGAGACTTAGATGTGTGCGGATTAAAATGAAATTGAAATAAAAATAAAAAGACAACAAACAACAAACTCCAATGAGCCTTCAGATCGGTAGAAACCTCCAAGCATGTACAGGAAATATAAAAGTGATCCATTTCCGCACCCCCAAGATAATCTCTCGACAATTCAAACTTAGGCCTCAACTGGGCCAAGAAGGAATTTCCTTACCACGTGGTGGCTATGACCCATGAATAAAGCCTAAATCCTAAAATTGGTCTCTTCCTTTTCTTTCCTTGAATTCCTATTTAGCACGACCACCATTTATGATGGGATTAAAAATTCCCCGTTAAAAATACCCGACTGCACCTCTGCAGAGGGTAAAACTCCCCAATGGACCATCAGTTGGCCGTGGGTGGCAACCCATGATGCTTAAGGATAGAACCCAGGTGGATGAGTAGTTCTGACTTGCAATACTCCACTTTGGCCTATCTTGGGAGCTAGAACAGGCGGTCGGAGNCCAGATGAGGTTCCAGCTTTGGAGCCTTTGGGGAATGTGGAGCACCCATCATCACATATATATATAATATATATATATATATATAATATATATATATTATATATACACCCCTCCTGCACGAGCAGGATGCAACACAAGGTCAATTTCTTAAGCAGAGTTTAACAGGTTTGAATTCAGAGTTTCCTTCTCCTATACTGGTTACCTAGCCATGGTTAAAGAACCCAGTGCCCTACTATTTACCATAGCTGGAGGGAGAGTAGATTCATACCTTTCCCAAGGGTATTAGCACTAAGTGAAATGCAATTACCCCATCCAGGATTTGAACTCGGGGCGACGAGTCCCTTTACCATGACTTTAACCATTACACCACACACTTTCTGCCAATATAATATAATCTGTCTACCTATTTCAATTCCTTCTGAATTCTCTTTCTATCTCCCTGTAATGTCATTCCTAATCAATTCACTCTTGCTAACCATCTCTGCCACGGGGATCCTCTGTGCAGTATCCAGAATCCGTACAGAACTGATCGATATAAGTCCTTGCTGGACGGCTCACACTGGCGTATCCATCTGTAGGCGTCCACAGAAAAACGTCTCTTATAATGTTATCCCTACTTCTTCAGCAGTGTCCAGCATACCATGTTCGTCTTCCTCAGATGGTTTGTATGATAGGACACAAGCAGCCATAGAGCGAAACACAATTATAATTATAATATGTGTCCTTCTGCAATCCCACTGCAGAATGTCAGAGTATTTATGAAGCCTCATAACATCATAGAAACCAAGCAGTCAATCAGGACTCAAGGAATGGAATCACCCAAATACATGAATGGACTATTGTTGAGTCCATAATACCAGCTATCTTGGCCACTGGTCTAGTTGTGCTTAGCCAGTTTCAGTTGTCCAAACCAAGAGATACTACCTACTGGCAAGTTCAGTTGTACTAACTGATGGTTAGTTCTTCTATAATTGATTTGGTTTGGGTTTGTTTGTTTTACGGCATATCAACCTCAGTGGATCATTAATGCCGATAAAGTTTTGAAATAAATTCATTCTTAATGGATACTCAATTTTCTTTATAAAATACATTTTTCTATTTAACCCATTGATGGGACTCCTAACAGGTACTACAAACTCGGGCAGAGTGGACCAGAGCAATGTGATGAAGGAGTGCTCCACATTCCCCAAACCTCCCAAAACTTTGTCTCTCCCAAATCCAGATTCCTTTTATGTCTCAATTTATTTTCTACCCAATCCATCTCGACCATTTAAATATTTGTACTTTGTCCCATTTTGTCACCCTCTTCACAAAATTATCAAAGGATTTCAGTTCAGACATTTTTATCTCTTATTATCAACATGCTTTTCTTTTCTTCATTATCTTGTACAAAGGAATACGCACACACACAACACACAACACCACCACACTAGACACACACACACACACCACAACACACACACACACACCACATATGTGGGTGTATATGACATGTGTGTAAATGTGCTATATACATATATATGTGTCGTGTAAATTATATATATGTGAAAAATGTGTATATATATATGTGTGTGTAATGTGTATTATATATATGTGTAACATATTATATATATATTGTATAAATATTATAACTATATATATTAAATATGTAATATATGCTAAATATGTAATATAATATACTATATGTTAAAAATATGGGTAAATATATACTATATATCGTAAATATATTATGGGTAAATATATATATATATACATAATACGCGTGGTAAATATATATATGGTTTATATGCTATAATATATGTACATATATTATATAGTAATACATAATATATATATGTATGTTTATATGTAAATAATTATTGTTATATATATGTTTATATGTAAATATATATACTATATAGCATATATATATATAAGTTTATATGTAAATATATATATATATGTATATAATATGTTTATATGTAAATATGTATATATTACATCTGTAAACCTATATGTATTTATATATACAATGTATATATTCTCTTATATTTATATGTAAATATAGTATCCATATGGTATAATCATATATATATATATATATTATATATATATATAATATAATATATATTTATAATATATATATTATATGTAAATGTATATATGTATTATTTATATAGTAAATTAAATATACTAACTTATATGTAAATATTAAAAATATATATCAATCATATGTAAATATATATATATATTATATATTTATATGTAGAATATATATATATATATATATATATATATATATATATATATATATTATATATATGTAAATATATGTATATAATATATTATATGTAAATACATATTTTATATATAATAAATATATTATTGAAATATATATATATTTATATGAAAATATATATATACTATATATACTATATTATGTAATAACATATATATACAGGTGAACCTAAAATAGGTATACAGTTTCATTTTTAATGCACTTTTTTTTAATAGATAAGTCGTGAATAATAGCAAAGGTTTTGAAGTCACTTGTATTGCAAAGCCATTACCTGAAGACTGGAAATGCCACGCAGGTGCATACAATGTGCGCTGAACAATTTAAGAAATTTTAAATAATACCTACTTCGTTTGGCTCACAATAGTATATTATATATATATATACTATATATATTATAATATATATATAATATTTGTATATGGATAAGATTAACTTACCGTGGGTATAAGAACGATCGTTGGAAGCGCACAATATCAGAGGTAAGGTTGAGAAAAAACAATACAAAGATACTCAATACAATGTAGAGCATTAATTTATTTAAGAATGAAATGAGTAACCTACTCGAGTTTCATCGATAGATTCTTCAGGGTTACTTTTTAAATAATCGCAGTTTACGATTAATCTTTGGTGTTATAAACATGCCGTTGGAATGGGACTTAAATTTAGTAGAGAACGCTTGTTTACATTTCGTAGATCAGGAACGGTTTTGATTATTGAATTAAAAATTTGGATTAATTTATGGGAATTATTTTTTTCAATTATTATTAATAAAAAGATATGTATGGGTCGCTATAATAGTTTAAAACTCGAGTAGGTTACTCATTTCCATTCTAAATAAATAAAATATATTATATATACATATATAAATATATATATATATATATATATATATATATATATACATGATATAAATATATCAAACAAAAAAAACACCTTAACAAAATAAACTTTGAAACAGTCAACATCTCCTTAAATGCCTATAATTCCCGCCTATTCTCCTTCCACTATTCTCACAAAGTGCTAACCCTTTCCCACATCCGCCACAAAATCTCTACTGCTATCATTGTTTGAACCTACTACCAATTCCTACTACCTCCCACTACCAATTCCTACTACCTCCCACTACCAATTCCTACTACCTCCTCACTACCAATTCCTACTACCTCCCACTACCTCCCACTACCAATTCCTACTCCCACTACCAATTCCACTACTAACTACCTCCACTCCCACTACCAATTCCACTACCTCCCCACTACCAATTCCTACACCTCCCACTACCAATTCCTACTACCTCCACTACCAATTCCTACTACCTCCCACTACCAATTCCCACTACCTCCCACTACCAATTCCTACTACCTTCCACTACCAATTCCACTACCTCCCACTACCTCCCACTACCAATTCCTACAACCTCCCACTACCAATTCCTACTACTCCCACTACCTCCCACTACCTCCCACTACCTCCCACTACCAATTTCTACTACCTCCCACTACCAATTCCCACTCCCACTACCAATTCCTACAACCTCCCACTACCAATTCCTACTACCTCCCACTACAATTCCTACAACCTCCACTACCAATTCCTACTACCTCCCACTACCAATTCATATGGAATTTTTATTTTTTAAATTTTTTATTTTTTAAATTTTATAATTCCTGTGATATGAATTACAAACGAAATCCTTGATGTTGTAAAAAAAAAATGTATGTTGTCGTTTTAAATATGAGCACTTACGCCACAAAAATCTTGGTCAAAATCTCTGGCAGAAGATTTTTGTGGCGGAAGTGCTCATATTTGAAACTACAGCATAAAATGTATTTTTTTTTTTTTTTGCAACATCAAGGATTTCGTTTGGAATTCATATCACAGGACTATAAAATTTTAAAAATAAAAAAAATAAGAAAATAAAAATCTAAATGCCTTTAAAGTAATAAGGAATTTATCATTCGCATCTGATGAGCTGGGAGAGTTAGACACTTTGTCTAAGCTCCTTGAAATAGACTATAAAGCTAAATCTCTAAGTCTTTTGTTATTTCTTTACTTATATATTTGCTCCGTGACTCTAACATTAAGAGCACACATTGAGCTCTCAAACTGCGACAGGTTTTTTAAATAAAACTCTTGTGTTGTAAGGAAGATTTCTTCTCTGGACTTTTGGATTATACATATATATATATATATATATATATCCAAAGACCTACTGTATGGTGAACTAGTAGAGGGCACCCGACTGGTAGGGAGACCATGCCTACGCTTTAATGATGTCTGCAAGAGAGACATGAAGACATGGCACATTGACATAAACACATGGGAGGCTTGTGCAGAAGACCATATTACCTGACGCCTCCTCGTCAAACGAGGGGATCCAACTTGCAATTCAACAATAATGGATCTGTAAGACTATCTCACACACATACCTCTACCCAGGTGACGCCGGGTAGCCACTTTAATATATGTATATATTAATATATATAATCCAAAAGTCCAGAGAAGAAATCTCCTTTACGACACAAGAGTTTTATTTAAAAAACCTGTCTCAGTTTGAGAGCTCAATGTGTGCTCTTAATGTTAGAGTCACAGAGCAAATATATAAGTAAAGAAATAACAAAAGACTTAGAGATTTAGCTTTATAGTCTATTTCAGCGAGCTTAGACAAATTTGTCTAAGCTCCCTGAAATAGACTATAATGCTAAATCTCTAAGTCTTTTGTTATTTCTTTACTTATATATATATATAATATATATATAAATATATATATATATATATATATATATATATATATATATATATATAAGGGTTATTTCAATGTTGTCTCTTATTATTATTTTTCCCCTGGCATGGCTGGGTATGTCTGCTAGTATATAGGTTTATTTATAAATGCCTCACATACTTATTATTCTGGTCTATATTAAAATCTTTGTTTTCCTGGAATTTAAGAAGAAAAGACAAAAATATTCTTCTTCTTCTTCTTCTTCTTCTTCTTCTTCTTCTTTCCCCCCCCCCATGCTGCAATAACAAACATCTAACCCCCTTTTAGATTAAGAATTCTTTTTACTTCTCTCTTTTTCTTTTTTTTTTCTTTTTTCTTTTTTACTTATAAAGGAACCAGCTTTGGTATGTCAGGTTTCATGTCAGCAGTCTACCTCTCAACTCAGGGTAGAACCTGAAGCTGTTAATCAAAACCCCTAGTGAACCCCCATGGTTTCACTCCAAGTTCCTCTGGCTCCTATTTCTACTTTCTCTCCTTTCTCTCCTTTTTAAAAAAAAACTAATATGGAAGATTTACACATCTCAGCTGGTATCATCTATTAATAATGGAGATTCGCTTCCGGTTTTTGTCTGTAACGAAAAATTACGTCACTGCCTAGATGACATTACCCAAAATCGTCATAACATAGAATAAAATTTATTCTACAATTTTTGGCATGTTCAAATTTTGAGTGTATTTATTTATTTATTCAATAAATACACTCAAAATTTGAACATTAGACAGTCCTCATTGTTTTTTTAAAACAAGTTTTAATAAATACATGACTGGTATTATATATGTATATATAATTTGTTTTATTTTAATACATATTTAAAGTTTACATTTCAAATTGTTTTATTTTTTAATCCTGTAATGAATTTGATGATTTTACTTATTAAGGGTACAAACTCGCTGACATTGAATTTTTTACTCCCACCCCTCAGGCAGTATGTTTCAAAAATCTATTTTTTACATCGCCCAGAGGGTGTTTTTTATTTTGTACTAGTATTAATAAATTACGATGCTTATTTTTTCACCTTTATTCATTACTTTTACACACACACACACACACACACACACACATATATATATATATAAGATTTTGGGATGTTTGTTTATTTTTTTTAGAAGCATTGGTGAATAAATATTTATATTTTTGCTTGAAGGCAATTACAATGCGGTATATCGCATAAAATTCGATAATCATAGAAGATAAATAACAAAAAAAAATTTTAAAAATAAACAAACATCCCAAAAATCTTATTTCCTTCGCCGAAGATCATAAAGCACCGTGTTTGTTGTTCACTTAACGTTCCCTTGCCTCCTATGGTAGAGACGTCCCTAGTAACATTGACAAGTTAGTTTCGCAGGCATTTCTCGGTGCTGTATCGGTGGCTGAGGCAGTATAGTTTCTGACTATCCTGCTGAAGTCCCGGTTTCAATTTCTGTCGGAGGGAGATTATTAGTATACATCGCTGATGAGACTTAATAAAGTCGAAACAGCTGCTGTACGATGTTCTACATGCCGAGTAATTCTTTGCGAGATTCACTTGTCAATGTTATTTATCTTCTATAATTATCGATTTTTATGCGATATACCGCATTGTAATTGTCTTCAAGCAAAAATATAAATATATATATATATATTAATGTTGATAATATGTATGTTATATTTATAAGTAAACAGTGCTCAATATCATTGATAGAGCATTTATATATATATATAAATTTTTCTTTTTTTTTTCTCTTTATTCTTGGTGTTTTAAAGTCTTACACTAATAGGTAAGTTTAAATAAGACTTTAATGATATAAAGTTTATTAGTAGGCCAGTTCATTTATCATATATTTAACTTTGAGTGGCCACCCGGTTTTCTGGTTTAGAACAAGTGATTATCAAGGTAGAGTATATGTGTCTTTCATAATTAAAACTGTTTAATGTTTAAACTATAGTTTTGTTTTTATCCTCAAGGTGACACTAACCAACTGTAGCAGTTTATTTTTTAAATATTTCTATTAAGCTTTATAAATATACAAAGCTTAATAGAAATATATTAATAATTATATTAATAATATATTGGAGGTGCATGGTCTAATGCTTATAGTCGTAGGGAATGAACTCGTCGACCCGAGTTCAATTCCTGGACGAAGCTGTTTGAATTTCACATGGTGCTAATACCCTTGGGAACAGTATGAATCCAATTCTCCCTCCAGCTATGGGCAAATAGCAGGGCAGACTGGGCTCTTTAATCTTGGCTAGGTAACCGGTCTAGGAGAAGGAAAACTCTGAATTCAAACCTGTTAAACTCCGCTAAAGAAATTGACCTTGTGTCGCATCCTGCTCATGCGGGGGGGGTAATATATAATATATATATATATATATATATATATATATATATATATATGTATGTATATATATATATATATATATATATAAGGGAGCAGCTTAGTTCAGTCAGTAGAGCACCTGCCTAAGAATTGCATGGTTCCAGTATCAGTATCAGATGACCGGCAACTCAGCGCCTGAATAGCACAGCTTGGGTAATACAATTTGTGCAGTAAAGTGGAGAGCTGTCAGTAGATGTGGCACTCCACCTCAGCAAAAAGTGTCTGAGGCTCTACATGTCCTGGAAATGACGTTAAACTCTATCTGATGGTGAGGTTTCAGTTTTGGAGGTTTGGGGAATGTGGAGCACCCCTTCATCACCATTGCTCCCTGGTCCACTCTGACCCAGAGTGGTAGTACCTGTTAGGGTCCCATCTATGGGTTAAATAGAAAAATGTATTTATAAAAAAAAAATGGTGTATCCATTAAGAATGAATTTATTTCAAAACTTTATCGGCATTAAATGACCCACTGTGGTTGATATGCCGTAAAACTAATCAAACCAAGCAAACCATCTTTAGAGCATCAGCCTAGGAACAACAATTTAAGAACTTTATCATGTTATTTCACAACATCACATAAAGACTATTTTTTGTTAACTCTTGAAAGCTGTATTACTCCGGTTGAGTACGATTTGTATTGATCATCATAAATCACAAGTTTACAAATGAAAGTTGCTCATCAAGTCTTTCATCAAAGATGACTTGAGCTGAAATTTATGCTGGTCATTTTGAATTATAAAATCCAAGCAGGTTGGCATTTCACATAGCGCTAATACCCTTGGGAAAGGTTTGACATTTTCGATTTTTGACTATCACTTTAAGTAGAATGCTTAGAACATTTGATATAATATACTTGATATATTCATTGGTGCTTGCTGAATGTTTATGGATACCAAATTGTAAATGTTCTTGCAGCTGAGTAGTGGTTAATGTATTGCAGTATTTGCAACAATAATGTGAGTGACAAACCTGGTTAAACACAGCTGTCAAGATAGAGGATATGTTGATCTGGTCTTCTATGTGAATTGGGCCTGTGAGAGATAGACTACATGGTCAACATTTTCCTGACAATGATCACAGGTATGAGAAAATGGGTTGCCTCAAACTGTGCTGATATTTTACAAGTGCAACATGCAAGATGAAGAAGAAAGGAAATAGATGTGAAGAAGAAGAAAGGAAATAGAAGAAGAAAGAAAATAGAAGAAGAAGAAGAAGAAGAAGAAGAAGAAGAAGTCTTTAAAAAGTTTCCATTATAAAAAAAGGATAATGATAAAGAGAAAGTTAGAATAAATAAAGAATGATGAATGACAAAATTCAATAAGATGTAGAGAAAATATCAAGAATAAATAAAATAATGATGGTTGTCTAGGAAGCATGTGTCGGAAAAGGCATTTAATAATAATAATAATAATAATAATAATAATAATAATAATAAAAGAAGAAGAAGAAGAAGAAGAAGAAGAAGAATCGAGACCACCCAGACTACTGCATTGCTGCAATCTGCTAGAATACTCAGAAGAGTCCTGGTGATCTGAGAAAACTTGTTGTCACCCAGACTCCAGTGAAAGACCATCAGCTAATGCTGATGTGAAACACTCAATAGATAGATAGATAGATAGATAGAAGAAGAAGAAAAAAATGTGGACACTATGGTGGTTACCTTGGAGAAAACTCCAGCTTTGTAGCTGAAAACTTGCCCTATCCAATGGTGGTATTGTGTTTTCCCATGTCTTGTTTTATTTTCTGTGGCAAGGAATAGGAGACATCATTTTTTTAAACATCGCCTTGAATATATTCGTATCGATCTTAGAATGAGAAAGTGAACAGCTGAGTCTCTTTTCTTTATCAAGTATTTTAAATAATCTAAAATAAGTCATTTTTATCATTCCACATGTTGCTTGGTTGCCTAGGAGGGGGGTTGACAATATTAGATCAAGGATGGTGTGCATTTGGATACTGTTTCAAATTATATCCTAATGGTACTCCCATAGGGAGGTTAATATTTTTTTTAAAATTATGCTATAAATATATATATATATATAATATTTATAGCATAATTTTTATATATATATATATATAAGATTTTTGGATGTTTGTTTGTTTATAGAAGCATTGTTGAATAAATTATTATTTATATTTTTGCTTGAAGGCAATTATAATGCATGTATCATATAAAATTCGATAATTATAGAAAATAAACTTGACAAGTGAATCCCGCAAAGGATGGCTCGCTATGCAGAACACCGTACAGACTGTTTCGACTTTATTAAGTCCCTTCAGCGATGTATACTAACGACTCCCCTCCGACAGGAATCGAAACCGGGACTTCACAGGCATAGTCAGAGACCATATCCGTTCGGCCGCCGGTACATAGCGAACAATCCCTGCGAAATTAACCTTGTCAATGAAACTACTACACGCCTCTACCATAGTAGGTAAGTGGATGTTTATTGTGTAGTAAACAAACCCGGCCGTAAGCTCTTCGGCGAAGTGAATAAGATGTCGAAACAGTCTGTACGGTGTTCTGCATAGCGAGCCATCCTTTGTGGGATTCACTTGTCAAGTTTATTTTCTATAATTATCGAATTTTATACGATACATGCATTATAATTGCCTTCAAGCAAAAATTAAACATATATATATATATATATATATATATATATATATATATATAAGAATGTATATATATATATATACACACACACAACATGTAGAAAAATGCTCAATGTCATTTTTCAAATCAGCACACATTGTAGTTTCAGTGCTTTAGAGCACACAGTTTTTCAACCTTTTTCATCTCACGGCAAAGTGAGCTGGGCAATAAATTGATATAAACATATAATTATTTTATCATTTAAATTTTAAAAGAAAAGGAATATGTGCTACAAGTGTAAAAGAAAATGTAATCTTATTTCTAAAGGTAAATTTTTAATCAATTAAAACAAAAGATATTAAAGTAATAGAATAAAAATTATAAGAGGATGATCAACCGTTCTCAACACTCACGGCACACCCACGGAAATTTCATGGCACACAGGTTGAAAAAGTCTGCTGTAGAGTTTGGAAATAATTAATAGCTAATAAGATCTACTTTATACAGCTACAGAAAAGTTAAAGATTAGGTTTAACTAACCTGCTGAACACAAAGTGAGAATCCATTTTAGCATTATACTTACATTGTATATCAACACCATCAGTAAAAAAAAAAAAAAACTTTTGGAATGTTTTCCTCTCTTATCTGAAAAGAACAGATGTCATGAATTTGAAACTAAAAGCTTTTATTGTTGCCTGATACCTGTGGAAATGTGAAATACACACACACACACACACACACACACACACACACACACATATAT
The DNA here is from genome assembly GCA_023376005.1 of Doryteuthis pealeii. Lineage (NCBI taxonomy): Eukaryota > Metazoa > Mollusca > Cephalopoda > Myopsida > Loliginidae > Doryteuthis > Doryteuthis pealeii. The sequence goes on along the minus strand of CM042168.1, from coordinate 10,190,458 downwards.
ATATATATATATATATATATATATATATATATATATATATATAACAAAGAAAAACTTAAATACTGTAGATAAACAACAGGTATAAATTTATTTCCTCTGATATCAATCTGCTTCTCAGACTGTTTTTCACAAGGAACTTGTGAAAAACAGTCTACCACATATATATATATATATATATATATATATATATATATATTCAAACAAATTTGATTAAACAAAACAGAATCCTTATTATTTTCAAGTTTTTTGTTCTGGAATAATGTATACCTCAGACTATCATCTCTTCAGCCCCATAAAAAAGGGTTTGTGAAGCAAACATTATTCCACTGATAAGGAAGTGAATTCTGTAGTGAAGAAGTGGCTCAAAGAACAGTCAACAGAATTTTATGGGGCAGGGATACATGCTCTTATTTGAAGGTTGGACATTTCTATTGAGAGAAATGGTACTTTGTGGAGAAGTAGGGATATGATCCACTGATCGATTTTGATGTATGATACATGATCCTGTACTGGTAATTATGCCTGTCCAAAACAAAATGGCAATAATTTTTGACTCACGTTCATATATATATATAACCACTAGCCCACACGCCTCCATATGGACTCGTCGATTCGAGTTCAATTCCTAGACGAAGCTGTTGGAATTTCACATAGCGCTAATACCCTTGGGAAAGGTATGAATCCATATATTCTCCCTCCAGCTATGTGTTAAATAGTAGGGCAGACTGGGCCCTTCAACCTTGGGTAGGTAACCAGTCTAGGAGAGGGATAACTCTGAATTCAAAATTCCCTCCAGCTATGGGTTAAATAGTAGGGCAGACTGGGCTCTTCAGCCTTGGGTAGGTAACCAGTCTAGGAGAGGGATAACTCTGAATTCAAAATTCCTGAGGTCGGTCGTTGATTGGGTTTGTGGCAACCCTTGATGCGCCAATTCTTTCCTATTGACTGTGCCAAAAAGTGTGGATGGTCTAACACAAGCCTTCACCACTATAAACAAATCACTGTGTGGGTGTTCATTGTGTGTGTGAACCCTCATGCGTCGAAAATCGACAAGAGAGTCCATAATAATAATGATATATATAAAAAAAAAAGTAAAGTCGACGGTGCGGCCTAAAGTCGGTATCAGCCAGTCAGCGAGGGAGTCTATCCCCTTTTCAATAGCGCTAGACCAAGGAGAATGTTTTTAGCATCTGAGGTGGAGCGCCACACCTACCATCAGCTCCTTACTTTACCGCACAGATCCCTGTGCTACTCATACGCTGAGTTGGCGAGGACCGGTATCGAATTAGCAACCTTGGTTTCTAGCCGAACACTCTACCGACTGAGCTAACCCAGCCCCTTCATGAGATATATATATATATTATATATATATATATATATATATATATATGTTTTATCTTTTATTTCTTATTTTATTTTTTACCTTTTATTTAATTTTTATTTTATATTCTTTATTTTTATCTTAATTTTTTTTTAATTGGTTTTTTTTTTAACTTTTTACCTCCTTAATTTTTATATTTTACCTCCCACTTTTTATTTTTTAAATTTTTTACTACGTATGACTTATCATTATTTGTATCTTTTATTCTTTATTTTTGTTTTTTATTTTTTACTTTTTCTCATTTTGTATGTACACGTTTACAACTAATTTCCCAAAAAAGTGCTCCCCGCCTCATTCAAATAAACTAATCACGCCCATCTCAAACTAAGACACCGACCCCCCACCACCAAATTGATAGATATAAATGCGATGTTATTTTGGGAAATTCTCAGAGTCATGTTCTTGCAATTACCTGAAGATGCTGCAGTAATGCGGTTGAAATAAATTATTGTAATGAAGCAAGTTTAAAGTTTTTTCCTTCATTTATTGTATATATATAAAAAAAAGTAAAGTCGTTTGGACGGTCTAATGTTGGTATCAGCCATGCAGCGAGGGAGTCTATCCCCTTTTCACTAGCGCTAGACCAAGGAGATTATTTTTTTTAGCATCTGAGGTGGAGCGCTACGCCTACCATCAGCTCCTTACTTTACCACACAGATCCCTGTGCTACACATACGCTAAGTTGGTGAGGGCGGGTATCGAACAAGGAACCTTGTGGTTTCTATCCAAACACTCTACCGACTGAGCTAACCCGGCCCTCTGTGTGTGTGTGTGTGTGTGTGTGTGTGCACCTGTGTGTATATATATAATATATATATATATATATATATATATATTTGTTAGCTGGTGACAATCTTTGTATCTTTGTTGAATATTTTGATACTTCTCAAATATTTCAAGCTATTCAGAATTGCTGAACCCAAAAAAAAAATGATATGTGTGACCCTTTATTTCATTATGAAACCAAGTCTTTAACATACCTGAGTATCGATGACATGTAAAGGTAGAAGTCAACACTATGTTCATCTATTTCTCTCTCTCTCTCTCTCTCTCTCTCTCTTAATCTATTTATCTATCTCAGTATATATATATATATATATATATATATATATATATATATATATATTTAATATACCAAGCGTGTTGGTAGATCCTTGTGGAGAGAAAAAAACCAGCAGAAAGTTTGATTGTAAAAATATACTACCAAACATCAACCAGGAAGAAAAAAATTTTTGAAAAAAAGAAAGGACCAAGATATTCGTACCAACAAAAAATAATCTATTGGTACAGTATTTGGCCAAAAGAAAAAACAATTTATATGTATATATATGTATATAAGATATATATATATATTCATATAACCGCTAGGAGAAAGGTCATAAGAAAAAAGTGCTCGATACCTAAGTAGAGCCAATAATAAAGATAATCTAATGAGTCAGACGAACCTACTATTAGTTTCGCATAAAGCTCTTCAGGGCTAAATCTGACTTAGCCCTGAAGAGCTTTATGCGAAACTAATAGTAGGTTCGTCTGACTCATTAGATTATCTTTATATATATATATATATATTATATATATATATATATATATGCATGTTGAATTAAACAAAAGACACATTCCTGTTTAACAATTTTATTTGTGATCTTTTCGAGTTTTCTGGTCAACTTCTTAATATTTGGGTGAAATTTGTGGATAAGTCCACCAAAGTTCAGGTCCTGAGTACTTTCGGCACTTCGAAGTGCCATCATCAGGGGTGATGTGTTCCAGTTTTTTAAAAAATTATATTAATGTGGAGGCTAGAAGGAGAAAAATTGATATATATATATATATTATATATATATATTGCAAACGATGTAGCTATCTCAGTCTATCCATCTATCTATCTAAATTTATTCATATCTAGCTATGTAATCTATTCATATCTTGCTATCTCAGTCTATCCTTATAGATCTATTCATATCTATCTATTTATCTATCTAAGTATTTTCATATCTTTCTATCTAGCTATCTAAGTATATTCATATCTATCTATCCATATAAATCTATTCATATTTATCTATTTAGCTATCTAAGTATGTTCATATCTTTCTATCTATCTATATAAATCTATTCATATCTATTTATTTAGCTATCTAAGTATTTTCATATCTTTCTATCTAACTATCTGAGTCTATTCATAGCTTTCTATCTATATTAGTCTATTTATATCTATCTTAGTCTATTCTATCTATCTATTTATCCATACCTGTCTATTTAACATACCGTAAAATCAAACCAATCAAAAAATAGTCTATTTGAAAAGGGCCCATTTGCAAAATAAGAGTATTTACGGGGTTTCAAAGAAGCTCTTATTTCTCCGGCAATTGTTGGACAAAAAAGGAACAAACACGAAAGTAAATGCAAACACTTGTATTGACAAAAATTACATAAATGTTTTTGCAAATTTTATTGGTATTTGCTACAAGATTTATCTGTGAGTTGAGCAGAGTTCTTGGAGTAATGGTGATAACAGGGGTGTTCTGTTTGTTGGTAGGAAAAGTTGATAAGACGCTTTGTCTCGGTAGTTTCTCGTTCTTCCTCGTAACCGGTTCAGTGATAAGTAATGGGGGATGCTATTTAGAAGCTTTTCTCCCTGGTAACAGTTCTTTTAAATGACGCAGAATGGGCCCTTTTCAAATAGACTATTTGGTCTTCAGCCTTCTATAGTGTGCTTTTATGCCAGCCCGTGGTCTGCAGACACAATGCCTTTGAAAGTGTGCTGTGAAAATATGCCTCCGTCCAGGTCAATGGTCCGTAGAAGTAAGCCCTGTTTTTGGGCTAAGTGATGAATGAAGTGTAGGGACTGCTATTTACGCGACTACCCTCAGTGGGTGCTCCTTGATAAGTAAAGTTTTTGGTATTGGCGCCAACATACAATGTTGGCGATTCGCCCCCTAGCGGCAGGGGGAGATAATTAACTATGGAATTTCTAATACTGGATGCTCCATATTTGTGACCTTGTGTCAAATCCTACCTGTAGGCAAAATAATTTTCTTCTCCATCTTCAAGCATCCCGTTATGGTGTAATGGTTAACAAGCTATTCTCAGAAATCTGTTAATACTGAAAAGTGAGTTCAATCCTCACTGAATGTCCCATACTTTTGACCTTTGTGTCAAATCCTAACAATAGATTAAATATTTTCTGCTTCACCTTCTACTTTTCTTTTCTTTTCACTTTTTATTAAATCTTTTTTGGTCAAATAGTCTTCAACCGTTAAAATGAACCGTGTTAAGTCAGGATAACGTTAGATTGATTGATTGAAGTTAAAAGAATTCTTATTATTGGCTCGAAAAAGCAAACAATATACCGTGTGGATTCAGAGTCACGAGAAATGCCAGCATGGAAGGTGTTTTATTCTAGAAAGAATGATTGAAAAGCAACAATAAGCGGAAGAGAAGTCTGACCGCAAATTGATAATGAAAATACCTTATCTTAGAATTCAAACTGACAAAGTCCATATCCGCAGTCGTCATCTCACTTTCTCTCTCTCTTTCTCTCTCACTCTCTCTCTCTCTCTATCTCTCTTTCTCTCTTTCTTCCTCTCTTTCTCTTATTTCTTTCTCTTCTCTTTTCTTCTCTTTCTTTCCCTTTCTTTCT
>CM042168.1:10147940-10180440 GCA_023376005.1 Doryteuthis pealeii | reverse complement strand
TATAATGTTGTATAAGTATAATATTGATAAAAATGAAATAAAAATAAAAATAAAATATATATATATATACACATATTCTTACATGATAAACACATAAAACCATACACTATATATATACACAAATACATACATATACAGATATAGATATATATACAACATAAATGTACATACATAAATACACATACATATATATATATATATACGCATAGACATATACAACAAAACATATATATATATATATATATATACATATATATATATATATATATATGAGTTGAAATAATATCTATATTGAGAAGAAAATATTTTCAAAAATATAACACACACAGTATGTTACGATCAGGGGAAACAATTTTATGTGTCAATACTTAAGTATTTCAGTATTAAACCATCTTCAGGACACTGTTAAGGAATTTTTTGAGGGGAACAAAATGAAAGATGTTAAGTGTATTGTGAATGTGTGAATATGATGTATATAACCGTAAAATTTTATATGTGTGATTGTTTTACGAAAGCCAATGACGTGATCAATGCATGGGCAAAAATGGAAAGTGAAGATAATAGGATGACACAACACCAACACACACACACACACACACACACATATATATACATATATATATATATTATATATATATATGTGAAATAAAATATGTTGAAATAAAAAATAAAGGAAAGAAAACATTGAATGGATAAAATAGGATTTATTTTTATTCATAATGCTTGTTCATTTCTTTTTTTTAATTTCTTTTCTTTTCCACTTCTTATTCATTTCTTTTCTTTTTATTTCTTTTCTTTTTTTTCTTTTTCTTTTCTCATTTCTTAATATTTTTTCATTTCTCTTTCATTTTTGGTTCATTTTTTCTTTTCAATTCTCATTTTTTCTCTTTTTTTTTTTTTCATTTCTCATTTCCTTTTTTCAGATTTTTTTCTTTCCTCATTCTTTTTCATTTCAGTTGTTTATCATTTCTTTTTATTCTTTTTCATTTCTTTTCTTTTTTTCTTTTCTCCTTCTTTTTCATTTCCATTTTCCCCTTTCTCATTTTTTTTCCATTTCTTTTCCTTTTTCCTTCTTCATTTTTTTCCTATTTCTCATTTCTTTCTCATCTCTTCTTTAGTATTATCTGTGTCTGATATGGGCCAAAGTGGAGTGTTGCATGTCATGAACAGCACTGATACAAGGATTCTGTCTTTAAGCATCATGGGTCGCCACCCACAACCATCAGGTGGCCCCATTTAACACTCCACTTTGGCTCAACGGACGGTCAGAGAGGCCGCTGCAATCAACCCTAGTAAATCCCCAATCCTTTTTATCATATGTGTGCTAGAAGGCAGAGGCTAAGGGTCTTAGTATCCTCGGTATAACATTAAACTGCATCTAATGGTGAAGTTAATTCTGAAGCTCTAGGGAGTGGGAGTACCCATGCATCCCCATTACTCCCATTATATGCTAGGTTCACCATTACCATCTCTTGAGCTTGCTGAATTTTCTCATCAGTGGTGGAGGTTGACAGGGGTCCTGCTCTTCTCATGCGGTTCCAAGGTGACTGAGGTGGTTGAGCAGTCCATGACTCCACTTTGGCCCTTTCTTGGGCTAGACAGGCAGTCAGAGAGGCCTCTTCCGATCAATTGGCTGGTCACAATAAGCCCTAGCACCTATATGATTGCCCCCACCCTTATTGCTCTTTGGCAAACCCCAACCCTTTTATCCTATAGGTGCTAGAAGGCGGTTGCTGTGGGTCTACATGTCCTGGGAATGATTGTTAAACTCTATCTGTGGTGAGGTTCCAGTTTTGGAGGTTTGGGGGAATGTGGAGCACCCCTTCATCACCATTGCTCCCTGGTTCACTCTGAACCAGAGGTATATTTGTATCATACCCCACTTGTATGGACTGGGCACAAGGCCACGTTTTAACGTGGCCACCCACAAGCTGAAGCTCATGGGTGGGGAAAGAACAAAAATTGCGTCGTTGCCTTGGGGATAGCCCCTTGGATTGCGCTATTATTAAACTCTTGGCAAGTCCAGCGGCCGAAGCTCGCTGGCCTCGCATTGTCGGCATTAAATGACCCACTGAAGTTGATATGCCGTTAAACAAACCAAACCAAACCAGAGCATTCCAAGGTGGATATTAACAGCCCTGATGAATATTACATCCTAATCGATTTGAATATATTGACCGAAAGGGAAATATTGAATTCATTTTTGATTTTTGCTGAACCCCTCTTTTGTTTCAGTGTTTCAATATCAAAAAGATTGGTAAACATTCGCCTTTGGTTTTTCGGTGCTTCGGACTACATTCCTGGTAGTTTATAGGACCCAGGGGAATTCTTAGCAAGCACTTTTGCTGAATTTGTACTTTATACATCTAAAGATGCAAGGCTTTGTTATCGAATTTGTTGCCGTCATTAACCTAAAAAATTGGGGTCAATGTAGACGCATTACATATATTTATTTACTAAGCTCACCTAAGACATGGCACAAGGCCAGAAGTATGGGGCAACCAATGAGAATTGAACTCTCTAATAATGGTCTGCTAATCTAGCTAACCATTAAACGACATGCCCTGGAATATCTGGGTATAGTTATTTACTAAGCTTTGAAGTTGTGGGGCACCAGTGAGAATCGAACTCACTAACACTGGTCTGGGAATCTAGCTTGCTAACCATACACCATTATATATTATTTACCAACCCCTCGCACGAGCAGGATGCAACTCTAGGTCAATTTCTTAAGCGGAGTTTAACAGGTTTGAATTCAGAGTTTTCCTTCTCCTAGACTGGTTGCCTAAACGAGGTTAAAGAGCCCAGTCTGCCCTCTATTTACCCATGCTGGAGGAGAGTAGGATTCATACGTTCCCAAGGGTTATTAGCGCTAAGTGAATGCAATTACTGTCCAGGATTTTGAACTCAGGGCGGACGAGTCCATTTCCCATGACTTTAACCATTACCCATGTGCTTCCTTTATAAGGTGCCCTGGACTATCTGGGTATAGTTATTTCTAAGCTTAGCTCACATGTGGCACAAGGCCAGAAGTATGGGGACCCCATGAGAATCGAACTCACTAACAATGGTCTGTGAATCTAGCTTGTTAACCATTACACCACATGAGGTGCCCATTTTGATATATAGGTATTTACTTAACGTATCTTAGATGTGGCACAAGGTCAAAAGTATGGTGCACCCAGTGAGAATTGAAACTCACTAACAATGGTCTACTAATCTAGCTTGCTAACCATTACACCACATGAGGTACCCTAGAATATCTGGGTATAGTTATTACTAAGCTTAGTCTAGATGTGGGCACAAGGCCAAAAGTATGGGGCACCCAATGAGAATCAAACTCACTAACAATGGCAGCAGATCTAGCTTACACCATGTGAGGTGCCCAAAAATCATTTATCCTACAGGATGGATTGCGGCACAAGGCCAAAAGTAAGGGGCGTCCCAATGAGGATTGAACTGCCTTTCAGTAGTAATGGTTCTGCCAGATAGCTTGCTAACCTTACACCACAATCCGACGCTATGAGATATTGCTATATGTTAACATTTATGGTCACCATTGTAAGACTATTGAACACGGTGAGACAGTCAAATCCTGGACAAGGCGGTTTGCATTTCACATAGTGCTAATATCCTGGGAAAAGTATGATCCAACTATTCTCCCTCCAGCTATGGTAAAATAGTTAGGGCCAGAGGACTGGGCTCTTTAACCTGTGCTAGGCAACCAGTCTAGAAGAAGGAAAACTCTGGTTTAAACTGTTAAACTTAGCTTAAGAAACTGGCCTTGTGACACCATCCTGCTCGTTGTGGAGGGGTTGTAAATATGTATATGATAAATTAATGGAGGTGTGTGGTGTTAGGTTATTGATTGTTGGGAAATGACACATAGCCCTAATAACCCATGGGAAAGGTATGCATCAAACTAGTTTCTCCCTGCCATTACATTTTAGAATTATGGGGGTCTGGTGTAAACACATTACCATTAGAATGAATTAATAGAGGAGCATGGTGTAAATGGTATGTCGTATAAAATTGGACATAGGCGAATGAGTTAAGGTCAGGTACGAGGCCTGTTTGCATTTCAATAGCGCATTACCCTTGGGAAGGTATGCATACAAAAATTTCCCCCTGCTATTACCCTTAAAGATTGGGTTCATGTAGACACCGCATTATAAATAGAATTAAGGGAGGTGCATGATTTAAGGTTATCATCATACACAAAATGGACCGGCAGAGCAATATATATATATAATATATATTATTAAAAAGAGAATTGAGTTACAATAAGAAACCTACTCGAGTTTTCACCATTAGGATTCAGGGTTTAAATCCACTGAATTAATTGACCGGTACCGATAGATAGATATTACAGAGATAGATAAGATAGATAAGTTAGTAGATTAGATTAGAATTAAGACTAGATAGATTATAGATAGATAATATTAAACAGACCTAGATGTTACGTTATTCAATGAACACATGTGTAATCGGATGCAATTAATCAGTACCTCGATTAATTCAGTGGATTTAACCCTGAAGATCCTTTAATGGTGAAACTCGAGTAGGTTTCTATTGATCCATTTCTTTAATAAAAATATTTGCTATACTTTGTATTGAGCACTTGTGTATTTGTTTTATCGCGGACAACCCCTGGGTTTCTGTGCACTCCAATGATCGTGCCCATATTCACCGGTAAGCCACCTTTATCTATTAAATACAATATATTATACTATATATATATATATATATATATATTTGAACTCGTCAACAACACATGCAAACACCCTCTGTTTTAAAACAACATGCTTACAACACCCTTCTGGTCAAAAATGAGAATCATCCAAGATGAAATGCAAAAATGTAAATCCTGACTATTCTGGCTTTGCTTATCTGCGAATCTTAATTTCTTATAAGTATCGTCACCTAGACTAATAATGGACCATTCCGTTTCTTTAATATAAGAAAAGAAAGGTAAAGAAATAGGGCCTGATATATAAAAAAATATAATAAGAATGAAAGAAAGAAGATAAGAAAAGAGAAGAAAAGAAAGAGAGTAATGAAAAGATAATTGAAAATATTGAAAAGAAAGAAAAAAAGAGAAAGAGAGAGAGAGAGAGAGGAGAGAGAGAGAGAGAGAGAGAGAGAGAAGGAGCATTAAATCAAGATTATTATACTTTTTACATATTGAGGTAACCCCAATAGCTTCTTAAGTACATATCAAGATTGTAATGATTAAATTATCTATGTGGTATTTTCCACAGGTTTCTGCTATCTATCTTATTTCTATCGATCTACTATCTATCTAGTCTAATCTATCCATTATCTAAGTCTGTTAAATCTATCTATCATATCTATCTATCTATCTATCTAAGTCTGTTAATATCTATCTATTCTATCTATCTATCTGGTCTGTCTGTTTAATATCTATCTACTATCTATCTATCTACTCTAAATCTGTTAAATCTGTATATCAAGTCTGTTATATCTATCTATCTAAGTCTGTTATATATCTATCTATCTAGTCTTTATTCTATCTATTATCTATCTACAGTTCTATATATAATCTATTAATTATCTATCTATCTAATCTTATCTATTTAAGTCTGTTAATATCTATCATATCGATCTATCTATCTATTTAAGTCTCTCGTAATATCTATCTCATCTATCTATCTATCTATCTGTCTGTCTGTTAATATCTATCTATCTATCTATCTATCTGTCTGTAATATCTATCTAATCTATCTATCTATCTTCTAAGTCTGTTTTAATATCTAATCTTATCTATTTTATCTACTATCTAAGTCTGTTAATATCTTATTCTAATCTATCTATCACTGTCTGAATATCTATCTATCTATCTATCTATCTATCTAAGGTCTGTAATATCTATCTTTCTATCTATCTATCTATCTATGTAAATTGGTAATATCTATCTCATCTAGTCTGTTAATATCTATCTATCTAAGTCTGTAATATCTATCTATCTTATCTATTCTGATATATCTAAGCTGTTAATATTCTATCTATCTATCTATCTATCTATCTAATCTATTATCTCTGTTTTAATATCTATCTATCTATCTATCTTATCGCCTGTTAATATATCTATCTATCTATCTATTATCTATTCTCTGTTTAATATCTATCTATCTATCTATCTATCTATCTATCTATCTATCTATACTATCTAAGTCTTTAATACTATCTATCTTATCTTCATCTATCTAAGTCTGTTATGATTATCTATCTATCTATCTATCTACTATCTCTATCGATCTATTCATATAATGTACACGCCCCCACCCATGACACCACTGAAAACACCTCTGACCTTTATCGTGTCAGGAAATAAAAAATTCATTGAACCCCAATCCAGCTGTTCTTTTTTTTAACATATGGTATTTTCTTTTTTGTTTCTTATATTTGACTTTTTTAAAAATTGCAAACATTTTGTACACAAGCTAGCAGAGTGTGCAATGCAATGCACCCACTTCGTTTGCATTGTTGCAACGCTAGAATAGTTAACACCATGAAACGCATATTTGGTCATTCAAATTAAACAATTTAAAAAATAAAACATATTTTGGAGGAGCTCCTTGTCTTATTCATTTTGTTGTAGCATCTACCCGAACCTATCCACACAGCAGGATGTGACACAAGATCAGTTTTTTAAGCTTGATTTTGAATTCACATGTTTCCTTCTTCTTAGACTAGTTACCTCACCAAGGCTAAAAACACTCAGATAGACTATCTTCTTTGTATATATTATATTTACCACCCCTCTGCACGAGGCAGGATGTGACACAAGGTCAAATTATCTTAAGCGGAGTTCAACACGGTTGAATTCAGAGTTTTCCTTCTCTCCTAGACCGGTTGCCTAACCAGGTTAAAGAGACCAGTCTGTCCTACTATTTTACCCAAGCTGTGGGGAGTAGAATTCATACCTTTCCAAGGCGTTCTTATCTCTTTGTATTAAGATGGTAAGAGATATTATGCTCTTTGTATAACGATGTAAGAAAAACGCCACTCTATTTATGGACTTATTCCAACAGACCAGTCACTTTCAGAATAAATGGCTAATGAGGACAAAAATCATTTAACGAACGTTTACCACTTGTCATTCAAACACTTCCTGGTTGGAACTTTCAGATTTTCACCTTAGTTGGCTAAATTCCTAGCAGATAAGGCAGTTAGAGTAACCTCCTTGACTTTCAATTTGTGAAACAAGCTGGTGGTAGGCTATTTTGAAATCTCCTGCGAAATAAACAAATTCTTAGAAACTTTTTCGAAAACCATTACAATGCATACTAAGACATGAATATCATAAAAATGTGTTCTTGATAACCAATTAAATTCCATTTCAGGTGATTTTATGCTATGAATTAGCCAACTGACTTTGAATTTGAAACAAGCTGGTAGCCATTTTTGAAAGTCTCCGTCCGAAATACACAAATCTTAGAAACTTTTTCGAAAACGAATACAACTGCATGAGCTTAACACAAAAATATCATAAAATATGTTCTAATAACAATTAAGTTCATTTCAGATAATGCACACGTACATCTTTATGTAGGAATTTAGGCCAACTAAAGGTGAAAAATTTACGCAACTTCTTTCCGGGAAGACTATTCTCGGCATTAACACCAGGTCTAAACCACGGACGTCTGATTTATAAATTAAAACAATAAACTACAGACTTGGATTACCGACTGGATCCTGTAAAGTAACGTGCAAGAAAACTAGACCCCATACATATAGCTTCACTGATTCTACACACAGTCTGCGGCTACTAATAACATAGATGGGGAGGGATAAACAATATTCGATACCTTTCCCAGAGTATTACACGCGCAAAAGAAATGCAAACTTATGTCGTGCCAGGATTCAAATTCAAGTTGTAAATTCCTAATCAAACATTTTTGGAGAGTCATGTCTCGCATGAGTGCTCCGTGCCACTAGCCTTTGTGGACTAAAACTATGCCAAAACTTAATAAATGATATGTTATCTGATGAGATACGCAGATTAGCTGAAAGAATCAGAAGTTATGAATAGTAGGAGGGAAACCCTTAACATGTCCAATATTAAAAACTTTCCCAATCCATATATGGGCGTTTTGAGGAAATCTATTCTGAATTTCAAACCTTTGTAAACTCCGCTTAAGGAAATTGACTAGGTGTCACATACCTGCTCATTTGCGAGGGATTGGGTAAGTTATATATATAAACGGAATACAAAATTTAACAAGTCACGTCTGCCTTTACCCACGGGGTAGTAGAAGTTAGACCGACCACTCGGTATGTAAGAGGAGAGACGATCGCCCAACCACCACGGTGGCCTTTTTCCCCCGCGTTGTTTGTAAGAACTTCCTCTCAGCCACGTAGCAAGTCGGCCTTCCACCCACCACAAGTGACGAACCTTACCGCACTTTGAATGAATAGTGGCTCAGCAACCGTCCGAACACGGAGAGTTGCTGATAACATCTAGAGGACGCGACAACTCTCCGGCCATTCCGACCCCTGAACTGCTGACTCGCGTCCAACATTTCGACTCAACCTGGCCGAATTACAACTTCTGCGGGATGCTAATCGGTTATTCTATCGACCCGGCCATTTCGACCATGAACGTGTCATTCGTCTTTCCGGTTGAGTAATTAACACCTTTTCTTGATTTATCGCCGGGTGAATAAATTAACTTTGTTGTAGCTAACTATATCCACGTGTTGTTTATTCCTCCATTTCTGTCTGACTGGTCCTTCATTTGTACTATGTTTAATTGTGGACCATATGAACCTTTAGGCACCCCCTTTTTTGATCTCGATTAAGAAAGGACAGTTGTTTTCATTCACACCGTCAATATCCGGTTGTTTAACAGACGATTTTTTGGATTCCAATGGATGTTTTTAATTTTCACTTTTTTCTTATTCATAGTTTCATAGAATATCTGGGTTGCTGCTGCTGTTCTGGGGGTCCTGGTTGACAATCGATTCTACAAGAAAGAGCGGCTTTATATTGATCCTTCAGGATAAAGCTAGGGGGGCTAAAAACCCACAAAACAAATCCGCAAGGCCGGAGACCCGTTACGATGAACTTCGCGCATTACACAGCAAACTCTGTCACATTGCTGTTTGTTAAACTGGATTAGTATTTACTTTTTTCCTTGGGTACAGCAGTGGCGTGTGGAAGAGGGTGTCTTGCTGCTTGGGCAACAGGTTATCCTCCATATTCAAAACCCACCCAGGCTGCGTCGTAGCTAAAAAAATTGGACACCTACTCCCTCGTCTTTCGCAGACGGAAAGATGCCACCAAGAATACCTAATACATTATGGTTATTTATAATGTGTATTTCAAAGAACCAACATGCTCAATGATCGTAAATCTTAATCTCCAATCAATTATATAATCATTGAATTACAATAGGGATTTTTAGTCGTGGCTGTGAGACAGCGCAAACCACATCCCTCGCGGCTTAGGGATTGTGTATAATGGGACAGTGACAAAAAAAAGAACCGAAGGGTGTGCCAACTTTTCCTTCCAGCTCACATCTTTGCGTAACGTTTTGCCTGGAAGGCTTTGTATGCATACATTAATATTGCACCTTTTATTTATGCACCCAAAACAAAACAAACCAAGGAAATATGTTCAGTTTCATCAACTCCCAATCTTTTTAGTTTAACTCTATAAAGCTTGAAAAATATATTTTGTCTTATACTGAAAATATTTACGTTTTCTATAAAAGTATGAGTATAAATTTTGTAAGATAGATAGATAGATAGAATAGAGAAGAGAGAGAACAAAACACAGACACGAGAGATGTAGAGACCGAGAGAGAAAGGAAAGAGAGAGATGAGGGTGTGGGTAGAAGTAGATAACGACCAACATCACACACACATTCCACACATTTATATTCATATAAAAAAACTAATATATGTTTGTGTCTGTGTAAACTGTATTAGAATAACATATATAGATATATAATAATACCTATATATATATATATACTGATTTTCTGAGTTATTGCCATCTTACAAAAATAGAACTCCATGGAGATTATAATTTTTCAAAGGAACCTAGGTCTGTCTTGAAAGTAAGAGGAATTGCGTAGCAATTTAAAAATATCTATTTCTGAACATTTATTTGTATTTTATGAAGAAAAAAAAGTATTTCACCCCATAGCAAAATATTAATCAGACATGGAAGATACTCGTGAAGAAGACCCTTGTTTGTGGCGCAGCCACGAAAGACAGCCAGGCGTTTCCTTTTGTGTGGGTGTTGAGTGAAATAGTTGTACCATAGTTCCTTCTTACAGATCCCAATGATTGGGAATATATTTGTTAAAAGAGGCCCTAACTCGCTTAATCATCTTTGCATGTATTATCCACACTCCTTAAACCTCTTAATCATGTTTAAAGGTTGTCTGTTTTTTCCGGTCAAAACTCAAAAACAAGCCACTTAAGGTCCCGGCAGCACACTGACCCATCAGGCGATCCATACTCCATATTCTCCGTATTGTGAGTGGACTTTCTTACTTAATGCCAACTCCTTTGTTTACCTTATAGCCATATTTCTTTATATCTACTTGTCATAGGCTGGAATTACCCAACAATTACGGACCCATCTTCGGTGTTATCCTGTTCTGGGGCATTAATTTGAAGGTTATCTAACTTCAATATGATTATCGATTATATTGGACGCCCATCCAATCTTTGAAATACCATTCAAACCACTAAAAGGGTACTTTGTTAAGTCTCTGATTCCCTCTTTTAGACAGAAGATAACAGAGGCCCAACATCAATAATAATGCCTATTCCACCAGCACTCTCTCAAATATGGATCTGGTGGCAGATGTTCTATTGCGTTCAATCCATCAGATGCAATCGTTTTATACCCTCCAACAACTGGCGAAAGTCCTCTATTGTCCTCTTGTTTAAAAAAACATTATACTCGGGGAATTCTTTGGCGGGCATTACATGATCTCAGGTTTACCTGACGAATTCGTTAGGATCCACTGGGAATAGAAAAAATCCAATGTTGTGGAGTAGGTATAAAAATAAGACAGCAAACTTTTCCTATGAGTAACTTAAGCCATGAACTAAATTGTATAAAAAAAGCGAAAGTGGACAAACATACCTTTATATCTTTAAATAGTAATATCATGAAGGAACTAGATCTTGTTCTCACAAGGTCTCACATGAAATCTCATTCAATATTTCAAAGCGACCTATCTAAAATCACTAAAATCAACCTAGTTTATTATTAAGTTATGATTATAACAAAAATATATATAATATAGGACGTAAAGACGCCAGACGTAGAAATCTTAATATTTTTAAATCACAGGGCAACACGGCGATGGACGTACGGTGCAATAACAGCTAAAACTTACTTTCTTTTTCCCGTCCTCTCATATAGAGCCGAAAGATAATCGAGCTTATCACCATCCACGTCCGTTCATGAGCCGGTTTTTGCAGACACCTTTTACTTTGATATATGTTTCTCTAAATATATAGTTCCTTAATTATTTATTTCTTACTAATATACATTATATTTTTTCTTTATTTTTCTCAGTATATAACACTATGTCTGTGGATATTGATTTATTATGCTTTATAATAGTTTGTAATTCTATTTAAAATACAAAGAATAGTATAGAACTGGTCAACGGCAAAAATCGAATTGTGATATTAATGAGTTAACTAGAAAGAGATGATTTTGATGATTGAGACTTTTGATGAATCGAGATGACATATTCGAGACACTGGTGAGTTTACTATCAGGATTTCTTATTGATAATGGCTGGTAAAACCCGATAATACGAAAGAGTGGACAGAAGAGAAATACACACACAAAATGCCTATCAAAATATCGGGACAGAGTGATATCGATGAGCGCAATGAAGAGAGTAATTTAGGTAGTTTGTTCGACACAAAACACGCAGACAAACGGATAGGAAGACACAGCTGATCATACGGGATTATGGCAAGATGGCTGGAGCCCAAGAAGAGATCATGATAAATAAGCATAAATGAGATACCTGAAATCGTACTGTTTTCTGTTGTTTTGAAAGGAAATAGTAATTAAGTCATAATATTTTGTTTTGTATTTTTAATTTTTTTTCTTATTTATTCCCTTAATATTATATATATTATTATATTGTAATATTCTATTTATGCTTATTCTCTTCCGGTTCTAACGAGGAATCGGCAGGTATGAGTTGAGACAAGAAGACCATACGGGAGACCTTTACTTGGATCATATTGGTAAATATGCTATTATAGCTCCCCACCACTACTGATCTTTCAAATATAATATTAACTTTCCCTTTGGGGATACTCACTACTCAAACGCTTATATTCCAGCTTACTCCTTATCTACGTTTTTAATTAAGTGTGTACTCTAGTAAGTATTGTTATTTGGGCTGCAGCATTCTGGTGTGAGAGGTTGTTATAATAAATGTTCGAATATTATTATTGGGCAAGTCCTCAAATGAGGGAAAGTTCCTTAGATATTATGTCTGGTTAGGGCTCTAGTAACAGACAAAAGGGAAAATAGGGATGGTTTTAAGTACCTGGCTCCCGTAGATCGCGTAGTTGCAAAAATCTAGTGCTATACCAACTCTCTCAAGTATAATAATATATATGTGAATGAAAACCATACACATATGGAATGAGAATTGAAAGGCTGTATTCTTGATTTCTTGAACGGAATTCGGCGAATTTAGATTGATCATTGTATTAAAAAATTGCATATTGTCGCTGTGTATACCATGTCTAACTGCTGCTTTTTGAAACCTAATGGTAAACAATTGCTCACAATTAATGGCCAATGTATTATACTCGGATATATTAGTATAGTTAATTAATATAATATATATATATATATATATATATAAAAATGGAAGTCATACGTGAAATAATAATGAATACTGATGGGATATTCGTGGCTTATTCCAATTCGTGATATGGGATAAATAAATTAATTTTGATTATGCTATGTGTCTCAGTTACTTAAATTGCAGTATATTAAGAACTTGGGATAACAAGAACGCTTACTTATCACTATTAGACAATTTTACGTATATAAGAAGTATTACGAAATATCCATAGAGACATACTCTCCGGAAATATTATCGAGGAGCCGCTCGTGGGTGGCGTTTAGAGTGTTTAGGTGCGCTACATAGGGTTCAGGGCCTTTGTGGTATGCTTCATGGGTGGTGGTCGGTGCAGCCACTTCTATAGTTTGCTGGATGTAATAACGTATATAAAATATATGTTCTAAGGTTATCTGTCGCATAATTGTATACGCCATTTGATTGGATCACATGTTTAGGTTTCAATAGCGGAGCTATTCTTTGTGTGAAGCATGCGGTAATGTCTTTGTGCTGATAAACCTTAGAGAAGAACAATCCTCCTTTGTGGTTTCTCGGGTTTCCTTTACGTGAGGATGAATCTATGGCAGTCTGTGATGTTAGGTCTTATTGTCTATCGAAGCATATTTGCCTCTTGAATCCAATTTAGATCGGATTAGATCCTGATCATGAACATAATTACAAAGTCAGCCGCAAATTCTGTTTTAGAATGACATGATCCATATAATATTTCACAAATAACCAGTTACGAAATTTTAATATCTAATATAGAGACTAGAAATATGTGTCTCTTATGGCCTCTCAAGGTGATCTTTAAACCACGTGCATCCTCGTAGCTTAGTCTATACAGATTTAATCATTTGAAAATAAAATATACCAGTCGTAGGATTGCAGGCAAGAGCATGGCAAAAAGGCTTATATACTACAAATGAATAGGAGAACTGTCCATATATACTCGTGAAAATTGTTCTTATATTTGAGCTCTTTTTAATTTATGAAAATCTTGAATAATATTGTAATAAGATCACATAACCGTGCCAACTGAGTTCTCTACCCACGCTTATTCAACTAGTCGTGTTAAGTCTTTAGCAGAGAGTTCATGGTGTAAGGATGTGTTATGAGGATATGTGTGATTTCTTAGGTGTAGGAGGGCTCTCAAAGAAATGTAAGAACACGATCTCTCATTAGCGACCAATTCAGGTATAATACATATATTATGTGTGTGTGTGTGTGGCTCTTGTGTGTGTGTTGGAAACAGGAATAGTAACACTTGGATCCATTCCGACTTATTCTCGACAGGAAAACAATATGCAAACAGAAAGACTAATGTAGATGGATAAAATGATTAATCGATATCACATTAATCGATTCACTTACACAGTGTGTTTCGGTCAGTCATGTGGTGTGAAATATTTCGCACACCCACACATGTAAGAAGAATCGACTTCATCAGAGTGGAACCATTTATTTTGAATGAAAAAATTCGTTGGGAAAAAAAATTTTTTTTTTCATTTCAATAAAATGTTCACTCTGATGAATTCATTTTTCCATCTATATTTCTTTCTTCCATTTTCCCTCATATATATAATTAATATAATATACTAAATATATATCACCCAAAGTACCTACCTTATTCCACACTATATTACTATATCTACTATTTTCAGCATGATACCACACGTTACAGTTACATCAATTATTATAACTAATACTCATTCTATATATAATAATAATCTACTCTATTTCGATGAGGGCCGATTCGGCTACTCGCATACTTCATAAACCTCATAGAAGAGCTATACCTGGTGATCATTGTAATTAAACTATATACTCTGTCATATACTCCTACCTTGTATACATATATATAAAGCATAACGCATGCATGTCCTCCAGTCTTACCAGTGTGGGTGTGTGTGTGCTTGTGTGTGTGTGTGTGTTTGAAAGATAAATGGAAATAAAATTTCTATGGATAATAAAAAAATGATTATTCAGATGTCGAACGTTTTTCGTGTTTTTAAATTACAGTAAATCTAATTCAGTGTTACAAGGAGAAAATTAGTCAAAATGTGTCGGCATTTCAATAAATAATTTTTTTCCATACAACTTTCTTCCATTTATCTTCACATAATTTCAATTCACTTCCATTTTCTCATACATAACATACATACATACATACTATGTGCTTACATGTGGCGGATGTAGCCTAAATTGAAACGACGCATACTTTGAACATCAATATTTTGTTTTGGGATTCAAATTATTTTCAGTTTCTCTCTCGATGAGTCGGAATTAAAAACAAGCTCTGAAGATGATTTTTTATAATCGAATATTGTTCAATATAGCTTATGAATGATATAAATAGTTTCATTTTAGCAAGACATTGTGTGTTATATCCTTTATCTATTACAAACATACATATTATAATATATGTGTGTGTGTGTGGACTGTGTTTAGTGTCTGTGTCTGTGGTCTGTGGGTTGGTCCAAAGGAAAAGTCAAAAACCCAAGCAGTTTTGACAACGTTATAGTCACTGGAGTTGTGGATAGCAATGAAGTTCTAGCATCACATCCTTTAAGGACTCAGCTCCGGATTTGATTTCGGGTTTACTCCCTAGACTTCCTTGGAATGAGGTCTAGCGCTTGCAGCGAATGGTTATAAACAACTTTTCCTTGCTAGATGGAATTACCTTTCAAGGCTAAGGAGACCCATCTATCCCGCTTGAGGATTATGTAATAGTAATACTTACAATCCTCCTACTATTGTTGTCGATGGCTGTTGGCTCAATTCTGTTATCTCATCCACCCTTTGACAAGTCTGTTTCTCTATGCAAGTCCCCCTCACACACTGCATCATTATCCAAAGGAAAAGAAGAAAAAAACAATGTGTCGGCAACGATTAGCGTCACAGGAGCTGCTGGATGTACTGTCTTCCGCCTCAAACCACCTTACGCCTGACACATATGTGATTTTGTGCCTGGACTTTTTAGTCACGGACGTCCCATACGAAGAAAAAGAAAAAAATCTGGGGACTTAAGACGCATTCATGGCAGCAGTCATGTAAAAGGCTGGACTTAGCCATCTGCACGCGCACAACCGAACTTTGTAGAAATGGCCTTCTTCTGTGAAGAAAAGTGGCAGTTATCAATTGTCATATATATATAATATTATAAATATATTATAATAATATACTAACAAGGACCTGTGGATAACACAGTATGATGAACCTAATATACAGTTTGATTGTTACTTAAGAGCTATGAAAATAGTTCAATATTAGAAAGTATATAATCTTCATTTAACTCTCCCACCACATTTTCTCTTTTTTCCTTCCTTTTTCATTATGATTGATTGAAGAAATTGCATTATCACTCCCTCTCTCTATCTTTCTTTTTCGTGTGCATGTCTTTTACTTTTAAATAAGAAATTCGGCAATAAGCAGCCCCAGATACTCAAACATTTATATTTTGCATTTCATCTTCAACAATTTGGACGGTCTGATTTAACAAAGCTGTTGCAAGATTAACAGACGGAAGATTAATGAACAAGCAGATATATAATATATAAATATATATTATTATATAATATATATATATATATATATATATTATGTATATATATATTATCCAAGGCCAGAGAAGAAATCTTCCTTACGACACAGAGTTTTATTTTTAAAAAAACTGTCGCAGCAGTTGAGAGCTCAATGTGATGCTCTTTAATGTAGAGTCACAGAGCAATATATAAGTAAGCTATAACAAAAAGACTTAGAGATTTAGCTTTAAGTCTATTTCAGGAAGCTTAGACAAATTTGATCTACCTCTCCGACTCATCAGATGCAATGAGAATTCTTTATTACTTTAAGGCATTTGAAAAACGATTTTTATTTTTTTATTTGAAATTTTATAGTTCCTTTCCTGTGATATGAATTCCAAATGAAAACCTTGATGTTGCAAAAAAAAAAAATTGGTTGTAGTTTCAAATATGAGCACTTCATCGCCACAGAAAAACTTGGTCAAACAATAATGTATCTCTAGTATCTCTTAAATATCAGTAAAAGAAAGACATATTCAAATTCTCACCAGACAATTCACCTATTCAAACCAATATTGAAAATAAAACTTTGACGGCAAGCCAGCAACGAAAATTAGGAAGATTTTTTAAATTTTGTAATAAATTATTAATATCTATATATTTTATATATATATAAAGTAAGAGAGTAAAAACGAATCCTAAGGTTTTTAAATTTTTAGGATAAAGGTGAATTAAATTTAAAGTGATAGCTCCGGATTTGAAATTCGGGGTTTACACATCTAGTTTTTCCTTGAATGGGGTATAGCCGCTTGGCATGGAGTTTTTTTTGGTATACTAAGAAACGGTAAGCACCGTTTCTACCATTTTTTGTTATGAACGAAGCAGTTTCACATGTGTTGAGTTTGAATAAAAGTGGGAAGTGATCACTTCTCGTGTTAACGTCAGCGGACTACCCGTGTTATTATTTCCTAAGCGCGTTACAAATTTTTATAACAAACTTTTCTTTGTCAAGGTGAAATGTCGGTCCAAGCAAGGTAGCCTCATCTACCCCCATCGGAGATTTATGTGGTCGATTACTTTTTGAAGACACCCCTATTTGAAGACAATTAACGTTCCTTCAGTGTTCATTTTGTCTTGGTAAATACAGATTCAGTCTCGGTTATTTTGTAAATATCTCTTGTAGATTTATATAAAAGATCTCAGCTGTCTCTTTTCACAATCGTACAAGTTGATCCCAGTAGAAAAGCATTACTTTTTGAATAATAAAAGTTTTTAAACCTTTTATACACACCTAATAAATAGGCGGTTTTACAATCAGCATTTGTTAAGAAAGGGTTATCGAATATGCCACAAGAATTTAAATAACGTTAATGAGACAGAATGCGCGTTCGTTACCGTTTTCGCGCAGTTATATTTTCGTTCTTTTTTGGCGGGATATTTATTTACATAACGATAGAGAATATTCGAGTCTCAACGCTTTTTTAAACGGGTAAATACACGTGATACTTGTTTTTCTTTCGGTGGAGAGTTGAAGGATATGAGACTAGGGTAGGTTCCTTTGCTATGGTTGACTAGTTTGTACAAGCCAGAAGTAGGGAGGAAACAGTCCGAATCGGAAAGCCATTTTAATGTCTAAACATATAACCGTAACTATCATCACGCGATTCCCCTAACAACCGATCTGAAATTCAATATTTAACATTTTTCAATTACTCTTGAAGATTTTACTATAGAAAAACGTTGTTACTTATTTTAGTATATGAAACATTTATACTGATTTTATTATAGAAAAGCAATGTTACTGATTATAGCATAGAAAAGCATCGATACTGATTTACTATAGGAAAAGCAATTGTTAATGGTTTATTATAGAAAGCATTAATACTGTTCATTATTTAGAAAGCAATGTTCTTAATTTTTAAATTAGAAAGCATTGTACTAATTTTACAACAGAAAGGTATGGTTTACTGGTTTTAGTATTAAAGGAAAAATATCGATAAGTGATTTTTACTTAGAAAAGCATTGTTACTGATATTACTAGAAGAACGCATTGTTAGAACTTTATATAAAATTATATCGAAATTGATTTACTATACGAAAAGCATTCTTTATGATTTTAGTATAAAAATCATTGAGACTGATTTTAGTTATAGAATAACATGTATGGATTTTAGAATAAAAAATCATTGCTCTTGAATTTTATCTAAAGTGAAAAACATGCTATATTACATAGAAAAAAGCTTCTTAGTATTTTATAAAATAATAGTGAGTAGAAGTATGAATAAGCATTGAAATGAGCAGATTTAATATTAAAATCAAATATTCATCAGGGAAAAGCGCGAACAGAAAAATAATTTTTATTCTTAAAATTTGAACGATCGTCAGCAACCATTTTAAATAAATTAGTTTGTTATATACTTTATTATTACTAAATCATATTTACTAGGTATACACACACACTACACACACACACACACACATACTGATATAACATATCATATATATATATATATAATGTGTGTGTGTGTTGTTTGTTCTGTGTGGTGTGTGTGTGTGTGTGTATGTGATGTTTTGTGGGTGTGTGTCTTTGATATTCTAAATCCAATTAACATCTCAAGTTAATACATTTTTAATTACATTTTATTAATATTAACATCTGTGACCGGGTTGGTTCATTGAAAAAAATAAATCGAAACGATACATTATGTTAGTCAGTGTTGGTCGCGCAGCAAATATCGGTTAGATATACAGAAATAGACTTGTTTCTATTTGATCTTAATTGGACATCAAATATTGGTTTTTCAAATGAAAAATCTATATTCTCTAGGTTAAGATATATGTGTATAATTCATACCGTTGTCTCAAGTGACATGAGTCAGATAATTTTATATAATAATTATAAGGCTACTTTTGTTGCTGGATGTGTTAGGTTCACGCCACATATTTTCCAAAGCAAGTGATCCTCTTAATCTACAATACCGTTTCACCGCTCCTGATAGACGCACCAAAAAAGAAACAATTACGAGATTTTATCGTGTAATAGGCATGTTTTTCTTTTGGTTTTGTTGTTTTTTCTTTATTTAATATATCCTATCCATCACCACCCCACCTGCCTCCCCCTCTGTCCTTCTCTCTCTGGTTCTCTCTCTCTCTCTCTTCTCTCTCTCTCTCTCCTCTCTCTCTCCTCTATTATCTCTCTTCTTTCTTTCTGCTCCTCTCTCGTTTCTGTTATCTGCTCTTCTCCTCTCTTTCTCTGCTCTCTCTCTCTCTTCTCTCTCTGTCTCTTCTTCTTTCTCTTTTCTTGCTCTTTCTCATTCTCTCTCTCTATCCCTTTCTCCCTCTCTCTCTCTTTCATCTTCTTCTGCTATCTGTCTTCTCTTTCGATCTTCTCTATATTATTCTCTCTATCTCTCGTCCACTCCCTCCTCCCTCTCTCTCTCTCTCTCCTTTCTCTTCCGATCTCTCTCCTCTCTCTCTCTCTTCTCTCTCTCTCTCTTCTGCTCTTTCTTTCTGATCTTCTTTCTCTATCTTACTTATCTATCTAATTATCTATTCTGTCTCTGTCTCTGTCTCTCTGTCTCTGTCTCTCGTCTCTCTCTGTTCTCTGTCTAGGTCTGTCTCTCTCTCTCTCTCTCTCTCTCTCTTCTCTTTTCTGATCTTCTTTCTCTTCTTCTGATCTCTCTCTTTCTCTTTAGATCTTCTCTCTCTCTCTCTCTCTCTCTTCTCTTCTCTCCCTCTCTCTCTCTCTCTCCTCTCTTCTTGCTGCTTTTTTCTGTCTTCTCTTCTGCTCTCTCTCTCTCTCTCTCTCTAGACCTTCCCTATATCATCTAATCTCTCTCGTGCTGACAAATCATTGGCTCAAAGTCTCCTGTTCTTAATATGCTCTTTTATTTCTCCTATCTAAAAGATCCTAACTCATCATTCATTCCTTAATAACGTAACCTTCTTCTCTACGGCCTACAATAAACAATTCTTCCTAGTTTCAAACCAATTAGATAAGATTTTAACCTATTATTGAATCAACGTAATAGATCATTATTACACACCAGATATACGTTTCAAATATCTCATCCATAATTCAAACATATCTATCTGACAGATGGATCACCCATAAGAACTACTGTACGATAATTTATGGATAGCCAAGACTCTTTGTAAGAATTATGTAACAATATTTTGACATCAGTTCATTAGATTCAAATCGGAGGAGATAGTAGAAAATTTGCCAATAACCGTTAGAGATTATGATTGATTAGTGAACCCCGACTTCACCCCTCCTTGAAGCGCGTGTATCATAGTGTAGTTATTGCTTTTTCTTCATTTACCTTGTTGAATCTGTATTAGCGTGCTTCTAAATTAAACTTATAATAAAGTGTATATTCTTTTTAATTAAATATCTACTTTATATTATGATTTAAATTGTGACATTAAGTTCAATATAATTTAGTTTTATAGTTATTGGCGCAATATATTAATTCAACTTAAGGGCGGTTAGTCATCGTAGAGTGTTCATCCTTACTCTTTCAGTAATGTAACCCAAGCAATTGGACATTATAGTCCAATTAGAAAAAGAAAGTTTATATAAAGATCTATATTCTCACCTACCCGCCCCCTCCTGCGGGTAAACAAATAATTGTGGAATGATAAGAAGACTCAAGCTTTGATTATTTAAAACATTTGATAATGGAGAAAAACAGTCTACCTTCCGCTTGTGTCAATGTCTTTTATCACTCTATTTACTGTACAATCGAATATTGAATACAATAACGCGCCTGGTGTGATTGCTTCCTAAATAATTTGTGGACGCGCATGGTTTTGCGATCGCCTAAGTGTTACACGATTTAGGTAACCAAATTTGAGAGTGTGCTAAAATGCCACTCGAGCAGAAAGTTCTATTAGTGTATTAGACTAAATTGCAACCATTCACTATACCACAGAAATAACCTGCCTCTACTTGCATTGATATAGTTCTGCAGCTCACATTTTATATTCATATATAAGATAACTATATGTATTATACTTAAGTATACTGTATTAATTAGTTTTAGGGTTATTTAATTCAAGTCTATTTACTACTTCTAAGTCTGAGGGATATTACTATCTATTATGCCTAGAGTAGTTTTGCTTTACCTTTCTCTATTTAGGAGAAGTTGAAGGAAAACAGCAACACACAGTGTTATATTTCTCATAATATCATTTATTTCAACCCAAAATTGGGGCCTTTATAATCAAGTTGATTTAATTTTTATATCTTCCCAAAATTTCGTCTCATCAGATGGTAGATTAAGATAAATTGAATTGCATAACTGAAAAATTTACTTCTAAAAAAAGTAAAAAATTTAAAAAAATTTTTACATTGTAAGACTGTCACCATGGCGACAGGAAGTCAAATGAGAAAAAAAGTTTACTCTTCAAGGTCTGGTTTCTTAGGGGGGATGGTAGTCAGACAAAATTAAACTATGAATTAAACTATTGAATGAGTCAGGAAAAGTATAGAGTAAGGATAAAACAAAAAAATAGTATATAGAATATAAAAATATATAAAGAAATATATTAAAAAAATGATATATATAGATAAAAAATTTTTTTTTAAATATATTAAAAAAATATGTTATAAAAAATATTATTACTGCTACTAACCAAATAAACAAAGTAAAACCTTAAAATATAATAGATAATATAATGTTGTATAAGTATAATATTGATAAAAATGAAAATAAAAATAAAAATAAAAAAATATATATATATATACACATATCTTACATGATAAACACATAAACACATACACATATATATATACACAAATACATACATATACAGATATAGATATATATACACACATAAATGTACATACATAAATACACATACATATATATATATATATACGCATAGACATATACACAAAACATATATATATATATATATATATACATATATATATATATATATATATGAGTTGAAAATATATCTATATGAGAAGAAAATATTTTCAAAAATATAACACACACAGTATGTTACGATCAGGGGAAACAATTTTATGTGTCAATACTTAAGTATTTCAGTATTAAACCATCTTCAGGACACTGTTAAGGAATTTTTTTGTGAGGGACAAAATGAAAGATGTTAAGTGTATTGTGAATGTGTGAATATGATGTTATTAACCGTAAAATTTTATATGTGTGATTGTTTTACGAAAGCCAATGACGTGATCAATGCATGGGCAAAAATGGAAAGTGAAGATAATAGGATGACACACACACAACACACACACACACACACACACACACTATATATACATATATATATATATATATATATATATGTTGAAATAAAATATGTTGAAATAAAAAATAAAGGAAAGAAAACATTGAATGGATAAAATAGGATTTATTTTATTTCATAATGCTTGTTCATTTTTCTTTTTTTTAATTTCTTTTTCTTTTCCACTTCTTATTCATTTCTTTTTCTTTTTTATTTCTTTTTCTTTTTTATTTCTTTTTCTTTCTCATTTCTTAATATTTTTCATTTCTCTTTCATTTTTTGGTTCATTTTTCTTTCTCAATTCTCATTTTTTTCTCTTTTTTTTCTTTTTCATTTCTCATTTCCTTTTTTCCAGATTTTTTTCTTTCCTCAATTCTTTTTCATTTTCAGTTGTTTATCATTTCTTTTTATTCTTTTTTCATTTCTTTTTCTTTTTTTCTTTTCTCCTTTCTTTTTCATTTCCATTTTTCCCCTTTCTCATTTTTTTTCCATTTCTTTTTCCTTTTTCCTTCTTCATTTTTTCCTATTTCTCATTTCTTTCTCATCTCTTCTTTAGTATTATCTGTGTCTGAGTATGGGCCAAAGTGGAGTGTTGCATGTCATGAACAGCACTGATACAAGGATTCTGTCTTTAAGCATCATGGGTCGCCACCCACAACCATCAGGTGGCCCATTTAACACTCCACTTTGGCTCAGACGGACGGTCAGAGAGGCCGCTGCAATCAACCCTAGTAAATCCCCAATCCCTTTTTATCATATGTGTGCTAGAAGGCAGAGGCTAAGGGTCTTAGTATCCTCGGTATAACATTAAACTGCATCTAATGGTGAAGTTCCAATTCTGAAGCTCTAGGGAGTGTGGAGTACCCATGCATCCCCATTACTCCCATTATATGCTAGGTTCACCATACCATCTCTTGAGCTTGCTGAATTTTCTCATCAGTGGTGGAGGTTGACAGGGGTCCTGCTCTCTCATGCGGTTCCAAGGTGACTGAGGTGGTTGAGCAGTCCATGACTCCACTTTGGCCCTTTCTTGGGCTAGACAGGCAGTCAGAGAGGCCTCTTCCGATCAATTGGCTGGTCACAATAAGCCCTAGCACCTATATGATTGCCCCACCCTTATTGCTCCTTTGGCAAACCCCAACCCTTTTTATCCTATAGGTGCTAGAAGGCGGTTGCTGTGGGTCTACATGTCCTGGGAATGATGTTAAACTCTATCTGATGGTGAGGTTCCAGTTTTGGAGGTTTGGGGGAATGTGGAGCACCCCTTCATCACCATTGCTCCCTGGTTCACTCTGAACCAGAGTGTATATTTGTATCATACCCCACTTGTATGGACTGGGCACAAGGCCACGTTTTAACGTGGGCCCACCCACAAGCCGAAGCTCATGGGTGGGAAAGAACAAAAATTGCGTCGTTGCCTTGGGGGATAGCCCCCTTGGATTGGCGCTATTATTAAACTCTTGGCAAGTCCAGCGGCCGAAGCTCGCTGGACCTCGCATTGTCGGCATTAAATGACCCACTGAAGTTGATATGCCGTAAAACAAACCAAACCAAACCAGAGCATTCCAAGGTGGATAATTACAGCCCTGATGAATATTACATCCTAATCGATTTGAATATATTGACCGAAAGGAAATATTGAATATCATTTTTGATTTTTGCTGAAACCCTCTTTTGTTTCAGTGTTTCAATATCAAAAAGATTGGTAAACATTCCGCCTTTGGTTTTCGGTGCTTCGGACTACATTCCTGGTAGTTTATAGGACCCAGGGGAATTCTTAGCAAGCACTTTGCTGAATTGTACTTTATACATCTAAAGATGCAAGGCTTTGTTATCTGAATTTGTTGCCGTCATTAACCTAAAAAATTGGGGTCAATGTAGACGCATTACATATATTTATTTACTAAGCTCACCTAAGACATGGCACAAGGCCAGAAGTATGGGGCAACCAATGAGAATTGAACTCTCTAATAATGGTCTGCTAATCTAGCTAACCATTAAACCGACATGCCCTTGGAATATCTGGGTATAGTTATTTACTAAGCTTTGAAGTGTGGGGCACCCAGTGAGAATCGAACTCACTAACACTGGTCTGGGAATCTAGCTTGCTAACCATTACACCATATATATATTTACCAACCCCTCCGCACGAGCAGGATGCAACTCTAGGTCAATTTCTTAAGCGGAGTTTAACAGGTTTGAATTCAGAGTTTTCCTTCTCCTAGACTGGTTGCCTAACCGAGGTTAAAGAGCCCAGTCTGCCTACTATTTACCCATAGCTGGAGGGAGAGTAGGATTCATACCGTTCCCAAGGGTATTAGCGCTAAGTGAAATGCAATTACCATGTCCAGGATTTGAACTCAGGGCGACGAGTCCATTTCCCATGACTTTAACCATTACACCATGTGCTTCCTTATAAGGTGCCCTGGACTATCTGGGTATAGTTATTTTCTAAGCTTAGCTCACATGTGGCACAAGGCCAGAAGTATGGGGCACCCAATGAGAATCGAACTCACTAACAATGGTCTGTGAATCTAGCTTGTTAACCATTACACCACATGAGGTGCCCATTTTGATATATAGGTATTTACTTAACGTATCTTAGATGTGGCACAAGGTCAAAAGTATGGTGCACCCAGTGAGAATTGAACTCACTAACAATGGTCTACTAATCTAGCTTGCTAACCATTACACCACATGAGGTACCCTAGAATATCTGGGTATAGTTATTTACTAAGCTTAGTCTAGATGTGGCACAAGGCCAAAAGTATGGGGCACCCAATGAGAATCAAACTCACTAACAATGGTCAGCAGATCTAGCTTACACCATGTGAGGTGCCCAAAAATCATTTATCCTACAGGTAGGATTTGGCACAAGGCCAAAAGTAAGGGGCGTCCAATGAGGATTGAACTCGCCTTTCAGTAGTAATGGTTCTGCCAGATAGCTTGCTAACCCTTACACCACAATCCGACGCTATGAGATATTGCATATATGTTAAATTATGGTCACCATTGTAAGATATGAACACGGTGAGACGAGTTCAAATCCTGGACAAGGCTGTTTGCATTTCACATAGTGCTAATATCCTTGGGAAAGGTATGAATCCAACTATTCTCCCTCCAGCTATGGGTAAATAGTAGGGCAGACTGGGCTCTTTAACCTGGCTTAGGCAACCAGTCTAGAAGAAGGAAAACTCTGAGTTTAAACCTGTTAAACTTAGCTTAAGAAACTGGCCTTGTGACACATCCTGCTCGTGTGGAGGGGTTGGTAAATATGTATATGATAAATTAATGGAGGTGTGTGGTGTTATGGTTATGATTGTTGAAATGGACACATAGCCCTAATACCCATGGGAAAGGTATGCATCCAACTAGTTTCTCCCTGCCATTACCATTTAGAATTGGGGTCTGTGTAAACACATTACATGTAGAATGAATTAATAGAGGAGCATGGTGTAATGGTTATCGTCGTATAAAATGGACATGGCGAAATGAGTTAAAGTCAGGTACGAGCCTGTTTGCATTTCACATAGCGCTAATACCCTTGGGAAAGGTATGCATACAAAAATTCTCCCCCTGCTATTACCCTTAAAGATTGGGTTCATTGTAGACACACTGCATATAAAATGAATTAAGGGAGGTGCATGATGTAATGGTTATCATCATACAAAATGGACACGGCAGAGCAATATATATATATATATATTATATTATTAAAGAAATGGATACAATAGAAACCTACTCGAGTTTCACCATTAGGATCTTCAGGGTTAAATCCACTGAATTAATTGAGGTACCGATAGATAGATATTAACAGAGATAGATAGATAGATAGATAGTTAGATAGATATTAACAGACTTAGATAGATAGATAGATAGATAGATAGATATTAACAGACTAAGATGTTACGTTATTCAATGAACACATGTGTAATCGGATGCAATTAATCAGTACCTCGATTAATTCAGTGGATTTAACCCTGAAGATCCTAATGGTGAAACTCGAGTAGGTTTCTATTGTATCCATTTCTTTAATAAATTTGCTATACTTTGTATTGAGCACTTTGTATTTGTTTTATCGCGGACTTAACCCCTGGGTTCTGTGCACCTCCAATGATCGTGCCCATATTCACCGGTAAGCCACCTTTTATCTATATAAATACAATATATATATATATATATTATATATATATATATTTGAACTCGTCCAACAACACATGCAACACCCTCTGTTTAAAACAACATCTTACAACACCCTCTGGTCAAAAATGAGATCATCCAAGATGAAATGCAAAAATGTAAATCCTGACTATCTGGCTTTGCTTATCTGCCGAATTCTTATTTCTTATAAGTATCGTCACCTTAGCTAAATAATGGACCATTCCGTTCTTTAATATAAAGAAAGAAAGGTAAAGAAATAGGGCCTGATATATAAAAAAATATAATAAGAATGAAAGAAAGAAAGAAAGAAAGAAAGAAAGAAAGAGAGTAATGAAAAGATAATGAAAATATGAAAAGAAAGAAAGAAAAGAGAAAGAGAGAGAGAGAGAGAGAGAGAGAGAGAGAGAGAGAGAGAGAGAGCATTAAATCAAGATTATTATACTTTTTACATATTGAGGTAACCCAATAGCTCTTAAGTAAACATATCAAAGATTGTAATGATTAAATTATCATACTGTGGTATTTCCACAGGTTCTGCTAGTCTATCTTATTTTCTATCGATCTATCTATCTATCTATCTATCTATCCATCTATCTAAGTCTGTTAATATCTATCTATCTATCTATCTATCTATCTATCTAAGTCTGTTAATATCTATCTATCTATCTATCTATCTGTCTGTCTGTTAATATCTATCTATCTATCTATCTATCTATCTAAATCTGTTAATATCTATCTATCTATCTAAGTCTGTTAATATCTATCTATCTAAGTCTGTTTATATCTATCTATCTATCTATCTATCTATATATCTAAGTCTATTAATATCTATCTATCTATCTATCTATCTATCTATTTAAGTCTGTTAATATCTATCTATCTATCTATCTATCTATTTAAGTCTGTTAATATCTATCTATCTATCTATCTATCTATCTGTCTGTCTGTTAATATCTATCTATCTATCTATCTATCTGTCTGTTTATCTATCTATCTATCATCTATCTAATCTAATCTGTTAATATCTATCTATCTATCTATCTATCTATCTAAGTCTGTTAATATCTATCTATCTATCTATCTATCTGTCTGTTAATATCTATCTATCTATCTATCTATCTATCTAAGTCTGTTAATATCTATCTATCTATCTATCTATCTATCTATGTAAATCTGTTAATATCTATCTATCTAAGTCTGTTAATATCTATCTATCTAAGTCTGTTAATATCTATCTATCTATCTATCTATATATCTAAGTCTGTTAATATCTATCTATCTATCTATCTAT
Source organism: Doryteuthis pealeii (assembly GCA_023376005.1). Lineage (NCBI taxonomy): Eukaryota > Metazoa > Mollusca > Cephalopoda > Myopsida > Loliginidae > Doryteuthis > Doryteuthis pealeii. Next base: position 10,152,332 of record CM042168.1, on the reverse strand, counting down.
CTATCTATCTATCTATCTCTGTTAATATCTATCTATCTATCTATCTATCGCTGTTAATATCTATCTATCTATCTATCTATCTATCTATCTCTGTTAATATCTATCTATCTATCTATCTATCTATCTATCTATCTATCTATCTATCTAAGTCTGTTAATATCTATCTATCTATCTCTCTATCTATCTAAGTCTGTTGATATCTATCTATCTATCTATCTATCTATTTCTCTATCGATCTATTCATATAATGAACACGCCCCCACCATGACACACTGAAAAACACTCTGACCTTTATCGTGTCAGGAAATAAAAAAACAATTGAACCCCAATCCAGCTGTTCTTTTTTTTTTTAACATATTATTTTCTTTTTTGTTCTTATTTTTTGCACTTTTTTTAAAAATTGCAACATTTTGTACACAATGCTAGCAGATGTGTGCACATGCAATGCACCCACTCGTTTGCATTGTTGCAACGTAGAATAGTTAACACATGAACGCATATTTGGTTCATCAAATTAAACAATTAAAAAATAAACATATTTTGGAGGAGCCTCCTTGTCTATCATTTTGTTGTATGCATCTACCCAACCTATCCACCACAAGCAGGATGTGACACAAGATCAGTTTTTTAAGCTGATTTGAATTCACAGTTTTCCTTCTTCTAGACTAGTTACCTCACCAAGGCTAAAGAACACAGATAGACTATCTCTTTGTATATATATATTTACCAACCCCTCTGCACGAGCAGGATGTGACACAAGGTCAATTTCTTAAGCGGAGTTCAACAGGTTTGAATTCAGAGTTTTCCTCCTCCTAGACCGGTTGCCTAACCAAGGTTAAAGAGACCAGTCTGTCCTACTATTTTACCCATAGCTGGAGGGAGAGTAGAATTCATACCTTTCCCAAGGGTCTTATCTCTTTGTATAAGATGTAAGAGATTATTATCTCTTTGTATAAGATGTAAGAAAAATCGCCACTTCTATTTATGGACTTTACCAACAGTACCAGTCACTTTCAGAATAAATTGGCTAATGAGGACAAAAATCACTTAAGAACGTTTACACTGTCATCAAACACTTCCTGGTTGAACTTTCAGTAATTTCACCTTTAGTTGGCTAAATTCCTAGCAGATAAGGCAGTTAGAGTAACCTCCCTTGACTTTCAATTTGAAACAAGCTGGTGGCTATTTTGAAAGTCTCCTTGCGAAATAAACAAATCTTAGAAACTTTTTCGAAAACATTACAACTGCATACTTTAAGACATGAATATCATAAAATGTGTTCTTGATAACAATTAAGTTCATTTCAGGTGATTTTATGCTATGAATTTAGCCAACTGACTTTGAATTTGAAACAAGCTGGTAGCCATTTTGAAAGTCTCCGTGCGAAATACACAAATCTTAGAAACTTTTTTCGAAAACAATACAACTGCATGCTTTAACACAAAAATATCATAAAATATGTTCTTAATAACAATTAAGTTCATTTCAGATAATGCACACGTACAATTTTATGCTAGGAATTTAGCCAACTAAAGGTGAAAATTACCGAACTTTCTTCCGGGAAGACTTATCTTCGGATTAACACCAGGGTCTAACCACGGACGTCTGATTTATAAATTACAATGAAAACTACAGACTTGGATTACCGACTGGATCCTGTAAATAACGGCAGAACAACTAGACCCCATACATATAGCTTCACTGATTCTAACACACAGTCTGCGCTACTAATAACCCATAGATGGGGGAGGGGATAAACAGATATTCATACCTTTCCAAGAGTATTAGCGCAAAAGGAAATGCAACTTATGTCGTCCAGGATTCAAATTCAAGTTGTAAATTCCTAATCAAACATTTTTGGAGAGTTCATGTCTCGATGAGTGCTCCGTGCCACTAGCCTTGTGCTAAACTATGCCAAACTTAATAAATGATTGTTATCTGATGAGATACGCAGATTAGCTGAAAGATAGCAGAAGGTTATGAATAGGTAGGAAACCCTTAACATGTCCAATATTAAAAACTTTCCAATCATATATGGGCTGTTTTGAGGCAAATCTATCTCTGAATTCAAACCTTTTAAACTCCGCTTAAGAAATTGACCTAGTGTCACATCCTGCTCATGCAGAGGGATTGGTAAGTATATATATAAACGGAATACAAATTTAACAAGTCAGTCTGCCTTTACCCACGGGGGTAGTAGGAAGTAGACCGACCACTCGGTATGTAAGAAGGAGAGACGTCGCCCAACACCACGGTGGGCCTTTTCCCCCGCCGTTGTGTAATGAACTTTCCTCTCAGCACGTAGCAGTCGGCCTTCCACCCACCACAAGTGACGAACCTTACCGCGACTTTTGATGAATAGTGGCTTCAGCAACCGTCCCGACACGAGAGTTGCTGATAACATCTAGAGACGCGACAACTCTCCGGCCATTCGACCTGACTGCTGACTCGGTCCAACATTCGACTCAACCTGCCGAATTACAACCTTCTGCTGACTGCTATCCGGTTATTCTATCCGACCGGCCATTTCGACCAATGAACGTGTCATTCGTCTTCCGGTTGTGAGTAATTAACACCTTTCTTGATTTATCTGCCGGTGGAATAAATTACTTTGTTGTAGCTAACTATATCCACGTGTTTGTTATTCCTCCATTTTCTGTCTGACTTGTGTCTTCATTTATAGTAATTGTGGACCATATGACCTTTAGGCACCCCTTTTTGATCTCGATTAAGAAAGGACATGTTTTTCATTTACACCGTCAATATCCGGTTGTTTTAACAGACGATTTTTAGATTTAAAAAAAAATTATAAAACCAACCTCTAACCCTAACCCTAACCCCTAACCCCTAACAAACAACCGGATATTGACAGTGTAAATGAAAAACGTCCTTTCTTAATCGAGATCAGAAAGGGGTGCCTAAAAGTAATATGGTCCGTAATTCAAAATATTGTTAGTGGGGTCGGAATCCACTCTCACCGGTCCCCGACAGTTTAAAGGCATGACAACACTTTTTGGGTTATCTAATGCTGACGTCAATCTTTTTCAAGGGATTTTTCAATTTTAATAAGATAATGGTAATCATCTGTATAAATGGTAGCTTCAAGTATGTAATTACCCAACCCCTCCGCCATGTGCAGGATGTGACACAAGGTCAATTTTTAGTGGAGTAAAATTGGGTTTTTGATTAAGAGTTTTCCTACTAAACCAGTTGTCATAACAAGACTAAAGAGTCCAGTCATGACTACTATTTACCCACAGCTGAGGGGCGAAGAGATAGATTCATGCCTTTCCCAAGGAGATTACCATGTTGTCCAGGATTTGAACTAGAGTTACCGATTCCGTTTCCTGTGCTTTGTCTGACAGACTTCTTTTTGTGGGATTATTTAAAGGAGTGTGTATATCTGAATAAGCTTAAGATATTGCTACGGCTCAAGAATAATATTCACGCAGAGCTAAGAGGATTGACCCCAGAAACCTTGAGAAACGTAATACAAAGTGCTCGAATTAAAGTGCAACTTTTTATCCATGAAAATGGAAACAATCTGGCTGATATAATTTTTCAAAAATAGCTCAAGATCTATTTCCTTGGATTATATTTTATGACACAAAATACTTAATGATTAATTTTTTTATGTGTCAGTCTTTTATGGGACACCCGGCAAAACTTGCAAATCGGTCGGAAAATTAAAACACATTACAGGGCGACTCAGAAAAAAACAGAACCTAAAATATTTATCTATATTCCCATTAAACTAACCCTAAACTCCAACCTTAACCCTAACCCTTATCTGGCCCTAAACCCTAACCCTTACCCCCTAGTTAAAATTAACAGATTTATTACAAAATTTGTGGGTTCTGTTTTTTCTGGGTCACCCTGTATACAGGGTGACCCAGAAAAAACAGAACCCAAGTTATTTATTTATTTTCCCATTAAACTAACCCTAACCCTAAACCTAAACCTCCCTAGTTAAAATTAACAGTTTTATTACAAAATTTGTGGGTTCTGTTTTTTCTGGGTCACTTTAATTTTCCGACCGATTTACAAGTTTTGCCGAACAACGATCTATAGGTTAAATCGAACTTAACGGACCTAAATTCCACCATCGTATGTCACCGCACCGAAAGAAAAAAAAATCAGGGAATTCACCGAATTTAATGAAATTTTCAGTGTTGATATATTAATGAATGAAAGCTATAATGCACGAGTTATTTTATTTAAAAACTTTTACATTTTTTCAGGTCAGTTAACTTTGAACCGTGTATCTTTGAGGCGTAACACAGATTCTCAAAGATACGTGGTTCAAAGTTAACTGACCTGAAAAAAAATAAAAAGTTTTTAAATAAAATAACTGATTCATTATATCTTTTATTCAGTAATATATCAACACTT
>CM042168.1:10117940-10142940 GCA_023376005.1 Doryteuthis pealeii | reverse complement strand
GCTAACCCGGCTCCTAAGTATTGTAATTAAGTAAATATATATACACATCTTATTATAATGGAGATTGTGTGTTTTTCTGTCTGTAACCGAAACTATATTACGACTCAAGTCATAATTCCCTTAGTTATTGACATCACATTCTCAATGATTTTATTTTTTATTTAAACCTCAGTTATTAATAAAATTGTTTTACATTATTAATACTGTTAACCATATCTGCATACTAATAACATGCAATTGTATTTATATATACAACAAAATAGCGGTTTACAGTGTGAACGGGAAGGTTAATTTGCATATTGATATTAAAAATGTGATTTTAATAAATATGTGCTTGGTATTATTAATTTCTAATTGTTTGGTTTTATCTTAATGTATATGAGCAAAAATCTCTTCAATAAATTTTAAATGAAATCCATTAACAAGAAAAAATAACTGTCATTTTATTCTTTACTTCCTCTTTTAACTAAATACTTAAATTAGAAAAAATAAAAATAAAAGACGAGAGTGATGGAAGAGTAAGTTTCAGTTGTTCCATTTTTCGATTATACCCTCCTCCTGTTTCAAATCTTTTTATATGCATTCTTATTTTGTTTCATTAGCCTTTCTAATTTAATACGATATTTTATTACATAAAAACTTAAATACTTGCACCCGGAGGGTGCATATATTTGCTAGTTATTCTAATTAAGTAAGCTCAGTCAGTAGAGCGTTCGGCTAGAAACCACAAGGTTCCTAGTTCGATGCCCACCCTCGCCAACTCAGCGTATGAGTAGCACAGGGATCTGTGGGGTAAAGTAAGGAGCTGATGGTAGGCGTGGCGCTCCACCTCAGATGCTAAAATAATCTCCTTGGTCTAGAGCTAGGGAAAAGACTCCCTCACTGCATGGCTGATACCGACATTAGGCCGCCCCGACGACTTAGCTTAACGAATATACACATTAAATATCACCACGGCTTGGTTTTTGAGCAACAATAATAAAGATTTGATTTATATTTGTGAAATGATTAAAAAATAAAATTCAAATGATAACAGTATGCAATATTTTTTGCGTTTAAAATCTTGAATAGTAGACATTAACGTTTATTTTCAGAGTGGCTTGATCAATGCAAGGTCTTTTTTTTTTCATAGGGATTTAAATGGGGCCTCCCATGAGGATTCAACTCGTGATTCAGTAATAATGGATCTGCGGGACTAACTTAAAAAAAAGCCCTCTACCCAGGCGACGCCGGGTAGCCGCTGCTAGTATGAAATAAAGGTCAGCCCTGTTTTATTAATGTGGATTGGTTGGTTTTGTATTTTAGAACCAATAGAAAGAAAAGGTAAAAGACGCGCCAAATTCAAAAACTTCTACAATTTTGGAAAAACAAAATTAAAAAAAAATAATTAAGCAATCTCTAGAATCTGATTGGATAAGGCAACTCACGATTGAGTAATAATGGATCCGCGGGACTAACTTTAAAAAAGTTTCATGGTTTCAATCATTCCTTTTTGATATTAATCATTTAAGGTGGAGCGCCACACCTACCATAAGCTTCCCACTTTACCATGCAGATCCAAGCTGTGCTACTCATGTGCTGAGCTGGCGAGCTGTAGATTGTGGTGTGGTGATGCCTGTCGATTAGTAAAAACAATTAAGCAATTATCCGCCTGTAAACAAACAGGCCGTTCAGTCTTCCCGATTCCCATATCCCTGCCTTTTTTTTTTTTGCGATCTGACACACCCGGCCGCAAATAATATCTCCTGAGATTCGGGAATCGCATTTTCTCAGTCGGTAGAGCACACGACTAAGGACTGCAAGGTTCCTGGTTGGATACCGGTTCCCGCCAACTCCACGCATAAATAACTCAGATTGGGTAAATCTGACCTGTGCGGAGTCAGAAGTTGACTGTAGCTGTGGCGCTCCACCTTATCAAAAAATCTTCTAGGTCTAGCACTGGGGAAAAGGGGATGGACTCCCTCGTTGTTTGACTGATACCAACAATAGGCCGCCCCACCAACTTTTTACTTTTATGATATCGAGTATTCACGTATTCCTATCAAATACAAATGACCGCTCTGTCGGCTGCACCGTTAGAATGCACCAACTGCACCTCTGCAGAGGGGTAAGACTCCCCCAAATGGGGCCACCTGTTGGCCGTGGGTGGCGACCTGTGATGCTTAAGGACGGAGTCTTGGTGGATGAGCAGTCCATGACCTGCAACACTCCACTTAGACCCTTACTTAGGCTAGATGGGCGGACGGAGACGCCCCCTCCGATCAATCGGCTGGTCACGCCAAGCCCTAGCACCTATATGATTGCCCCAACCCTATTGCGCTTATGGCAAGCCCCATCCCTTTTTATCATATGGGTGCTAGAAGGCGGTGGCTGAGGGTCTACATGTCATAGGAATGACGTTAAACTTTATCTGATGGTGAGGTTCCAGTTTTGGAGGTTTGAGGAATGTGGAGCACCCCTTCATCACCATTGCTCCCTGGTCCACTCTGACCTGGAGTGGTAGTACCTGTTAGGGTCCCATCTATGGGTTAAATAGAAAATGTATTTATAAAAAAAATTGTGTATCCATTAAGAATGAATTTCTTTCAAAATTTTATCGGCATTAAATGACCCACTGAGGTTGATATGCCATAAAACAAACCAAATACAAATGACTATATGGTTTCAAGTAATTATTTTTATTTAATGATAGGTATTTGTGTCGGAATCGAACCAGGAACCTTGGAGGTGTCATCAGTGTATGCTCTATCGACTGAACCAAACCGGCTCTAAGTTGGCGTCTATTCTAATTCCATTTTAATTCCCACGTGATGGAGATGCTGGGATGGGGATGCTGGGATGGAGTAGAGCAGTATTGGTGATTTTTTTCTTCTTTCTTTCTTTTGCCTGTGTGGGTGTCAGCTTGTGGGAGCGGCAGTCGTTATCGATAAGGATTATTGGAATCTCACAATGTATAGAATTAACAACACAAAGGTCTAATCGACACGAATCAAGATGGCTGGAGGGATTCTGATAGAACATTTATTGATTTTGACTGATTGATTTTAACGGCACGTCAACCCGTACAGGCTAGGCAATTGCGTTCACTATACATTCAACTTTAGACTTTTTTGCACAGTTGCTTTTAATAGTTTTTTTTTCTCTCTCAGTTATATTATATCAAGGTGGAGGCACGTAGGGTAATGGTTACGGTTGTAGGAAATGGAGACGGCAATACGAGTTCAGATCCTGGACGAGGCTGTTTAGATTTCCCATAGAACTAATACCCTTTTTTTCTGTTTTATGATATCAAGTTCGAGGCACGTGGTGTAATGGTTACCCTTGTAGGAAATGAACACGGCAACACGAGTTCAAATCCTGGACGAGGCTGTTTAGATTTCCCATAGAACTAATACCCTTTTTTTCTGTTTTATGATATCAAGTTCGAGGCACGTGGTGTAATGGTTATCGTTGTAGGAAATGGAGACGCCAAATCAAACCCTGGTCGAGGCTGTTTAGATTTCCCATAGAACTAATACCATTGGGAAAGGTATGATTCCAACTATTTTCTCTCCAGCTATGTGTAAATCGTATGGTAGACTGGGCTCGTTAACCTTGGTATAGCAACTAGTCTAGAAGAAACATTTTGAATTCATACCTTTTTAACTCTCCCTAAGAAATTGACCTTGTGCCACAGCCTACTCGTGCAGAGGGGTTGGCAAATACATATATGATATCTAGTTTTCATATCTAATCCAGAATTGGACTAATTAGCAACCAGAGAGTCCACAACTCTTGAAGACATGGAGTGACGTCATCGTCGTCTGCGACGGATTTCTAAAAGGAAGGAAAAGGACTCGTGTGGAAGGTTTGGCATATATATATATATATATATATATATATATATCTGTAGGGCAGACTGGGCTCTTCAGCCTTGGGTAAGTAACCAGTCTAGAAGAGGGATAACTCTGAATTCAAAATTCCCTCCAGCTATGGGTTAAATAGTAGGTCAGACTGAGCCCTTCAGCTTTGGGTAGGTAACCAGTCTAGGAGAGGCATAACTCTGAATTCAAAATTCCTGAGGTCGGTCGTTGATTGGGTTTGTGGCATTCCTTAATGCACCAATTCTTTCTTATCGACTGTGCCAAAAAGTGTGGATGGTCCAACACAAGCCTTCACCACTATATATAAAATCACTGTGTGGGTGTTCATTGTGTGTGTGAACCCTCATGCGTCGAAAAATCAACGAGAGAGTCCATAATATATATATATATATATATATATATATATATATATATATATATATATATATATATATATGAGAAGTAAACAAACAGACGATGTGTTTTGATATGGCTTCTGATATTCATCATAAAGTGGAATATAACCTACTTCTAAAGAAAACGAAAAATCTGGGAAGTGCTTGCTGGTGTAATGGTTAGAGTCTCTTCCTGTCAGCTTGACAGTCAGGGTTTGAGTCACACAAAGCGGTCTTCCTGTCTATAGCTCTGCTGATGAGGCCTAATAGGCTGAAATGTACATATATAGATTGATTTTTCTCGATTTGTTTAGCCTTACATTTGAATAGGTATTCCCATCTAATTCATTAATTATTCATTAATTAAGTTTCAAAAATTAGGTACGACTTTAATTAAGCACATATTCTCCCCCAATATATATATATATATATATATATATATATATATATATATACCAACCCCTCCGCACGAGCAGGATGCGACACAAGGTCAATTTCTTAAGCGGAGTTCAACAGGTTTGAAATCAGAGTTTTTCTTCTCCTAGTCCGGTTGCCTTACCAAGGTTAAAGAGCCCAGTCTGTCCTACTATTTACCCATAGCTGGAGAGAGAGTAGGATTCATACCTTTCCCAAGGGTATTAGCGCTAAGTGAAATGCAATTACCACGTCAAGGATTTGAACTCAGGGTGACGAGTCCATTTCCCATGACTCTAACCATTACACCACGCACTTCATATATATATATATATATATATATATATATATATATATATATATATATATATATATATATATATATATATATATATATATATATATATATATATATATATATATATATATATATACCCCTCCGTACGAGCAGGATGCGACACAAGGTCAATTTCTTAAGCGGAGTTCAACAGGTTTGAATTCAGAGTTTTCCTTCTCCTAGACCGGTTGCCTAACTAAGGTTTAAAAACCCAGTCTGCCCTACTATTTATCCATAGCTGGAGAGAGAGTAGGATTCATAGTTTTCCCAAGGATATTAGCGCAAAGGGAAATGCAGTTACCACATCCAGGATTTGAACTCGGGGCGACGAGTCCATTTCCGATGATTTTAACCATTACACCACGTTTGGCATATATATATATATATAGTATTCCTATCTAATACAAATAATTTCCATGCAGTTGTATGGTTTCAGGTATTCCTATCTGCTGACGTATCTTAGGTATAAGATATAAGCAAAATCGCCACTTTTATTTATTGATTCTGACAAGCAGCAGCGAGGTTCCGGTAGGAATTGGCCAATAGTAGGACAAAGAATCATTAAAGATAGTTTGTACTGTGCTCAAAATCATTTAATGTCAGGAAGATCTTACCAGAAAGACTTATCCAGAGCTTATTACAGACGTCGGACTTATATATCATCAAAAAGACGACAGACTTTGGATTAACACCAGGTTTCTTTGAAGAACAATAGCATAACACCTACCAAAATGGCTTCAAGTATTCTAACAATATCCTAATCTTATTATAATGGAGATTGTGTGTTTTTCTATCTGTTACCGAAACTAAAGTCACAATAGTCTTTTATGTCACATTCTCCGTAGTTTTATTTTTTAAAGCCTTAATTATTAATGAAATTGTTTTACATTACTAATACTGTTGGTCATATATAAAAAGTAAGTAAAGTCAACGGGGCGGCCTAAAGTCGGTATCAGCCAGTCTGTTGGTCATATATACATACTAATAAATACAGTTATACTTATATATACAACAAAATATATATTTTATAAATATATATATACATGTGTGTACATGAATTACTCCGACAAAGAAGTTATAAGATATAACAAACATAGACTTTAATAGGTGAGCACATAGAAATACATTCAGAACAGGAATACATATACTCATCACAAAAGGTATAGCAATACATAGATTACAGATACCTAAACATATATATGAAGAATGCAGGACTTACGTCCTAAAAAAGGGAGATACAGAGTATTTGCAGGAATGTCACTTACTGATAGCTGGTTGGGGGCAAAGCATCCCCCACCCACACTTAAAGGTAAGAGGCACAATCGTCTAAACCATGTGAAGTGTTTGCTTGTCCCAGAGGAAGAGAGTTAGAATTTTCCTGGGCTTCCATTTAAATAGTCTAGCCCTCTACTGGCGAAAACCTGCAGCAAGAGAAGATAATTCTTCTGGACCCCACATCGCTCCAAACAGGAGCAGACAGTCGCTATATCTTGATATTAAACTCTACAACTTAACAATGTGAACGGGAAGGCTAATTTGCATATTGATGTTAACAATTTGATTTTAATAAATATGTGCTTGGTGTTGTTGATTTCTGATTGTTTGATTTTATCTGAACAAATATGAACAAAAATCTCGGGGACAAATTTTAAAATAAATCAATTAACAAAAATAAATAATTGTAATTTCATTTTTTACAACTAATTTAACTAAATAGTTAAATTAAAAAAAAAGAATAGCAATGAAAGACGGGAGTGATGGTAAAGTAAGTTTCAGCTGTTCTATTTTTCGATTATACTTCCCTCTATTTCAAATCTTTTCATCTGCATTCCTATTTAGTTTCCTTAGCCTTTCTAATTTGATATAATATTTTATTACATACAGAGGGTGCATATATTTAAGTTGGAGTCATACATATAGATAAATAGAGAGAGAAGAAAGCATACATAGTGATATATATATATATATATATATAAGAAGTAAACAGACGATGTTTGTGATATGGCTATTTTAAACCGACAATATTTGGGAGAATATGTGCTTAATTGAAGTCGAACCTAATTTTTGAAAGTTAATTCATTAATAATTAATTAGGCGGGATTTTCGAATCACACACAGGGCGGTCTTCGTATCTATAGCTCTGCTGATGAGGCCTAATAGGCCGAAATGTACATACAGAGATTGATTTTTCTCGATTTGTTTAGCCTTACATTTAAATAGGTAAATCCCGCCTAATTAATTATTAATGAATTAACTTTCAAAAATTAGGTTCGACTTCAATTAAAGCACATATTCTCCCAAATATTGTCGGCTGAAAATAGCCATATCACAAACATCGTCTGTTTGTTTACTTCTCGTAAGTTCGTGTAGAGGTCACTTAAGAGGAATATAAACACCTACTACTTAACAAAACGAAGAAATCTTGCTAAGTCCGTTTGGTGTGGAGGTAAGACGCTTGCTTGTCAATTTGGTAGTAAGAGATGATTCTATATGTGATTTCTAAGACACACTGTATTATTATTGTATGATCCAGTATGTACAAATACAGTGAATCTTTAAATCACTAAAAAGAGCTCAATGTATAATAATCTTTATAGATTATATATAGAGCAATATTTATCTTTGAAAGGAAGGAAAAACTCAACACCGTTATTCCATAATGAATTTATTTCGACCAAAATTGGGGCCTTTATAAATCTAAGTTAATTTAATATAGTCTCATCAGATGGTAAATCAAAATAATAAAATTATATATAATATATATATATATATATATATATATATATATATATATATATAAAATGTTGTTCTGGTTCCAACGGGAGAAAATTCAATATTTTATAAAAAAGGAAGGTCCGCAAAATGTATTTTGTTCTCAGAAAAAATTTTTAATTCTTTTTGTTTTACATGTGCAACACGTGTTTCAGGTCCGCAAAATGCATTTTGTTCTCAGAAAATGTTTTTAATTCTTTTTGTTTTACATGTGCAACACACACACACACACACACACACACACACACATATATATATTATATATATATATATATATATATATATATATATATATGAGTAGCACAGGGATCTGTGCGGTAAAGTAAGGAGCTGATGGTAGGTGTGGCGCTCCACCTCAGACGCCAAAAACAATCTCCTTGGTCTAGCGCTATTGAAAAGGGGATAGACTCCCTCGCTGACTGGCTGATATCGACTTTAGGTCGCCCCGACGACTTTACTTTTTACTTTTATATATATATATATATATATATATATATATATATATATATATATATATATATATATATATTTCTATTGGATGTCCTCTCTTGCGCTACAAGGACAAATTGAAGGACAATTTGAAACGCCTCGATATTGACCTGAGTGCTTGGCAAGATCTAGCATCGGATCGGAAGGAATGGCGTAAGACATGTTTCGCTAGACTAAAGAGCTTTGAACAAAATAGACTGAAGCATAGAGATCGGCTCCGCCTAACTTTAAAAGAAAAACATTTAACTCCTGCCTTGGAGCATTTCGTTTCATGGCTCGCAGCAGGGCTGGGCTGCTGTCACACTCGAGGAAATACAAAATGTCTTCTTGGCACCATGCACAACATGGGAAGAATCAAATCACTCACTGCTGACCCTCAACTATCGTTCACAATAGGAGAGTCCACACATACATAAATATATATACAAAGGGTAGAGCTCTCTAGGGGTGACTTAATTTAACTTTCACTGCATAAAGCATAAGGCAATGATCGTCTGTTTACAGACTGGATATCTCTGTTGATCGTAAAATATATAAACAAATGTATGTATTTAATAGTTTAAACACCACCCCTTTACGGCAGCTGTCAAATGGCTGAGAGGTTAACGAATCGGGCTGACGAAAAATCAGTCGGATTTCGCTCACGGTCAGAGGTAGTTGTTGTGTCTAGTCACACCGAGGAGACATGAAACGCCGAAACACAGTGTCTGTGGATGATTATATATATATATATATATATATATATATATATATATATATATATATATGACAACAGAGATAGAGACATACGTAGATATATAGATAAAGACATGGAAGAAGACATACAGAAATATACGTGGGTCATTCGATATATAAGTTGATTATTGCCTTAGGAATTAGCAAGGGAAATTACTGTTACAGTTTCACTGTAATAGAATTAACAGTGCAAATGTCTAATCGATAACAAAAAAAAACCCGCACCTGACCAACATCAATACAAGATCGTACTAATAGACAAAATCGAAAGTCCAGTTACACAGAGAGAGAGAATGAGAGAGAGAGAGAGAGAGAGAGAGAGAGAGAGAGAGAGAGAAATGCAACATTTGCTATTCGACACGTCTATTCTTTTCCTATATATTGGCATCGCTTTCTGTAGATGGGATATTGCTACCACGGTATATAACCGGTCTATTAATTTTAGAGGTTTGCCATTATATGAGCCGATAGGCCCCATCTTTATTATGTTAGACGTAGCAGATTTTGGCGGCTAGTCGATGGGAGCAGACGTAATGGTCGTCTGTCCTGAAGTAAGCCATCTTCTCACCGCGGCTATTAAATGGAAGATTTACTTTTCGACAAGTCTATTCTTTTCCTATATATTGGCATCGCTTTCTGTAGATGCGATATTGTTACCGCGGTATATAAACCGGTCTATTAATCTTAGAGGTTTGACATTATATGAGCAGATAGGCACCATCTTTATTATGTTAGAGTTAGCAGATTTTGGCGGTTAGTCGATGGGAGCAGACGTAGTGGTCGTCTGTCCCGAAGTAAGCCATATTCTCACTGTGGCGGTTGAATGGAAATTTTTTTTCGACAAGTCTTATGTACTGACATCGCTTTCTGTAGATGCGAAATTGCTACCGCGGTATATAAACCGGTCTATTAATCTTAGAGGTTTGACATTATATGAGCAGATAGGCACCATCTTTATTATGTTAGAGTTAGCAGATTTTGGCGGTTAGTCGATGGGAGCAGACGTAGTGGTCGTCTGTCCCGAAGTGTCTCACTGTGGCGGTTAAATGGAAGATTCATTTTTCAATAAGTCTGTTCTTTTCCTATGTACTGACATCGCTTTCTGTAGATGGGACATTGCTACCGCGGTATATAAACCGGTTTATTCATTTTAGAGGCTTGCCATTATATGAGCAGATACACATCATCTTTATTATGTTAGAGTTAGCAGATGTTGGCGGTTAGTCGATGGGAGCAGACGTAATGGTCGTCTGTCTTCAAGTAAGCCATTTTCTTACCGCGGTGGTTGAATGTTCGGGTTTTATAAAGACGTCTAAGAAAAAAAAGAAACTAAGTCTTGCGTTGATCATTGAAAACAAAAGTAATGAGCACGGACAAACCACAACCGGAGCCCAGAACAAAAGAAACCCTTATAGACCAGAGGAAGAGACCGGGGAAGGTTAAATCGAACTTAACGGACCTAAATTCCACCATCGTATGTCACCCCGCCGAAATAAAAAAAATACCAAACATCAGGGAATTAACCGAATTCAATGAAATTTTCAATGTTGATATATTAATGAACCACGTATCTTTGAGAATCTGTGTTACACCTCAAAGATTCGTGGTTCAAAGTTAACTGAACGGAAAAAATGTAAACGTTTTTGAATAAGATAACTGATGAATTACATTATTTATTCATTAATATATCAACACTGAAAATTTCATTAAATTCTGTTAATTCCCTGATTTTTAGTATTTTTTTCTTTCGGTGCGGTAACATATGGTGGTGGAATTTAGGTCTGTTAAGTTCGATTCAACCACAGGGAAATCAACCAAAAGAAGATGGCCAGTGAAACAGTTCTGTCCCCCCCCCTCTCTCTCTCTCTCTCTCTTGTCAAATATTTGTTCATATCTGCACCAAACTCTATTTTTTCTTCTTCATCACACGTTTTCTCACTTTTCTTGTTGCAGTTAAAATTTAAATTTAAATTAAATAAAATAGATACGGCTGGACAAAACCTTAAAATCATTTTGTAAGGTTACTAAAAAGGGATTCTTTGATCTCATTTAAGCTGGGTTGCTGGTTGTGAAATTTATCATAGAAATACATTTCAAATTATCCTGGATCTCTCTCTCTCTCTCTCTCTCTCTCTCTCTCTCTCTCTCTCTCTCTCTCTCTCTCTCTCTCCTCCAGAGAAACTAACATTATATAGCGAGGAGGTAGTCAAGAGATACATAGAGGGAAAGAAAGTGATAGACAGAGAGTAAAGTAAGAGAATGGTCGTTTTTTAACTTAATTGCAAATTACGACTAATTAGAAACAATTAAAACAAAAAGTTTTTCAAACATAATTCAATCCTAAAAGTAAGGAATAATTTAGTATAATTTTTTTGTCATTAAACTAAACAGTAAAAAAGAAGCAAAAGTTGATTAACTCAACTTTAGTATAATAATATACATATACATACATACATACATATATAAAACACACGGAGAATATAATTTAAATTTAAAACATTTAAAATCCTGATGTTAATGATTTGCAGACTCCACATTGATGGAGAAAACTTTCTTGTGGGCGTTGAAGATTACGTTTCCCGGATGGTGGTGGGAGACATTTGCTGGAAATGGGATTTAAAGAGGCACCGATAAAAACAACTAAGAGAACACAAGAGAAAAGGTAAATACAGTCATATATATATATATATATATATATATATATATATATATATATATAGAAACTTTACCACCCTCCCTTAATCTACCCCTGTGCCCATCTACTCCCAACCTCTCTCTACTTCCTGTAAACTACCCTCTCTTGTTTCATGTCTGCCCCTATCCTCCCTCCCTTCACTTTGCTACTAACTCACCCCCCTCACCAAATCACTTGTACTTGCACGTAATTTTGCTTTCAATAAAAAATCATTTGACTGATGATGTCCGTATAAATCGGACGAAACGTTTCAACTCTTAGATTTGTTTTGAGTTATCATTTCTTGTTCACTATCCTTTTACCTACCTCATACTGTCGGATTCTACTACACCCATGCTATTTCATATATATATATATATATATATATATATATATATATATATATATATATTCTTTGTTGGGGTACCAATTTTCTTGGTCCAAGGTGATTCTAGGCTGGTCCTATTCTCTAACAGTAGTTTTTTGTAGAATTCAGGTTCCGTAAGAGAGCTCAATGCATAATTTTTATAAACAGAGCAAATTTATTTGTGAATAAAAAGGCATTAATACCAGGGGTATCGTGATTATGGACCATTTCCACTCGTGGGTATCTGAGGCCCAATGAGTTTCGTCAGACCACTTCTTTATTCAGACTGGCAAATAGCCAAATTCAGCTTGCATTTATACATTTCTCCCCGCATATATATATATATATATATATATATATATATATATATATATATTAAGTTAATAATCAAATGAATTTAGGCGGGCATATATGTTCAAATGTAAGGCTAAACAAGTCGAGAAAATGTCAATCCCTGAATGTACATTTTGACCTATTAGGTCGCATCAGCAAGGTTATAGACATGGGAGACTGCTCCGTGAGTGACTCGAAACCTCGACTGTCAAGCTGACAGGCGAAGTCTCTAACCGTTACACTAGCTGGCTATCCCACATTCTTCGCTTGTTTTGAAACTTATTTATATTCCACTTTTTATTGACTTTCTACACGACAGTATGAGGGTAAGTAATATATATATATATATATATATATATATATATATACATATATATATATATATTTATGTGTGTGTGTGTGTGTGTGTGTGTGTGTAAGGCTGTTTGTATTTTACATAGCTCTAAAACATCTGGGAAAGGTATGAATCCATATATTATTCCTCTAGCTATGGGTAAATAATAGACCATGTGCTCTTTAACCTTGTATAGGTAACTAATCTAGGAGAAGGAAAACTCTGAATTTGAAAAGCCTGATGTCAGTCGTTGGGTTTGTGGCATTCCTACGCCAATTCCTTTCTAACGACTGTGCTAAAAAGTGTGGATGGTCCAACACAAGCCTTCGCCCCTATAAACAAAACAAAGGATCAGCTTATGCTATCTTATGAACCCTTATGCGTTGAAATCGACGAGACAGCACATTTATATTATAAAAAAATTAATTGAGTGAAATACTACCTACTTAAGATTCACCTAAAGGATTTTCAGGATAATTCTTGTGCTTTTTTTTTCGGTCGCTTTGGTAGTTTTTTAAAATTGTCCGGATAATTCGGTATTTTCTTTTTTGCATTTTTTCCAGGTACTTGTTTGTAATATTTCTTTATTTACAATTTGGATTATCTAGATTTTTTTTTACTGTCCGAGTCATAAAATTAAAAAGTATATATATATATATATATATATATATATATATATATATATATAGAGAGAGAGAGAGAGAGCGAGAAGAGAGAGAGAGAGAGAGAGAAAATCGACCTTCATCAGAGTGAAATTTTATTCTTAATGAAAAAGGTCGAATTTTCTCTGTGTATGGAATATTTTTACTTTTTTCTATTATTATTATTTCATTTCATTTGTTTATTTAATGATAATAATAGTTTGAATCGTGTACACAAAGATAAACTGACCGAAACACATGTGTAAGTGATATTGACTAAATTCATCTTTTATTATCCATTCTGTTCTTTATTTTCTGTATTCATTCTTCCTCATATATGTGTATACATGTGTGTGTATTATACGCGTGTGTATGTGTGTATATCATGCAAGCTGAATGTACCCTGCCTTGCCCAAGTTATACAGAATCCGACTAAATTTAAGTCTACAGTTTTGAAGTCTCATATTGCACGTCCTCGGGATTTATTCTGTTCCCATTTTTTCATACTATGGTCGGTAATTTGGTCCCTAGAAATTAATTCGAGGGTAAATACACATGTCACCACTGGATTCCTCATGAAATACTACCCGAGAATGGTTATGTTTGATTTTGGTACAGGACTTTATTTTGAATTGCGACCCTGGACAGATATGCATATTATGAAAACTAGCAAATATATGCACCTCCATAGGGTGCAAGTATTTAAGTTTTAATGTTAAAAAGTATTTACGGATTCGAAGGAGCTTTTATTTCTCTGTAGTTGAAGGCAAATTGTCGGACAAAGAAGGAACAACACAAAAGTAAATGCAGACAATGTATTAACATAAAAATTACATAGAATGTTGCAAATTTATTGGTATTTGCTACCAGACTCATCAGTGGGGGATTTCCTGTAGTACTGGAGATAACACAGTTTTCTTCTCGGCGGTGGGAAATGTAGTTAAGACGCTTCGTCTCGGTAGTTGGTTTTCCTTTGGTCAGTGTGCGTTCGTACCGGCCTTTCTGTATAGTATGCTGGTACGAGGCCTTAGACGGAATCTGGTTGTAAGGTTCTTGTGATAAATGTACCCCGTTTTGGGGCTAAGTGAGTGAGAGCGTTTGTATTTACGTCTCTTGTTGTTAACGGTTCCCTAGTAAGTACGTCCGACCCGGACGAGGGCCCACAGACTAGTGCCGGGGTTTTGATTCTCGCGCCAATATCCCATTGGTGATGTATCCTCCTAGTGGCAGTAGAAGATAATTCAGATGGAATTTCTGACAATGTAATAGAATATTATATTGAATTAGAAAGGCTAATGAAACTAAATAAGAATGCAGATGAAAAGATTTGAAACATTTAATTTAACTATTTAGTTAAAATAGGAAGTAAAGAATAAAATTACATATATTTCTTCTTGTTAATGGATTTCTTTTAAGAGGTATCCCCGAGATTTTTGCTCATATTCAATTAGGATAAAACCAAAAATTAGAAATCAATAATAATGAGCACATATTGATTAAAATCAAACTTTTAATATCAATATGCAAATTAGTCTTCCCGTTTATACTGTAAACTAATATTTTGTTGTATATATAAATACAATTAAATGTTATTTGTATGTAGATATGGCCAACAGTATTATTAATGTAAAACAATTTTATTAATAATTGAGGTTTAAATTAAAATAAGATCATGGAGAATATGACATAAATAAGAAAAGGAATTGTGCCCAGTGTTATAGTTTCGGTTACAGACTGACAAACACACCATCTCCATTATAATAAAATGTTACGATGGAAATTTAAGCTTATTTACTCCTCTTTACCAATAACGCAATAATTGTACTTATCAAGTGTTATCGGTAATCATCAACTTTAGTTTAGTAAATTCATACTATAAAATTATTGCGCATTATCTGAAATGAACTTAATTGTTATTAAAAACACATTTTATGATATTTTTGTGTTAAAGCATGCAGTTGTATTGATTCGAACAAGTGTGTATTTTTTGTTTATATCGTACGATAATTCAAAATGTGCTTTGGTTTAGTAAATTCCTACCATAAAATTATACTTGCGCATTATCTGAAATGAACTTAATTGTTATTAAGAACACATTTTATATATATTTTTGTGTTAAAGTATGCAGTTGTATTGATTCGAACAAGTGTGTATTTTTTGTTTATATTGTACGATAATTCAAAATGTGCTTTGGTTTAGTAAATTCCTACCATAAAATTATGCTTGTGTATTATCCGAAATGAACTTAATTGTTATTAAGAACACATTTTTATATATTTTTGTGTTAAAGCATGCAGTTGTATTGATTCGAACAAGTGTGTATTTTTTGTTTATATTGTACGATAATTCAAAATGTGCTTTGGTTTAGTAAATTCCTACTATAAAATTATGCTTGCGCACTATCTGAAATAATAATAACTTAATTGTTATTAAGAACACATTTTGAATTATCGTACGATATAAACACAAAAATACATAACTTGTTCGAATCAATACAACTGCATGCTTTAACACAAAAATATCATAAAATGTGTTCTTAATAGCAATTAAGTTCATTTCAGATAACACGCAAACTAAAGTTCATGATGACCGTATTATCATTAATTTAATTATTGTTATCTGCCCAACGTTCCGACCGATGTGCTCTCCGACCTTCTTCGGGTATTTCTTGTCGGACTTATGAACCTTCTCGAACTCGGTAACCCCCTCCTTAAACTCGGGGGCATTCTTCTCTTAATTAGGAGCCTTCGCAGAGAAATAGTAGAAAAGATCGTTTGATCTTGGTACAGCGCTTTGTTTTCAATTGTATCCCCGGACAGATGTGCTTATTGTCAAATGTTTTTGAAAGGGAGTGTGATGGAATAATAACAATCTTATCATTAATACAAGTGGTCTTAATGAACAGAATGCTCGATATGGAAATTCACTAAATTTGTAAATTATCAGAGTTATTCCCCGTTATTAGCCTACAGAAATTGACAGTTCACATTGGTGAAGTCCCCCACCCCTGAAATTGAGCTGATATATATATATATATATATTTACCAACCCCCTCCGCACGAGCAGGATGTGACACAAGGTCAATTTCTTAAGCGGAGTTCAACAGGTTTGAATTCAGAGTTTTCCATCTCCTAGACCGGTTGCCTAACCAAGGTTAAAGAGCCGAGTCTACCCTAGTATTTATCCATAGCTGGAGGGAGAGTAGGATTCATAACTTTTAGCGCTAAGTGAAATGCAATTACCCCATCCAGGATTTGAACTCGGGTCCATTTCCCATGACTTTAACCATTACACCACGCGCTTCCATAAATTGAGCTGATATTTAGTGCTCGAAGGTTGGTTTAGTGTGGAGTCCCTCACAGGAAGTAAACCTCTGAGGGATGAGGTGGTGGTGCCAAAAATAGCTCTAGTTCCGTTATCATTGCCTTTAAGTAGTGCCTTAGGCAGCAGGCAATAAACCCAACACTTTCTCCTTTTATATATTTGCCAACCCATCCGCATGAGCAGGATGTAACAGAAGATCAATTTCTTAAGCAGAGATTAACAGATTTAAATTCAGTTTTCCTTCTCCTAGCCTGGTTACCTAGCCCAGTCTGCCCTGCTATTTGCTCATAGCTGGAGAGAGAATTGGATTCATACCATTCCCAAGGGTATCAGCGCCATGTGAAATGAAAACAGCTTCGTCCAGGAATTGAACTCGGATCGACAAGTCCGTTTCCTATGACTTTAACTATTAGACCACGCGCCTCCTTTTAGATGATGGGGAAAGGTGCTTTTATTCGGGCTCTTCTTAGACTGTACGCTGATCACTGCCGATGTTCCCACCTATATCACTTTGTGTGAATTATCTAAGTGTATCTACAAACCAAATTTCAACTCTGTAGCAGTTCAGATGAGAAAGTTGTGGGTGTACGCACAAACAAACACACCAACATATGTACAGACGTTCTTTTTATACATATTTTACACTTTTCTATAACTCTACATCAGACTTTTTTTTATTACTATAGTCTTATTTTATTACTATAATGCTTCTGGTTATTTTTAAAATTAAAAATGAGATTCATTTTATTTTTAAATAAAATTCATTTTATTTTTAAATAAAATTCATATTATTTTTAATATAGACAGCGCATTTTTTTTGATTAATTCCAACGTTTGACTAGCAGCGTTCTGTTTTTACTAACGGTCATTTTCCCGTCTTATTTTTGTTGATGACCGACCCACGTGCGGTCGATGCATTATAATGCGAAAGGGTCCTCATATTAGTGAGGATGGGCCGGTGTTGCTTTTTAAAACCGTCGAGAGATTTGGCCCCGAAACGATTTTGCACACTTCTCTCCTGATGAGCCTATTTCAGTTGTAAACATCTTTTGTTTTTTCATTATATCATATTCATACTGTCGGATTAATTTCCATTTTATTTTCACATACTTGTCCATGAAAAAACTTTACATTTGAATGTTTACCCCTTTGATGATATCCATTTACACCACGGATTTACCTATAAAAGTGGGCTACTTATTTTACAGTTGGATTGTATTACAATAATTTTGATATTCTATATACACTTTTTATACATATTTTACACTTTTCTATAACTCTACATCAGACTTTTTTGAGTCTTATTTTATTAATATATAGATTAGTATATTTCTCTATATATGCAGGGTGTTTCATGAAATTAAATAATGGAGCTCAGGCTAATATACATAGATCAACTTGACGGTAAGCTCCTAAAATTAGTAAACCAGTTCACATGCATAAGTAGTAGTATCTCATCTACAAAAAAAAAACGATCTCAATATAAGAAAGGCATCGAAATCTGATCTCTATTCAAATTTGATGAAACATGTTAGGGACCGTTACGTACGTGTTACTGATAGGAGAGTTCCACTGCCAAGGGGGATAATCATGTTCTAATGTATCTATTTTTATTTTTATTTTATTCTAATATTTTCCTTTTCGTTCATTTTCTTATAGTCAGATCAGTTCCCATACCTAGGTAGTAATATCTCCTCTACAAAATGAGATGTCAATATACACATAAGAAATGCACTAATTGCTATTGACAGATCGAACATATGGAAATCTGATCTCTCTGATAGGATAAAGTGACAATTCTTCCTAGATGTAGCCGTGTCAATGCTACTATATGGCTGCACCCTTTGGACTCTAACCAAATGATTGGAGAGAAAAAGAGCTGTTCCACTACCCACGACCAAAAGGTGGCCCCATTAGGGGGGGGGTCTTACCTCTCTGAAGAGGTGAAATCGGCGTATTCTACAGACCCAGATATGGAGAGGGACTAGCACTATGGAATATGGTTATACTTTTGTGTTTGATTGACTCTAAACAAGGAGTGCATTGCTCTTTGATTAAGGCTAAATCCAGAGCCACACCCATGAACAATTATTACAATACCCCGGCTGTAACTTAGGGCAGCTACCATTTCTGTAAAACTCGGCTCCACACTTCTTGGAGAACTTGATATTAAAAATGTTGTCGAATGGTTTTGGACAAATGGTAATGTTGTTCTTGCTAACATTGGCAATGATTCTCGCCGTTTTCAGGATTTTGAGCTGAACAGAGTTCAGCAAATTTGTGACCACATTGAGCCACACTGAGCCATATCAGTGGAAGCACATTTGTTAAACTGTCTACGTAATCGACGTGTATGTGGAGAACCTATTTATTTATGTATATGCTCCCTCTTGGTTGAGCTCTGTAAATAGGGAATTAATTGAAATTTCACCGCCTGGCGCATAGCTAACCCTTAACTTGTTTACAATGTTTAGAGGACTCTGGTGTTAATAAAATCATTCCGCTTAGGAATGTATCAATTAATTGTTCATTTAAAATTGACAGCCGCTAATAGCCGTATGGGTAAGAGATTTGGCAGACGAAAATTCAGTCAGGTTTCGATCCCGGCCAGAGGTAGCTGTTAAAAAGTAAAGCCACATCGATGTGAAGTAAACTTCGAAACACGCGTATTTAATATATTTTACACATCGTCCTTTACATTTCACTATCTAACTTTTTTTATTTATCCATTCACTGGAGATGATTTGACCATTAAGAAAAAAAGTGGTAATTTTCACCTTTAGTTGTCAAAATTCCTAGCAAATAAGGCAATTAGAGTAACCTCCCTTGACTTTCACTTTGAATCAAGCCGGTAGCTATTTTAAAAGTCTCCGTGCGAAATAAACAAACCTTAGAAACTTTTTCGAAAACAATACAACTGCATGCTTTAACACAAAAATATCATAAAATTTGTTCTTAATAATAATTAAGTTCATTTCAGAGGAATTTAGCCAACTGACTTTCACTTTGAAACAAGCCGGTAGCCATTTTGAAAGTCTTCGTGCGAAATACACAAATCTTAGAAACTTTTTTGAAAACAATACAACAGCATGCTTTAACACAAAATAACATAAAATGTGTTCTTAATAACAATTAAGTTCATTTCAGATAATTTTATGCTAGGAATTTAGCCAACTGACTTTCACTTTGAAACAAGCCGGTAGCCATTTTGAAAGTCTCCGTGTGAAATAAACAAACCTTAGAAACTTTTTCGAAAACAATACAACTGCATGCTTTAACACAAAAATATCATAAAATATGTTCTTAATAACAATTAAGTTCATTTCAGATAATTTTATGCTAGGAATTTAACCAACTGACTTTCACTTTGAAACAAGCCGGTAGCCATTTTGAAAGTCTCCGTGTGAAATAAACAAACCTTAGAAACTTTTTCGAAAACAATACAACTGCATGCTTTAACACAAAAATATCATAAAATGTGTTCTTAATAACAATTAAGATCATTTCAGATAATTTTATGCTAGGAGTTTAGCCAACTGACTTTCACTTTGAAATGTTTCTTTTTTAATTTTAATGTTTTCGTAAGATGGTCATGTTTGGTTGTGTATATGCGAATTCACATACATGTATGTATAAGTATATGTTTGTATTTACAGTTTATCTTAAAAGTCTAAAGTTACATATATATACACACAACCTCGCCATATATTCATGTATCTATGTGTTTGTGCGTGTGTGTATGTGTGTGTACGTTAGGGTAGAAAAGACAGGAAGTCATTGGCGGTTGGTAACGGTTTGTCGCCAATGTCGCCAATTTTCAGACCAAATACACTTGTGCCCCTGAATTGTTTAGATGAGGCTTGATAATTAGTATTATTTGGACTATTGTCCTCATCTTTATTGTTATCTGTACAACGCTTCGGCCGATGTGCCCTCCGGCCTTCTTCAGTCATTTCTTGTCAGACTCGGGAACCTTCTGTTAATAATTAACACAGCTTAACACCTGTACCCCAACTATGGTTAGCGGAATGAGAACAGGATATCCCCGTGGATTGAATAAAGGGTTAGGTTCAAAGTTCCTTGATGGCTTCCGATTATGAAAAGAAGGTTCCCGAGTTCGAATGTATATATTTTTTATCTATCTGTCTATTTATTACAGTCTGTTTATATCTATCTATCTAACTATCAATCAATCAATCTATCTATCTATCTATCTATCTATCTATTTCAATTTTCGTATCTACCTATCTACCCGAGTTCGAAAAGAAAGTTCCCGTGTGTGAGAAGGCTCCCGAGTCGGACCAGAAATACCTGAAGAAGGCCGGAGAGCACATCGGCCGAAATATTGTACAAATAACTGTAAAGATGAAGGCAATAGTCCGAACAATACAAATAATACCAAGTGCACTTGGTTTGAAAATTGTATCGGTGAGAAACTGCTAGTAACCAAGCATTGTTAACTTCATGTCTTCCCAATCATAACTTAGATATACATGTTCTTTTAATTATATTGAATACTCTTTACTTATGAATATGGCAAACTATATTATCAATCTATACATATATAAAGGACAATTGTGTGTATGTATGTCCGAATGTAATCTATACATATATAAAAAGAATTCGTGTGTATGTATGTCCGAATGTAATCTATACATATATAAAGGGAAGTTGTGTGTATGTATGTCCGAATGTAATCTATACATATATAAAGGAAAGTTGTGTGTATGTATGTCCGAATGTAATCTATACATATATAAAGGACAATTGTGTGTATGTGTATGTCCGGAGGAAACTTTGAAAATAAAACAATTAAAGACAAAGTAAATATATATACACATTAAATATCACCAGGGCTTGGTTTTTGAGCCAAAATACTAGAGATTTGATTTATATTCGTGAAGATAATTAAAAAGTAAAATTTAAATGATAACAGCATGGATTTTCTTTTTCATTTAATATTTTAGATAGTAGACATTAACATTTCTTTTCAGAGTAGCTGGATTAATGCAAGGTCTATTTTTTTTACATAGGGATTTAAATGGGGCATCCCACAAGGATTCAATTCACGATTAAGTAATAATGGATCTGCGGTACTAACTTTAAAAAATCCCCCTCTACCCAGGCGACACTAGTACATATATAAAGGGCAGTTGTGTGTATGTGTATGTCCGGAGGAAACTTCGAAAATAAAACAATTAACCACAAAGTAAATATATATATACACATTAAATATCACCAGGGCTTGGTTTTTGAGCAAAAATAATGGAGATTTGATTTATATTCGTGAAGATAATTAAAAAATGAAATTTTGATTATAACAGCATGGAATTTTTTTAGTATTTTAAATTGGAGACATTAATTCTTCTTTTCAGATTATCTTTTTTACATATGGGTTTTAATGGGGCATCCTGTTAGGATCCATCTCGCGATTCAACAATAATAGATCTGTGAGTACCCTTTTCACCCCTTCCCTTCTACCCAGGCGACGCCGGGTAGCCGTTTCTAGTAAATATATAAAGGATACGCGTCTGTTTTTGCATGTGCGTGTCGACTCAGAAAAAGAGATGTCATTGAGCATTAAAATCGCACATGCACATTAATATGACTACTAGCAGGACCTGTGGATATACCACTCTATGATAATCTAATTATTACAACGTTTGATATGTAAACTTAAGAGCTATTGCCAAATAGTTCAATATATAAAAAGTATAATAATCTCGACTAGCAGGACCTGTGGATATACCACACTATGATAATCTAATTATTACAACGCTTGATATGTAAACTTAAGAGCTATTGCCAAATAGTTCAATATGTAAAAAGTATAATAATCTCGACTAGCAGGACCTGTGGATATACCACAGTATCATAATTAAATTATTACAACGTTTGATATGTTAACTTAAGAGCTATTGCCAAATAGTTCAATATGTAAAAAGTATAATAATCTCGACTAGCAGGACCTGTGGATATACCACAGTATCATAATTAAATTATTACAACGTTTGATACATTTACTTAAGAGTTATTGCCAAATAGTTCAATATGTAAAAAGTATAATAATCTTGATTTACCTCTCTCACTCTTTTCTTTTCTTTATTTCATTTTCACTTTTCATTATGCTCAGATGAAACAGATTAACGCTATCGCTTCCGCGCGCTTAACCTTCACTTCTCATTCTTCTAGGAATACTTGAAACCGTAACTGTATACAAACAAATGATTGTCATTAATATATTACCAGTAACAGGTGCTGTGCATATACCACACTATAATAATCTAATCATTAAAACATTTTATATGTTTCCTTAAGAGTTATTACAAATAGTTCAATATGTAAAAAGTATAATCATCTTGATTTAACACTCTTTTTTTCTTTCCTTCATTTCATTATATTCAATTGAAACAGATTAGCGTTATTACTTCCGCGCGCTTACCCTTCTATCTATCTTTACCCTATTCTCTTTCTTTCTTTCTTTCTTATTATATTTTTTCTTTTCTTCCCTTTCTTTCTTTATAATAAAAATAGAATGGTCCATTTTTTAGCGGAAGTGATGATACTCATAAGAAATGAGAATTTGGCGGATAAGCAACACCAGATAATCAGGATTTACATTTTTGCATTTCACCTTGGACGATTTGGACGGTCTCATTTTTAACCAGAGGGTGTTGCACGATAATAACGATCGTACAATTAAGGAACACGAGTATTAGTGTATAGATAAGGAAAAGTTTTAAAAAATGGTGTTGTATACTCTCTTTACTTCTATTATTCTTCTGCTCATCGTTGGTATCTTTCGTTCTTCTTCTAGCGTCTGGACTTCGTCTTGGAGACTTCGTGTCTGGTCTTCCATTGGGCATTTCTCTCTATCAGAAGCCCTGTGTCATTGGTAGTTTTTAGATAATAACCCAAGACTTCGATTTGCTTTAGATCATATTTTATTCCGAAATTCCCACCAGACTACCTGCGCAGATTGAGTCGGCCGTGCGCTTAACACGACTTACCACTTTCGTGGTTTGGCCGATACTGAACTAAAACTCTCTTTCTAATTTAAACCGGAAGAGGGTCTTCTCCACCGATTCTCATGGTATCCACCGGAAGGATCAGGATGAGGTCAAGCCTTGTCACTCAATCCTTCAAGGCCGCTGGCTGCAACTTATAACAGCCATTTTGGTTTCTACACTACTGTAAATAAGTGTTAGGATACTAACAATTATGTAACAATGGTTCTTGATTTTTACTGATAAAATTATATGATTCAGTGATTAAAAATGAATGGAATTGTGGAACCCTGCAAGGTTCTTCATAAGTACCGTATTTGACGGCATATAAGACGCACGGACATATAAGACGCACCCCAATTTTAGCAGGTTAGATTCAGGAAATTTTTTTTTTTAGTGTATTGTTTTTTTCTTCACCACTATACGCTCCTGTTAACCTTGAATATAACAATACCAGCAATAAAATAAGGATGCATGGAGTTTAGGGTAGGTAAAAGTACTGAGCGTAAGCTGGGTTAGTGAGCCTCATAGAGAAGATCAGCCTAGACCCACAGGAGATCTCAAACTTCACCTACGGTGTATAAGACGCAGGGCAATTTTTTTAGCCAAAATTTTTGGGGAAAAGTGCGTCCTTTATGCCGGCAATTACGCTAAGTACAAAAAGTAGCCCTTTGATTTGTGGAACTCTTCAAAGTTCTTCATAAGTAAGTACAAAAAGTAATCCTTAGAAAAATAAAATTGTTTCAAACCACTCATGAGCTTAGGGTTACATTAAAAAAAATAATATCTTGAATGTAAACAAAAAAAAAATCCTTATATAAACGAATAATATAATACACGAATTCTTAGCTTCTTTTGTCGTAAAACGTACTTTCTCTTACTCCTCTATTTGCTCTTTCTCTCTCAGGTGTTTCTAAAATACTTTTAGTACGATCATAGACCAGGTACTTCTTCTAGTGTATATATCATCTTCATATCGTGCAAGTTTGTGTGATATGGGGCAGGTGGCCGTACAGCTGTTTTCTCGTGGGTCATATTTTCCAGGTCTTATTTAAGATTGCATGCAGCATATATATATATATATATATATATATATATATATATATATATATATATATGGTAAGTAAATACACATTAGCGATGTGTTTATGATATGGCTTTTTTAGCCGACAATTTTTGGGAGAATATGTGCTTAATTGTAGTCGTGTCTCATTTTCAAAGTTAATTAATTAATAATTAATTAATTGATTAGGCGGGCATACCTATTTAAATGTAAGGCTAAAGAAATCGAGAAAAATCAATCTCTGTATGTACATTTCGGCCTATTAGGCATCAT
>CM042168.1:10107940-10115440 GCA_023376005.1 Doryteuthis pealeii | reverse complement strand
GTTCTTTTTCTCAACTTTCTTTTTCTGCATTGTTTTTCGTATATACTCCTTCATCTTCAGCTCTTCTTTCTTTCTTTCCGTCTTTCCTTCCTTCGTATCTTCTTCTTCTTCTTCTTCTTCTTCTTCTTCTTCTTCTTCTTCTTCTTCTTCTTCTTCTTTCCTTTGTTCTTTTTCTCAACTTTCTTTTTCTGCATTGTTTTTGTTATATACTCCTTCATCTTCAGCTCTTTCTTCTTTCTTTCTTTCTTTCTTTCTTTCTTTCCTTCCGACTTCCCTTCTTCCTTTCCTTCCTTCTTCTTCTTCTTCTTCTTCTTCTTCTTCTTCTTCTTCTTCTTCTTCTTCTTCTTCTTCTTCTTCTCTTCTTCTCTCTCTCTCTCTCTCTCTCTCTTTCTTCTTTCTCTCTCTCTCTCTCTCTCTCTTCTTTTTCAAATTCTTCTTTCTCTTCTTCTTCTTCTTCTTCTTCTTCTTCTTCTTCTTCTTCTTCTTCTTCTTCTTCTTCTTCTTCTTCTTCTTCTTCTTCTTCTTCTTCTTTACCCTTTACCTCACTACTGCAATTTCTCTTCACTTTCCTCTTTATCTAGCCTACACTTCTCTTCTAAAAAAAAAAACAACCCCCCAAAACAATACAAAAACAATCAACAAATACTAATACTATCACAATACTACTACTAATACTACTAATACTTATAATCACTGACTACACCCCTCTATTAGTATTAAAAACCCTATCCAAAAACAACAACAACTATTAGTATTGCTTCTACAATATTTACGAACCACCCCCCAACCGTCTGCAAAAGTACGATAATCACGACTACTTTAAACACTGCTAAATGCACCCCTTAGACTACTACTCGAATCTACCAAAATTACTACTGCTACTACTAATGACCGTATTGTACAACTTATACAAAACACCGACTCCTTACTATAGCTACTACTTAGTACACAATGACCATAGGTACAACTATCACCTACCAATACTGCTAAAACTGCTCAAAGGCTTTCACTGCAAAGTACTATTTCTACTACGGTAACTACTATTACTATGAATCTGATGGCTTTTTTTACTACTGCTAAATAGTAGTACATTGCCTGCTTCCTCTCATATCTCTCTCTCTACCCCCCTCTCTCTCTCTCTCTTTCTCTCCCTCTCCCTCTCTCTCTTTCTCTGGTTGTCCGTTTTTTTCTCTGTTTCTTTTCCACTTTCTCCCTCTCTGTATGTTTGTCTATCTCTTCTCTCCTCCCCCGAACTCACTCTCTATTATTCTCTATCCTTTTTCTCTTCCCTCGCTCTCTGCCAGGTTTAGGTTGACTGTTTCTGCTCTTAAAACATTTTTACAAAAGATCTCTGATGAATGAACCGCACGGTAGGCTTACTCCCGATTTTGTCATTTCTAATTCAATATAGGAACGTAATGGATAAATTTTGTACCAATTTGTGGATAAACATTTACAATGTGTGACAAGTAAGTATGTTGCGATATATATTCATTAAATTTTAAAAAAAAAGACAAAACATAAACAAAAAAACGAAAACAAAAATCCCAAAAACAAAAAAAAAAACAAAAAAAAAGAAAAGAAAAAGTCGGTGCTAGCCAACGATCCCCGCTACCTCCCCTCAAATTTTATATATTACCAATCTCATTTATTTATTTTTTTGGTAACCCACCCATATCTACCCTCGGGTTACCATGTCGTATTTATTCCATTCGTTTATTTTTGTTTTTATTTTACCAATTATTCTCTCTTGATAATGCCGACAGAAAAAAAAGGGGGGAAAGGCTTCACACTTACTCTTAAAATCAACGAGGTATCAGCTTGTCGTTTTTCACCGAGAAAAGTACGCACACCACCATTGGTATGCATGCGTATGTAACGTGTGTATGTGTCGCGTACACGTACCTTCGTTTGGGAGAGAGGTGACGGGTGTGTGTGTATCGAGAGACATAACAAGTACGCGTTTGTATGCGTAGGTATGTGACGCATGTGCGTATGTAAATACAGATAGGTAACGCGCGTGTATGTTATAGGTGCTTATGTGACGAGCGTGTGTGTGTGTGTGTGTATGCGTGTTGTATGTGTGTGTGTGTGTGTATGTGTGTGAGTGAATGAGAGAGAGAGAGAGAGATAGAGAGAGAGAGAGTGACTGCATGCATGCATGCATACGCGCGTGCGTGCAATTTCTAAAAGAAAACATAAATATTATTTAAGGACAGTATAACCTACTGACTGTTAGAGATAATTATATCTTATTTCCAGGTATATACGTGCATTTACACACACACACACACACACACACACACACACACACACACATATATATATATATATATATATATATATATATATATTAGTTATGTTTCTCGACATATCTCCGTCAATAACAAATGCACCTTCCATATCTATCTACTTATCTATCTTTCTCTCTGTTTATCTATCAATCCCAATATGTTCATCGGTCTCTCTCTCTCTCTCTCTCTCTCTCTCTCTCTCTCTCTCTCTCTCTCTCTCTGAATATATATATATATATATATATATATATACATATATATATATATATATATATGACTGTGTATGTAATGGTATGTGTGTCTTCATCTCAGTCTGTTTATATCGATTTATCTAAATCTTTTCATATCTATGCATTCCATACACTGGCATCTATCTATCTATCTATCTATCTACCTATCTATTTCGTATTCTGTCTCATCTCTATCTATCTATCTATCTATCTATATATCTATCTATGTATCTCTCTGTCTATCTAAACTCACCTGTTCCCTATTCCCGTATCAAACATGAAGTGATCACAGTCCAGTATGCCATAATAATTACAGTTTCTAACAGAACATTATATAAAATGATATGATAAACAATACGGCTTTAGTTTTTTTGTTTTTGTTTAATTTAATTTAATTTATTTTTGTATATACATATTCCCTTCCTTTTCTTTAAAATAATCAATACCATCATTTCTGGCTGTGCATTCCACACCATATGAACCGGCTACTATATAACATTTCATATTTTGCCAATAATCATTTCTCTCAAAAATTAATTCTAATTTATTAAAATTTTTTCAAAAAAGGAAAAAAAAAAGAAAGAAAAAAAGAAAGGAATGTGTTAACACACGTTTGTGTGTACACACATACGCGTTAACACAGAGCTGTGTATACACAAATATGTGTTAATATGCGTTTTGGTATACACGCGTATATATTTCTTGACACCAGACGATCCAAAGAAGGAATAATAATTCACACACACACACACACACACACACACACACTATATATATATAATATATATATATATATATATATATATATATATATATATATATATATATAATCAGGAATTGTACAGTGTACCTATATTTCCGCTTGTCTAAGCCGGTCTAGCATACATTGACTTAACCACGACGGGTAGTCGTATGGGTGGGCGTGTACACAGCTCTTTTCATCTCTAATACCCTTACTATTAAGGGCTTATTATTATTATTATTATATTATTATTATTATTATTATTATTATTCATAGTGTTGCAGGTCTCCTTTACTTTATACAGTTGAGCCTCCCAGTCCACAAATCAGGCAAGTTGACTCAAATACCGATACACAATATACTCGATATACATGTATATAATAGTAATTGACGAAAAAAGAAAAAAGAAAAAAGAAAGGACCCCCAAAAACAAAAACAATCAAAAGAAAAAGAGTAAGCCTATATGGACCGAGGAAATTCCCCCCAACCCCATCTTGAACTGAGTCTACAATTCTGTGGCACCTGGTAAGGATCGAACTCGCTACGATATGTTAAATGCTAACCCTCGGCCTGCGTTGAGCATTTGCATATGTCACCCATATCTTCTGAAACTGAAATAAAATGAATATTTTTATTATTTAAAAAAATGTTATGCTGTTGAAACACTGTGACCAACCAACTGCTTATGTTCGGTAATGTATGCATATGATACAATATGTATATATATATATATATATATAATATATAATATATATGTGTGTGTGTGTGTGTGTGTGTGTGTGTGTGTGTGTGTACACCTGTAACACACACACACACACACATATATATATATTTATATACCTATGAATATATATATGTGTGTGTATTTTGTATTGGAGAAAATAAAATAGTGCTCAATTATAGGTATATAAATATACATATATATATGTGTGTGTGTTACAGGTGTACACACACACACACACACACACATATATATATGTATATGTGTGTATGTGTGTGTATGTGTATGTGTGTATGTGTGTGTGTGTGTGTACACCTGTAACACACACACACATATATAATATATATATTTCATATACTTGTAATTGAGCACTTTATTTTATTTTCTCCAATACAAAATACATACATACACACACACACACACACACACACACACACACACACATATATATATATATATATATATATAGTATTAACTTTGCTATGTCACTGTTGTTTATTTTCTTGTTTGTTTGTGCCTTTTTTAAAATGATAAACTAGACAAACCCGGAAACTTGTTGGTTTCCACTTTTCTACCTACAGTCCATGATGATTCTAGTTCCTCTATTCAGGAAGGATTCTAACAAACATTTCATAGTTATTTAGGTGATATCACGAAATTATATGATTCTACAAATACCCCCCCCCCGCCATAAAATTGTCATTCACTTGCCAAATGAACTGGAAATTGGTTTATTTGCAAAGTTAGAACTGTTTGAATATAATAGTCTAACAAAACCTCGCTACGGTGTGCTGTTATCACTGTGTTGCGGTTACATAACCTGAATGTACATTATAAACATAATGCGAAGTTTAGTTATATTGGTGTGTTCTTCTTACTATGCTGACTAGCTTACTCCACTCTTTTACCAATCATGTATATATATATATATATATATATATATATATATATATATATATATATATGTATGTATGTATGTATGTATGTATATATAGTAGGCATATTTTATCAAAAATAACAGACAAGGATTTGGAGTTTAGTTTTTTTTTTTATTCAGCTGTTCGATAATGTCGCAACTGTGATTATTGTCAGTTTAGAAATCTGGCCAAGTCTCTGTGTATGTAGCCCGAGTACGGATAATTTCGACTACCTTCGGTCATTTTTGAGAATGTAGGTGATCATATATATATATATATATATATATATATATATATATATTCAGACCAAAGGTTTGTAACCAGGTGTTGACTACCATATTCACGCTACTTTAATTCACACACACACACACACACATATATATGTATATGCATATGTATATGTATATGTGTGTGTGTGTGTGTGTGTGTGTGTGTGTGTAATTATCAAAATCAAATTGAAAATAAATTAAGAATTTAAGTCAAGACTAAATGTATATATGTGTGTGTGTGTGTAATCTAATTCTAATTAATTATTATATTATTATTATCATTATTATTATTATTATTATTATTATTATTATTATATCAAGACTAAATGTATATATATATATATATATGTGTATGAGTGTGTGTGAGTGTGTGTGATCATCAAAATCAAATTGAAAATAAATTAAGAATCCTTATTTTAAGGATGACTATGTGCTACTTCAAAATTCATGCAATGGTCATTAAATTCAGCAGACACATCTTAATAATAATAATTATAATAATAATAATTATTATTATTATATTATTATTATCAGAAAACCAGACCTAGTATTGATTAACAGAAAAATAAGAGAACTTGTCAACTGGTAGATTTTGCAGTTCCACCAGATCACAGGTTGAAGATGAAAGAAAGCAAAAAAAATAGACAAATACCTAGAACTCGCTAGAGAATTGAAAAAAAAACTGCGAAAGTGATACCAATAGTAGTTTGGGCACTAGAGACATTCCCCCAAAAGTTTAGAAAAAATACTTGAGGAACTGGAAATCAAAGAAGAATTGAGACCATCCAGACAACTGCATTGTTAAAATCAGCTGAAATACCCAGGGGGATAATGGATACCTGAGGAGACTTGTTGTCACTCAAACCCAGTGAAATACCATATAATAATAATAATAATAATAATAATAATAATAATAATAATAATAATAATAATAATAATAATAATAAGGGCTTGGAAAGTTTGGATATCAGAGGAAGGACTGAAACCATTCAGAACACTGCACTGCTGCAATCTGCCAGAATTCTCAGAAGAGTCCTGGAGACCTGAGGAGACTTGCTGTCACTCAGACTCCAGTGAAAGACCATCAGCTAACACTGATGTGAAAACTCAAAAGGAGTAAATAATAATAATGATAATAATAATAAGTTTGTTCTATCTGAAGAACATGAATTATTTTTTAATTATTTTAGTAATTGCAAAAAGAAAATGAAACTCTCTCTCTCTCTCTCTCTCTCTCTCTCTCTCTCTCTCTATATATATATATATATATATATATATATATATATATATATATATAAGTTTAAATCTTTTTAGCAGCAATAATACCTTGTATATATCCCCTGGAGAGGTTTGTATTGATGTGTATATACCTCAATAAGGAATATATAAAAAAAACATAAATTTGGTACAATGAAACTACCTCAACCCCTACAAAAACAACACCTAAGCTCCTTGTAGGTTATATATATATATATATATATATATATATATATATATATTATGTGTGTGTGTGTGTGTGTGTGTGTGTGGTGTGTGTGTGTGTGTGTGTGTGATAATACCTCTATTTTATGATTGGTATTGACCAGAAATGGTCGAAAGCGCTGAAACCGATAAAATATATGATTTCTATCATTCTCTGACATGAAACTAGAGGAATAAGATTTAACAACATTAAGGCATACCTTGTCGGTCTTTTAAATAATGCTACTTATACCAGAGAAATCGATACACTCACACACACTCTCACACACACACACACACACACACACACACACACACACACACACACACACACACACACACACAACACATACATATCATCTATCTATCTATATATATCTATATCTATATATCTAATTCTATCTATCTATCTATCTCTCTCTCTCTCTCTCTCTCTCTATATATATATATATATATATATATATATATATATATATATATATATATATATATTGGTAAATGATTTCAAAGAATTGCGTTATAAGATTACCAAAAACAGGGAACTCAAACTATATATAAGTATATATACATATCTATATATAAATATATATATATATATATATATATATATATATATATATATATATATACCACACACCACACACACACACAACACACACACACACACACACACACACAATACACATATATATATATATATATATATATATATATATGTATTCACATAGGGAATAGAATATAAATAAATAATTGAAAACCTTAGAGGCTGAAGTAGATTTTTTGATCTAATAATTGAAGGATGTCTTATATATATATATATATATATATATATAAATTATAATATATAATATGTAAAATAATATATA
>CM042168.1:10101688-10107840 GCA_023376005.1 Doryteuthis pealeii | reverse complement strand
GAGAGAGATGAGAGAAGAGAGAGAGTTAAGGGGAAGGAAGAAAAAGCTGCAAGTGAATGAAAAACGAAATTAATGATGAAGCTAAATTCATTTACATTTTATTATTTTTTAAATCGTGCAAAGCAACAAGCATACACAACAACAATATAATAATTAAAATAATATATGTAATTGAATACATATAATATAGTTTTAAATAGTTTAAAAAAAAGAATAAGCAAAAAACCGGTTTCCCCCTCCTACGCTGGTTACCTTTTCTATGTTTAGGGAAGACGCGCTTCAAGCTATATGTCACGAAAAATCACCAACACCGTATCGCGACGACAGGTACCATATAGTTTATTGCAAATTTAACTCCGTAAATCATTTGTGGGAACAGTGAGAGCATAGTCGCAACCCGAGCCCTCCAGCCGGTGTCATTGCAGACGAGCAATCACATATAATTATATTTCGAGCCATATTCATATGAATGTAATAGTTGGTATTCGTAGATATTTATTCACTATTATAATAATTAATCTGAGTTCACAAATCAGTGGTGTATGTCAAGTTCGGATGATCGAGTAGTGTGAATTTTTAAGTGTGAAGTAAGAGCTCACACTCGAGACTAGCGTTGCGCGGCTGAATGTCGCGAAAGTCTTGTACAGTCGCTTGGAGATAATATCATGTATAGTAATAGTGTTAGAGTACATAAGTAAATACAGAATCGTCTCTTGGTATGTACGTTCGATTCGATTAGCAAACATCTCCGGACCAAAGATGTAGAGTCATATTATTTTGGGCGGTCAGAAGATGTGCTATTGCAGACACACGAACTAAAGTAAATATCTTACTTAACAAGATAACAAAGACTCATACATCTGGTTTTTTGATTTGTACTTACGTAATTTAAGTCGCTGATTTAACTACAATATAATTAAACAAAATACAACCTGACGAAATTTGGTCTCAGGAAGACTCTTCGCATGGTTTGTAGGGAATAAAGGTACAGGAAAAATTAGGGTCAAAAGAAAATAAATTACGAGACTCAATCAGTTGTCACACTCTTCATGAGTCTATCAGTCCTAATGCGAAGCTGACTCTCTCTATTTCACCAGCTGCTATGGCAGTACACTCTCATGCGCTTCGTCTTCGTTCTCCTCTTCTCTCTATTTTCTATCGACGTCTATATTCTCTTCTATCTACTCTCTCCTTCCTCTCGTGTATGCTTGCACACACTGCTACTCAAAGATAAATTATGCTCTTTTCTGGAACATAATCAAGTTTAGATGGGAGTTCATTTAAAAAATTAATATTAATGTGAAACAATTAAAACATTTTCCTAAAAAAAACAAACATTGTATTATACGAATTCTCTGCGGATTGGTTTTAAATGTTATAAACATTTCTCCTCCTATTCTCTCTTACTGCCTGGTTTTCTCCCTTCTCACTGGGTTGTCCTAATATTTAAGTCCGGTCCATGGTATTTTGCCTAGTTGTATAGAGTATTTATGTAGTTTTCGTTTACTTTGATCAGTCATGAAATGTAACGTGGATTTTATTGGATGGGAGGAGATTTTTAAACTCCGTCTATATCCTATCGTTGTCTGAAATGTGGGCCGTAACAGAACACCGTGTCAAGTCGCGCATGTGTTTATTATACGTGTCAGTATTAGTCCGTGAACATTTTAATACTTATTTATTTTATCACGCGCGTTCAAATTGGTAGATAGATTTGACTGATTGATTCTAATGGGGATGGTCAACTCCGTCAGGGCTAGTCTTTCCTAGAAAATCACGGTTCATAGTTGTATAGTATTTTATGTCTACTTGCTTCGTTTAACGAAGTCTGGGGATATTGACTGTTCCTTCCTAGTCCGTATACAAATCGTTTGGAATTGGTATATCATTTTTTAAAATCACCCTTTTAAACTTTTTTGGGGGATGATTAACTGAATATAGATTTAAATTGACTTTGATTTAATGGCATGTCACCTCAAGGGCTATACCATTCCTAAAAAAAGTCGCGGTTATGTGTATGTTTTGGTATATCATTGTTTGTTTTAATCACTCTTTTGAATTTTGCTTGGATTGATTGACTGGTTGATTTTAAGGGCATGTGAACCCGCCAAGGGACATTACTATTCTATTGGCGTTCATAGTTAGTGCTTTGCAGAATTCTGGACATATGCAATTCTCCACTCCGCAAAAATCACTTTCTTTAATTTTTTTTTAATCATCCGTTTCTAAATTCTTGATAAAACTGACTGATTGATTTTAACGAGCATCTCAAACCGTCCAAGCGCTATCCTATTCTTACAGATCGACGTCCATATTTGTTTTTCTATACTTGCGTCTTTTGCCGAACGTCTGGACATATTAACAGTTCCCTCTACTCCCGTGGATAAAATCGTTTATAAAATTTTTTAACCACTGTTTTTAAAATTTGTTAATTGATTAACGATGGAATTTAAAGGCATGGTCAACCTTTAAGCGTTGTCCTTACCTACAAATCGCATTCATTGAACGTTCACAACAACACACACACACAGACACACACACACACACAATATATATATATATATGTATTAATATATATATATATATTTAGTGATTTGCCGCCCGAGGCTAGACTCATTTTTTTGAGTTTTATGGTCGAAATAATATAAACAGGATGAGGCTGGTTAGTGTTTCTTTTTTTTGAAATAATATATACTATTAATTAGGCCTTCCCACCGCATGTATATGAGTATTTAAAAAACACATGTCAGAAGTCCACCCCTGATGATGCAGGCACTTCGAAAGTGCGAAGTAAAACTTCGAGGTGTCTACCGTGACTTTGGTGGACTAGTAGTTCACCTGAAGTCTGGATCAGCTCGCATGAATCGATGATAGCTCGCACCAGACGACAAATGCTAGAAAAGATAAAATAAAATTGTCAACAGGATGATGTGTCTTTGGTTTAATTCCTTACACACACACAACACACCAACAGACACCACAACACATCACATATTATTATATCATATATATATATATATATATATATATAGTTTATGTTGTGGAATAATAAATAAGAAATTCAAAAACACAGTTCTTTTATTTTATTATATATAATGTTATATATTTTGAATAGAATTTTATATTTCTTCGATAACCATCGTCTTTATAAGTTATTAAAAGTTTAGTTTCATATTGTTAAAGAATTCTCATAGAGGTTCTTTTAGCACGACTTATAATGGTGATAAGATACCTCTATGAATGTTTATACAATATGAACTAACTTTCCTTCCTCCTTGTGTGTGTTTGCGTCACATGGTTATCGAAGAAATATATATATATATATATATATATATATATATATATATATATATAAAAGTAATGGACTTAAAGAATTGTACTTTGATGCACTTTTCTTATTTACGTTTCATCTCTCTCTCTCTCTCTCTATATATATATATATATATATATATATATATATATATATAATGTGTGTGTGTGTGTGTGTGTGTGTGTGTGTGTGTGTGTGTAGAATTAAAACAAAGACACATCTCCTGTTTGACAATTTTATTTTTGATCTTTTCGAGTTTTCTGGCCAACTTTTTAATATTTGGGTGGAATTCGTGGATAAGTCCACCAAAGTTCAGGCCCCGAGTACTTTCGGCACTTCGAAGTGCCATCATCAGGGGTGATGTGTTTTTTTTAAATTATATTAATGTGGAGGCTATATATATATATATTCAAAAAAGAAACACTTAACCAGCCGTCATCCTGTTATATTTTTTATTTCGACCAGAAACTCAAAAAATGAGTCTAGCCTCGGCAAATCACTAAATATATATATATATATATATATATATATATATGTGTGTGTGTGTGTGTGTGTGTGTGTGTGTGTGTGTGTGAACGTTCAATGAATGCGATTTGTAGGTATAGGATAACGCTTGAAAGGTTGACATGCCTTTAAATTCAATCAGTTAATCAATTAACAAATTTAAAAAGTTGGTTAAAAAATTTTATAAACGATTTTATCACGGAGTAGAGGAACTGTATATGTCCAGACGTTCGGCAAAAGACGCAAGTATAGAAAAACATAAATATGGACGTGATTTGTAGGAATAGGATAGGCCTTGACGGGTTGAGATGCCGTTAAAATCAATCAGTCAGTTTATCAAGAAATTTAAACGGATGATTAAAAAAAATTAAAGAAAGTGATTTTTTGCGGAGTGGAGAAATTGCATATGTCCAGAAGTTCTGCAAAAGCACTAATATGAACGCAATAGGAATAGTATAGTCCTTGGCGGGTTCACATGCCTTTAAAATCAACCAGTCAATCAACCAAGAAAATTCAAAAGAGTGATTAAAAAGCAAAAAATGATATACAATAAACATACAATAAACGCGATTTTTAGGAATGGTATAGCCCTTGAGGGGTTGACATGCCATTAGAATCAATCAATTAAATCTATTATTCAGTTAATCATCCCAAAAAGTTTAAAAGGGTGATTTAAAAAAATGATATACAATTCAACGATTTTATCACGGACTAGAGGAACAGCATATCCCCAGACGTTCGTTAAACGAAGCAAGTATACATAAATACATAAATATGAACGTGATTTTCTAGGAACAGGATAGCCCTTGACGGGTTGACATGCCATTAGAATCAATCAGTCAATCTATCTACAAATTTGAACGGGTGATAAAAAATAAGTATTTAAAAAATGTTCACGGACTAATATGAACGTATAATAAACGTGATTTTTAGGAATGGTATAGCCCTTAAAGAGTTAGGATGCCGTTAAAATCAATCAATAAACCAAGAAAATTTAAAAGGGTGATTAAAAAGAAAAAAAATTATATACAACTAGCAAAAGTACCCATGACCGGACTAAATATTTTTTTAGGAACACCAGTGAGAAAGGGAGAAAACAGGAGTAAGAGAGAATAGGAGGAAAATATTTTATAACATTTAAAAAATCGCAGAGAATTCGTATATTACAATGTTGTTTTTTTTTAGGAAATGTTTTTTGTTTACATTTAAAATATTATTTTTTTAAATGTAACCCTAAACTTGTTTTAAAACATAATTTTATTTGAGACAGGCGAACACAGGAAGAGAGAGAGAGAGAGAGAGAGAGAGAGAGAGAGAGAGAGAGAGAGAGAGAGAGAGACGCACAGACTGGGTGAAAGAGAGAGTACTTCGCCTGATGAGTTGAAGTGAAATGTATTAGTCTAATTTATTTTCTTTTTGACCCAATTTTTCCTTACTTTATTTTTCCTTACTGTGAAGAGTTCTAGAAATTGATTGATTTTTGTTTAATTATTTAATTATATCACTTAATTAGTAAAAATCAAAAACCAAATTTTGTTTGTTTCTTAGTTAGAAATACATTAATGTGTCTGCAAGATTTCAAATCAGAATGATATCTCTTTTCGGAGTTATAAGTCGACACGTACATACCAGAAACATTCTTTTATATATACACAATTAAATGATTTTATCACGGAGTAGAGAAACTGCATTCGTCCAGACGTTCGGCAAAATTTAACTGACTGACCTAAAAGGTTACATATTTATCGATTCATAAATGTTTGTGAACATATTTTAAATATAGTGAATATAGATATCACGATGATGATATGATTATAATTAAAAGTACTTGTTGTTGTTGTTGGCGGTGGGAGGGGCTCTGGTTGGACCTACTGTCACTTGTTCCCACAAAGAATTTAGGAGTAAATTTGATAAATTATATGGGTACGTGTCGTCGCGATAGCGGTGGTGGTGATTTTTCGTGACATATAGCTTGAAGCGCGTCTTCCTACATAGAAAAGGTAAACCAGCTGTAGGAGGGAAACCGGTTTTTTGCTTATTCTTTTTTTTTAAATATTTAAACTATTATTATTATTATTATTATTATTATTATTATTATTATTATTGTTGTTGTTGTTGTTGTTGCTTTGCACGTATTTAAAGAAATAAGTAAAATGTAAATGAAATTTTAGCTTCATTCATAATTTCGTTTTTCATTCACTTGCCAGTTTTCTTCCTTCCCCTTACTCTCTCTCTCTCTCTCTCTCTCTCTCTCTCTCTCTCTCTCTTTCTCCCTTTCTCTTTCTTCTTTGTTTCCATAATTTTCATTCCTTTACATTCTTCTTCTTCTTCTTCTTCC
>CM042168.1:10086688-10091688 GCA_023376005.1 Doryteuthis pealeii | reverse complement strand
TGTGGACCAAAAGAAAGTTTGGCCTGCGAGAAGATAGTGAACTCGCTTCTTTTTGCCCGCGGCAGGAACTTTCTGAAGCAAATATCTATTTCCCCCCTCTATTTCTCCCTCCCCTTCTATACATACCCAGGACATTAAAACCATCAGCACATATATGAAGAAAAGGGTTGGGGCTTGCCATAAACGCAATAGAATTGGGACAATGACCAGCCGATTGATCAGGGATCTCTCCGACTGCCCCTCTAGCCTAAATAAGGACCAAAGTGGAGTGTTGGTTGTCATGAACAGGTCAGCCACTAGGGTTCCATCCTTTAGCATGACGAGTCACCACCATAGCTACCAGGTGGCCCCATTGGGGGTCGATTCTTCTCCTCTGCAGAGGTGCAGTCGGTGTATTCTAAAGCCTTATCCTAGTTTGAAAAATAAACCTAATTTGGTCACATTCCATTGGAATATCAGGGTTGGCCTATGAACTTTTGAGCCGAACCTTGCATATATAGATTTGTTATAAAAAGAATGTAATCAAACGTATATATATATATATATATATCGAATAGAATGACCTAAATGTAGAGAATTGGGACCTCACCCAAATACACACACACACACACACACACATATGTATATATATATATATATATATATATATATATATATATATATATATATTGAATTAAATGTCCCAAATGTGGAGAAAAAAGACCTCGCCCAGTGCTCAGATATCAGTGAGTGTGCTTGATTATAAATTGTTCATATTTGTCCTCTCCTGACTTGTTCAAAATATATAATATCTATATCTCCACAAGACCGTGACGTCCATTAATAGATTCAACGTGAAACTTACACACACACACACACACACACACACACACACACATATATATATATATTATATATATATATATATATATATATATATATATATATAGGCCAATATTGATCATATAGTTTGCTATATTTATAAGTAAAAAGTGTTCAATATTAATGCTTGAGCATATATACATTTACCAACCCTGCATGTGCAGGATTATCGAGGTGCGTGCCATAATGGTTAGAGTCGTAAGAAATAGACTCGTCGACCCGAGTTCAAATCCTAGACATGGCTGTTTGCATTTTGCATAGCCCTAGGAAAAGGCATGAATCCA
Organism: Doryteuthis pealeii; assembly: GCA_023376005.1. Classification (NCBI taxonomy): domain Eukaryota; kingdom Metazoa; phylum Mollusca; class Cephalopoda; order Myopsida; family Loliginidae; genus Doryteuthis; species Doryteuthis pealeii. The sequence goes on along the minus strand of CM042168.1, from coordinate 10,090,543 downwards.
TATATTTCCCTCCAGCTATGGGTAAAATAGTAGAGTAGACTGGGTTCTTTAGCCTTGGATAGGTAACCAGTCTTGGAGAAGGAAAACACAAAGAAAATTCGACCTTCATCTGAGTAAATCCTTATTTTAAATGAAATTCGTTGGAAAAAGCGGAGAATTTTTGAAATGTTCGAAAAAAGAACTTTTTTAAAAAAATTCACGATCAGACGCTGTCGAGAAAGACGGCTAATGACGTCATGTCGCATGCGAAAAGATTTTGACGCGGAGAGAAGTTTTGTGGAATTCTAAATTTTCAAAGCATGAGGGATTTTATTTATTTATTTATTTAATATCTGTTCAAAATCTGTTCGCATGCGACATGACGTCATTAACCAGACAGCGTCTGATCGTGAATTTTTTTAAAAGTTCTTTTTTCGAACATTTCAAAAATTCTCCGCTTTTTCCAACGAATTTCATTTCAAATAAGGATTTACTCTGATGAAAGTCGAATTTTCTTTGTGTGCGGAACATTTCTACATTTTTTCTATTATTATTATTTCATTTCATTTGGTTATTTAAAAATAATAATAGTTTGAATAATGCACATATGGATAAACTCCTGACCAAAACACGTGTAAGTAAAATTGATTAAAATATCCTATTTTATCCATTCTATAGTTTCTTTCCTTTATTTATTTTTTCAACATATATATATATTTATATATGAGTGTGTGTGGGGGGTATGGCTATATATATACATATATATATATATACAAGCACGCACGCACACACACACACACACACATACACATATATATATATATATATATATATATATATATATATATATTTATATATATATATATATATAAAAAGTTCATATTTCGTAACTGCAGTTTCATGTATATTATGCAATCTTCAGACGGTAACAAAATATTCAGATATCAACCTACCTGAAATGAACAGCTGACGACCTTATCTCAACAATATATATATATATATATATATATATATATATCTTATTATAATGGAGATTGTGTGTTTTTCTGTCTGTAACCGAAACTATATTCCTACTCAAGTCACAATTCTTTTAGTTATTGACATCTCATTCTCCATGATTTTATTTTTATCTAAACCTCAATTATTAATAAAATTGTCTTACATTATTAATACTGTTAACTATGTCTACATACTGACAACATGCAATTATATTTATATATACAACAAAATAGCGGTTTACAGTGAACGGGAAGGCTAATTTGCATATTAATATTAAAAAATCGAATTTAATAATTATGTGCTTAGTATTATTTATTTCTAACTGTTTGGTTTTATTTTAATGAATATAAGCAAAAATCTCTTCAATGAATCTTAAATGAAATTCATTAACAAGAAAAAATAACTGTCATTTTATTCTTTACTTCCTCTTATAACTAAATACTTAAATTAGAAAAAATAACTATGAAAGACGAGAGTGATGGAAGAGTAAGTTTCAGTTGTTCCATTTTTTATTATACTCCCTCTGTTTCAAATCTTTTATTATACTCCCTCTGTTTCAAATCTTTTTATCTGTATTCTTATTTAGTTTCATTAGCCTTTCTAATTTAATACAATATTTTATTACATTAAAAAATTAAATACTTGCACCCGGAGGGTGCATATATTTGCTAGTATATATATATATATATATATATATATATATATATATATATATATATATCCGGTGGTGCGTAAATATTAAGATATGACAAACAAAATATTCAGAGCATGATGATATTATAGTTTGAAGGTTAAACGTTTCGTTTTTTTTTTTCAATATTAAACACAAAATAAATTCGGACACAATTACATTACAGTCACGGCTCTATAATGTTAAGGTCTGTCTTTTTTCTTTCGATATTTAATCTGAATTTTATTTAGAAGTAACAACATCCCATATTAACAATGCCCTGATTATATCTATCTATCTATCTATCTATCTATCTATCTATCTATAATTCCACGAATTCCACCCAAATATTAAAAGGTTGGCCAGAAAACTTGAAAAAATCACAACAAAAATCACAAATAAAATTTTTAAACAGGAGATGTGTCTTTTGTTTAATTCAACAGGCATAAATGAAAGAATGCTGCCCAAATACAACACACACATTATATATATATATATATATATATATATATATATATATAGTATATATTAAATTTTTACTTGAAGGCACTTACAACGCATGTATCGCATAAAATTCGATACTTTTTCATATAGAAAATGAACTTGACAAGTGTAATCCCAGCAAAGGATGGCTTGATAAACAACTTTTAGTTATTTTCAGCTGACAGTATATTTGGGAGAATATGTGCTTTTTAATTTTAGTCAGACCTAATTTTTGAAAGTTAATTCATTTATGTTTAATTAGGCGGGATTTAAACTACTTAAATGTGAGGCTAAACAAATCGAGAAAAATCAATCTCTGAATATATATTTCGACCTATTAGGTCTCATCAGCAGAGTTATAGATACGATGACCGCCTATATATATATATATATATATATATATATAGTAGAAAAAACGTGACCCGTTGGGTCACCTATTGACCTCTGGGTAGATAATTGTGATCAGGAAGAAAGTTAATTTGCTAAACGAATTAAATCAAAAAGATAAATACAACTGGAGAGTTTAAAAAAATACATTAAAAACATTTTGCTAAAATTTGCAATTAAGTCAAAAACTGACCCGCTCTATATATAAGCTAGCCGTTAGCTGCTGAATATTAAGATACGATTAAAGTGGAAAGTTCAATCCACAGTTCACACTCTCCAATCTCTCTCTTTACGCACATAGAAAAAAAATAACATATACAGGGAATGGTTAAGAAAGATATATACACATTATATTATCAAAAATGTTGCCCCGAAAAAGGCCGTTTTTCCTTTGTATACTTACATATTCTATATGTTATTATTATCATTATTTTACTCCTTTTGAGTTTTCACATCAGCATTAGCTGATAGTTTTTCACTGGAGTGTGAGTGACAGCAAGTCTCCTCAGGTCTCCAGGACTCTTCTGAGTATTCTGGCAGATTGCAGCAGTGCAGTGTTCTGAATTGTTTCAATCCTTCCTCTGATATCCAAACTTTCCAAACCCTTTTCTAATCCTTTTGGGACTGTTCCAAGTGCACCAACTACAATTGGTAGCACTTTCACTTTCATATTCCATAATTTTTTCAGTTCTCTGGCAAGGTCCAGATATTTGTCCATTTTTTATTTTCCTTCAGCTTCACCCTGTGATCTGCTGGCACTGCAAAATCCACCAGTTGACAAGTTCTTTCTTTTTTGTTTATTAACACTAGGTCTGGTCTTCTTGCTGGGATAAGGTGATCCATTTTTATTTCAAAGTCCCAGAGAATTTTATGCGTTTCGTTCTCAAGAACAGATTCTGGTTTATGCATATACCATTTTGTTGTATGGTCAAAATTTAATTTTTTGCATAATTCCTAGTGGATCACCTTCCCAACCCAGTCTTGTCGAGTTTTGTATTCTCGTTGTGCTAGTTTGCTACATTCGCAGAGTATATGGTTTACAGTCCCATCTCTATTGCCGCAAAGTCTACATTTATTATTATTATTATTATTATTATTATTATTATTATTATTATTATTACTATTATTATTTACTCCTTTTGAGTTTTCACATCAGTGTTAGTTGATGGTCTTTCACTGGAGTCTGAGTGACAGCAAGTCTCCTCAGGCCTCCAGGACTCTTCTGAGTATTCTGGAAGATTGCAGCAGTGCAGTGTTCTGAATGGTTTCAACCCTTCCTCTGATATCCAAACTTTCCAAGCCCCTTTCCAATCCTTTTGGGACCGTTCCAAGTGCCC
>CM042168.1:10034188-10079188 GCA_023376005.1 Doryteuthis pealeii | reverse complement strand
TCTTCCCTATCTGATTTTTCATGGTTTGAAAATCGCATAGGTAAGCAACTTTTAGTTACCAACTGTCATTAACTTCATGTCCAAGCTGCTCGAACTTTTATATATATATATATATATATATATATATATATATATATATATATATATAAATAGTAATTGGTAATTTGCTTGAAGCATTGTTAAGTATGTTATAAAATAATTAAATTCGAAGGCAATACAATGCGTAAAAAATAAAGACAAAAAGATGTTTTATATGTCTAATCGATTTCAAAGCAAGAGCTTCATCATCAGAGTGTATTTTCTTATTTCCTTTTCCTCTTCTTTTTTTCCTGTCTTTCTTCTTCTCCTCCTTTATGAATGGGCGAATAACTGTAATTTCTTATTTCTCTCTTTTTTTTTCTTTTTTAAAAGTTTTTATTTATTTGTTCATTTTTGTTTTTAAAAAATTTTGACATCTCCACACGGTCTCAACATATTGCAACATCTTACCGGATGTCAGCCTTTTCTCAACAAACTTTTAAAAAAGAAAAAAAAAGAGAGAGAAATAAGAATTACAGTTATTCGCCCATTCATAAAGGAGGAGAAGAAGAAAGAGAGGAAAAAAAGGAGAGGAAAAGGAAATAAGAAGAGAAATTATAACCACACAAATAAAAAAAACATAAGCACGTCATTTCTGAAAATAACTCTGATGATGAAGCTCTTGCTTTGAAATCGATTAGACATATAAAACATCGTTTTTGTCTTTATTTTTTACGCATTGTATTGCCTTCGAATTTTTTTATTATTTTATATATATATTATAATATATATTATATATAATATATATATATATTATGATAAAGATGGTGACTTACCAGTGAATAGAATATCAAGTTAATTGCTAACAGTATGGGAAATATTCTATTTCAATTCGATCAAAAAGTTTGTTCCTTTTGAAAATTAGGATTCCCCCACCCACTTAGCTGTTTGCCTGACTAGAAAAAGGGGCCAAGTCTTCCATTTGTCTCCATCTGTGCACACACACACTTTCTGTCTCTCTCTGTATAGAGCTTGTATCTAACTATTTATTTGTTTATTTTAGGTACTACCAATTTGTTCGCTCATTTTAACTTTAAAAACGAATTAAAATGAATTAAATCGATTATTTCAGGTCACATTTTTGTCTACGTCGGAAAGTAGTAACATCAGTAAAAAAAGCAAAATAATATTATTACATATATAATTTATTTTTAATACATTTTAAACCATTAGGAACGTCCAATTTGATGTGTAAAATTTACCCACTATATTTAACACAATTAAACTTGAATAAAGGTTAATATTATCTTCAAAGCTGGATCACCAGAAGACTGGAAAAGATACAGATTCAAATAATAAGTACTCCATGTTATCCAATAACACATGCCTGAAAAAAAAAAATATATATGTATATTAGGAATACAGTCATTAGCAAATGCAAAAAGTGCACATGACTCTCTGTTGATGTGATGATTTCGTTTCAAGACAGCTAAGAAACTTGTGTCAGAGTGTGCTTGAATCTCGGAATTAGATGTGGAATCTGTAGATAATGAAAGAAAGAAAGTCGTACACTGAAGAACACTTAATTACAATTGCACCTCTTCAGTGCTTGCATTGTCTATGCTTAATTGTTCTGCTTATGTCATCCCTTATCAATAGATCTACTCGAATAGTACAAATAATGATACAATCAACAGTAATGGTTCTTTTGATAAGAACAATACTATACCTACTTTAGAATACCTCTCTCTCTCTCTCTCTCTCTCTCTATATATATATATATAATATATATATATATATATATATATATATATATATATACCTACCTTTGAAAGGAAGGAAAAACTCAATAAACCGTCATTCTGTAATAAATTTATTTCGACCAAAACTTAAAAGGCTTTTAGAAACTTAAATAAATTCTCAAAACTCCCTTAAATTTCAGTTTTTAATTCAATTTAATTTTTTTTATCTGTGCCGGCTGTCTGATGAGACTGAAATTTTAGAGAGTTTTGGGAATTTATTTAAGTTTCTAAAAGCCTTTTAAGTTTTGGTCGAAATAAATTTATTACAGAATGATTTTATTGAGTTTTTCCTTCCTTTCAAAGGTAAAAATTGCTCTGTATTTAATCTAAATTATAGATTATTATACATTGAGCTCTCTCTAGGGATTTATAAAAATCCTTGTATTTGCACCTACTAAAACATGCAATAATTATACAGTGAGATTTTGAAGATCCCATGTAGAATCATCCCTTACTACCAGTTTTGGATACCTTACATTTATATTATATATATATATATAATATATGTGTTGTGTGTGTGTGTGTGTGTGTGTGTGTGTGTGTGTGTGTGGTGTGTGTGTGAAGAGAAAGAGTGAAAGTGGATCTGACAGTATGTAATATAATGAAAAATTGAAAAAACACAAGTTCATGAAATAAGTAATGTTCATTTCGCCAACATTGCAGTGTTTCGATCTGTTTCAATAGATCTTAATCAGGGCTTTCATTAATTTGAGGAAAAATAAAATTATCACAGGAATAAGAAAACTGTGAGAGTCAAAATCCTCAATAAGGCTGTTTGAATTTCACATAGCACTAATACCCTTGGGAAAGGTATGAATCCAATTATACCCCCTTCAGCTATAGGTAAATAGTAGGACAGCCAGGGCTCTTCAACCTTGGTTAGGCAACCTGTCTAGGAGAAGGAAAACTTTGAATTCAAACCTGTTAAACTCTGCTTAAGAAATTGACCTTGTGTCGCATCCTGCTCATGCGGAGGGGTTGGTAAATATATATATATATATATGTATGTGTTGTTGGAATGTCAATTTCATAAACATTTTGTCAGATAATTTGATAAATGTATATATATATATATATATATATATAATATATATATATATATATATATAGAGAGAGAGAGGAGAGAGAGAGAGATTGAGAGGTAAATAGACGGATAGATATAAACAAAATAGGTTGATAAATAAGTTAATACTAGATAGATAGATAGATAGATAGATAGATAGTAACATTTCAGTCTCATATTAGAAGCACTCTTGAAGATACAGGAAAAGATTTTAAAGAAGACTGGAAATAAAAGTGCCCCCACAGATAGCACATTATAAAATAACTACACACGCACACACACACACACACACACACACATACACACACACACACATACAAATGTTTATATAGAAAAAGTCATATATGTATATATATATATATATATATATATATATATATATATTGAGAAAATAGATAGATATGCATTGACTGAAACAAAATAGGTGATAAAGAAGTTAATTTAGATAGATAGCCAGATAGATATGAATAGACTGAGATATATAAAATATATATATATATAAAAATACATATATATGCATATATATATATATATTATATATATATATATATATATATTTATATATATATATATGTATATTTATATATATAATTTTGTTATATATATATATATATATATATATATATATATATATATATATATATATATTTATATATATATATATATATTATTTATTTATAATATATATATTTATATATATATATATATATGTATGTATATATATGTATATATATAAACATATATATATGTATATATATTATGTATATATATGTACATATATATATATCATCATCATCATGTTGCGCTGTTAGTATGGATATCCATGACAATCTCTCTCCATCCGTTCCTATCACTCATCATTCTCGAGAGGTCTTCTATGCTGCATCCTGTATCCGCACAGAGCTGGTCAATGTACGTTTTCGTTGGTCAGCCCACATTGGCGTGCCCATGTGCTGGCTTCCACAGGAGGACGTCACTTATGAGTTCGCCCTTGCTTCACCAGCAGTGTCCTGCGTGTCATGTCCATCTTACTCGAATGGTTTGGGTGATTTGGGATAGGTGGCCGTACAGCTGTTTTCTCGTGGGGTGTTGTTTCCACGTCTTGTTTAGGATCACACACAGCATTCTTGTGCAGCTCCCATCTAGTTTATTCTCTAGTCGCTTCGTTAGGGTCCAGATGGTGCAGCCATGCCACAGTACTGACACGACAACGACCTAGAAGAATTGTTTCTTTAACTTGGCAGTGAGATAGATAGATAGATAGACAGACAGATACAGAGAAATGAATAAATAGAGATAGATAGATAGATGAATAGATATATATATATATATATATATATGAACAGACTGAGATAGATAGATAGATAGACAAAGAAATGGATAGATAGACAGATACAGAGAAATGAATAAACAGAGATAGATAGATAGATAGGTAGATATGAACAGACTGAGATAGATAGATAGATAGATAGACAGACAGAGAAATGGATAGATAGACAGATACAGAGAAATGAATAAAGAGAGATAGATAGGTAGATAAATAGATAGATAGATAGATAGATATATATATATGAACAGACTGAGATTGATAGATAGATAGATAGATAAATAGATAGATAGATAGATAGATAGATAGACAGACTAAGATAGATAGACAGACAGATACAGAGAAATGAATAAACAGAGATAGATCGATAGATAAATAGATAGATAGAGAGATATGAACAGACTGAGATAGATAGATAGACAGACAGATACAGAGAAATGAATAAACAGAGATAGATAGATAAATAGAGAGAGAGAGAGAGAGAGAGAGAGAGAGAGAGAGAGAGAGAGAGAGAGAGAGAGAGAGAGATATGAACAGACTGAGATAGATAGATAGATAGACAGACTGAGATAGATAGATAGATAGACAGATACATGAATAAACAGAGATAGATAGGTAGATAAATAGATAGATAGATAGATAGATAGACAGACTGAGATAGATAGACAGACAGATACAGAGAAATGAATAAACAGAGATAGATCGATAGATAAATAGATAGATAGAGAGATATGAACAGACTGAGATAGATAGATAGACAGACAGATACAAAGAAATGAATAAACAGAGATAGATAGATAGATAAATAGATAGATAGATAGAGAGAGAGGAGAGAGAGAGAGAGAGAGAGAGAGAGAGATGAACAGACTGATAGATAGATAGATAGATAGATAGATAGATAGACTGAGATAGATAGATAGATAGATAGTAGATAGACAGATACAGAGAAATGAATAAACAGAGATAGATAGATAGATAGATAAATAGCAAAGAAATTAGGTTGATAAAAGGTAGATAGATAGATAAATAATGGCCAGGTGTATTTAATGCATTACCGCCACATATCTCGGCATTCAGCACCTTACCTGTTCAAATGCTGCAAAAATATTGATCGATGCTCAAACGTCAAATTACAACAATTTAAAAAAGAAAAAGATCGAATAGAAATATTTAAAATGAATTCTTTTTTTTTTTTTTGGAGGGGGAGGTGCTGCATTAATGACACTTCTGTCTCTATTAATTGCCACGAGTCAACTGCAAAATATGTCTACGTGCACAAACGTATAAAATGCACGGGAGAAAGACAGCACTGCTGTGTTTGTATTGTCCATTGCCTCTGTCATCCCCCCCTCCCCCTCCTTCTTTTCCGCTCTCTTTACCCTTCCTCCCCCCACCACCACTCTGTTAGTTCTCTCTCACTCACTTACTCACTTTCTCTCTCTCTCTCTCACTCGCTCACTCACTCAGTCCTCTCTCTCTCTCTCTCTCTCAGTCTCTTCTCTCTCACTCTCCTCACTCTCTCACTCACTCACTCTCTCTCTCTCTCTCTTTCAGTCACTCAGTCACCCTCTTCTCTCTCTCTCTCTCTCTCACTCTCATTCACTCTCTCACTCACTCACTCAGTCTCTCTCTCTCTCTCTCTTTCAGTCATTCTCAGTCACCCTCTCTCTCTCTCTCACTCTCACATACTCTCTCTCACTCACTCAGTCTCTCTCTCTCTCTCTCTCTCTCTCTCTCTCAGTCACTCTCAGTCACTCTCAGTCTCTCTCTCTCTCTCTCTCTCAGTCACTCAGTCACTCTCAGTCTCTCTCACTCTCTCTCTCTCACTCACTCACTCACTCACTCTCTCACTCACTCACTCACTCTCACTCATTCACTCTATCTCTCTCTCTATCTCACTCACTCTGTCACCCTCTCTCTCTCTCTCTCTCTCACTCACTCGCTCTCTCACTCACTCACTCACTCTCACTCACTCACTCACTCTATCTCTCTCTCTCTCTCTCTCTCTCTCTCTCTCACTCACTCTCACTCACTCTATCTCTCACTCTCTCTCTCTCTCACTCTCTCTCTCTCTCTCTCTCTCTCTCTCTCTCTCACTCTCTCTCTCTCTCACTCTCTCTCTCTCACTCACTCTCTCACTCACTCACTCTATCTCTCTCTCTCTCTCTCTTACTCTTTCTCTCTCTCCCCCCTCTCTCTTTTTCTTTCTTCTTCATTTTCTGCAACTTGTCACCCATGTGCCTACACACATCTGCAAATTAACGCACGCCTCGCTTTGCATACAACGCATCAAAAGTGCTCTGTTATCGCACGAACGTAGCTGAGAATGCAACTCTGTTTCTTCATCAGTTCAGGTGGAAAGGAAAACAATTTGGATGCTAATTCACTTTTAAATGTCTAAGTATTTCTAACTTTCAATGTAAAATTAATGCTATTAATGTCTATCTATATATCTATCAGTCTATCTATCTATCAATATATATATATACATATATATATATATATATATATATATATATATATATATATATATATATATATGTATGAGAGTACGTAGATAAACACTGTGTTTATTTGATATGGCTTTTAGTCGACAATTCTTGGAGGATATGTGCTTAATTAAAGTCATACCTAATTTTTAAAATTAATTAGTTGATAATTAATGAATTTAGGCGGGCATATCTGTTCAAATGTAAGGCTAAACAAATCAAGAAAATGTCAATCCCTGAATGTACATTTCGACCTATTAGGTCTCATCAGCAAGGTTATAGACATGGGAACTGCTCCATGTGTGACTCAAAACCTCGACTGCCAAATTAATTTTCAAAATTAGGTATGACTTCAATTAAGCACATATCCTCCAAATATATATATATATATATATATATATGGGAATAAATCCGACAATATGAAGAAATTTAAAAAACGAAGTATTCCAGAAAAAAGATATAAATAAGTCGACGCTTAAACGTTTCGGTTTATTTTAAACCTTCATCGGGACGATGAAGAAAATTAAAATAAAATTAAAATAAACTGAAATGTTTAAGCGTCGACTTACTTGCATAAATAAATTCATCTTATTTCTGGAACACTTCGCTTTTTAAATCACAAGGTTTCTAGTTCGATACCGGTCCCTGCCAACTCAGCGTATGAGTAGCACAGGGATCTGTGCGGTAAAGTAAGGAGCTGATGGTAGGTGTGGCGCTCCACCTCAGATGCTAAAACAATCTCCTTGGTCTAGCGCTATTGAAAAGGGGATAGACTCCCTCGCTGACTGGCTGATACCGACTTTAGGCCGCCCCGTCGACTTTACTTACTTATATATATATATATATATATATATATATATATATATATATATATATATACATATATGTATATATATAATATATATTGGAGAATGGAGTGATATTTTCCCATGTGTATTAGCGCTATGTGAAATGTAAACAGCTTCATTCAGGATTTTTTACAAACACACACACACACACACATATACATACACATACATACATAGATGCAGTACACAAACACACACACACACACACACATACATACATACACAAACACACACACACATATGAACATATACACACACACACACCAGAGCCCTGGAACTGGGGCCTAAACAATGTAAGAATCCATTTCTCCTGAAAATCCCAAACAATAAAAATTTTGGATACCCTTCAACATCAAACTGGAATCTCTCTTCTTCGGTGAAGTTAATGAAATAGAAATTGAAAGAACTTGTGTTTTTTGCAAATTACAACAACATTCCCTGTGTAAAGAAGAGACCGAGGGATTTTACTACGCGACAACTACCATATTACAAATGTTTTTTTTTTTTTGTTCTCCATTTCTCATCTATCTCTATTCATATCTATCTATCTATCTATCTATCTATCTATCTACCCCATTTTGTTCATATCTATCTATCTATCTATCTATCTATCCCATTCTGTTCATATCTATCTATTTATCTATCTATCTCATTCTGTTCATATCTATCTATCTATCTATCCCATTCTGTTCATATCTATCTATCTATCTATCTATCTATCTATCCCATTCTGTTCATATCTATCTACCTATCTATCCCATTCTATATCTATCTATCTATCTATCTATCTATCTATATATATATATATATATATTATATATATATATTATATCTCCATTGTTCATATCTATCTATCTATCTAACCCATTCTGTTCATATCTATCTATCCATCTATCCCATTTTGTTAATATCTATCTATCTATCTATCTATCTACCCCATTTTGTTCATATCTATCTATCTATCTATCTATCTATCTATCTATCTATCCCATTCTGTTCATATCTATCTATCTATCTATCTATCTCATTCTGTTCATATCTATCTATCTATCTATCCCATTCTGTTCATATCTATCTATCTATCTATCTATTCCATTCTGTTCATATCTATCTGCCTATCTATCCCATTCTGATCATATCTATCTATCTATCTATCTATCTATCTATCTACCCCATTTTGTTCATATCTATCTATCTATCTATCTGTCTATCCCATTCTGTTCATATCTATCTATCTATCTATCTATCTATCTATCTCTTTCTGTTCATATCTATCTATCTATCTATTTATCTATCTATTTACCCCATTTTGTTCATATCTATCTATCTATCTATCTATCCCATTCTGTTCATATCTATCTATCTATCTATCTATCTATCCCATTCTGTTCATATCTATCTACCTATCTATCCCATTCTGTTCATATCTATCTATCTATCTATCTATCTATATATATATATATATATATATATATATATATATATATATCCCATTGTTCATATCTATCTATCTATCTAATCCATTCTGTTTCATATCTATCTATCTATCCCATTTTGTTCATATCTATCTATCTATCTATCCCATTCTGTTCATATCTATCTATCTATCCCATTCTGTTCCTATCTATCTATCTATCTATCTATCCCAGTCTGTTTGTAACTATCTAACTATCTATCTACCTATTCATCTATCTATCTATCTATCTATCTATCTATTCAGTCTGTTAATATCTATCTATCTATCTATCTATCTATCTATCTATTAGTCTGTTTATATCTAAGTCTATTAATATATATCTGTCTATCTCTGCTTATATCTGTCTATCCAACGTTCCATGTTCTCTCCAATATGACAGGTGTATCCCTTTCAAGCGTCAACTTCGAAAGGGATACACCTGTCATATTGAGAGAACATGGAGGGCTGGAAATGTCAGACATGTGGTCGAATTCTGCTTTCTAAGTCTGGATATGTCAATCATAGGAAATCTCATCAGGGGCAATTCATGCAAATTCCAGGAACAAACAATGTGTCTTGTGCAACCTGTAACAAAGTCTGTAAGTCAGTTTCTGGTTTTAAGAGACATATGGTGGTGCATAAGCATCAAATTTATCATCTGATCCATCTGATGCAATGGGAAGGACGTCCTTCCTATGTCATATTTGCATCAGATTTTGTAGATCTACAGCAGGTTTGATGAGTCATTTGAGGGTTCATGACAGGAAAGGTTCTGGTGGTAGAGTTATAGGATTGTGAGGGATGGCATATGTAAGGATTATGCTATTGCTATCTATCTATCTATTAATCTATCTATCTATCTATCTCAGTCTGTTAATATCTATCTATCTATCTATCTATCTATCAATTAGTCTGTTTATATCTAAGTCTGTTAATATCTATCTATCTATCTATCTATCTATCTCTGGTTATATCTGTCTATTTATCTATTGTTCATATCTATCAATCAATCAATCATCAATCTATCTATCTATCTATCTCTGTTCATATCTATCTATCTATCTATCTATCTATCTATCTCTGTTCATATCTATCTATCTATTTATCTCTGTTCATATCAATCTATTTATCTAACCATATATCTATCAGTCTCTTAATATCAATCAATCAATCTATCTATCTATCTATCTATCTATCAATCTATCTCTGTTCATATCAAGCTGTCTATCTATCAATCTATCTATCTCTGTCCATATCAATCTATCTATCTATCAATCTATCTATCAGTCTGTTCATATCTATATCTGTTCATATCTATCTATCTATTAATCTGTTCATATCTATCTGTTCATATCTCTCTCCCCCCATCTCTCTCTCTCTCTCTCTCTCTCTCTCTATATATATATATATATATATAATATATATATATATATATATAGCGCTCGTGAAGAAACCTTTGGTGGATTGCTACACCAGTTCCACCCTGACATTAAAAAGATGGCCAGACAATTAGAAAGGATCGAACAAACACTCACCCAACAAGAATAGTCAGTAGAGTTTAACAAAAGCATGTTTAAAAGAAAAAATGCTGCTAAAATACACTTATCTATCTATCTATCTATCTATACATATATCTATATAGATATATTCATAGGTATGTATGTATGTTCATATCTATTTATATCCCCATTCATATCTATCATTTTTTTTTTTACAAATATAGTGCAACAACCGTTCATGAACCTAGAATGGGAAGTTCTTCCATACACAGTATATTCCTCAAAAATATTCCCTCTCAGAAATCTTAGCTATTCTTAACAACAGCAACCTTGAGCACCTTTTTCCTCTCCATCTTTCTAACACACGTGGGCATGCCTACACAGTCAGAAAACAGCACTGCTCACGTGACTTTCGGAAACATTTTTTCACGCTCAGAATTGCGGAGACATGGAATAAACTGGCCGCGTCTGTTGTAGGCTGCCGAAGCACTGAATCTTCCAAAGCCTCCATGCTTCCTGTAGTCTGCTGACACTATACCTGATGCCACTCTCCACATACATATGCACACACGTGCACACATACATGCATATTACTACTGTAAACTGTTCATGTTCCTGATACTACATTATTCTGTGTACTTGACATGAGACTTTGATGAGTTGTGGTGCACCTGAGCACTGTACACAATAAATTTCATTTCATTTTCATTAATTGCTAATATTTATTGTCCAGTCCGCAGTTGCAACAAGTACAATATATATATTGAATAAAAAGCACTGAATCTTTCAAAGCCTCCATGCTTCCTGTAGTCCACTGCACTCTCCACATACATATGTACATGCATATTACTACTGTAAACTGTTCATGTTCCTGACACTACATTATTCTGTGTACTTGACATGAGACTTTGATGAGTTGTGGTGCACCTGAGCACTGTACACAATAAATTTCATTTCATTTTCATTAATTGCTAATATTTATTGTCCAGTCCGCAGTTGCAACAAGTACAATATATATATTGAATAAATTCAACCAGAATTGTTCTTTGATGCAGTTTAGTTGGGGACATAAAAACAACAACAATAACAATAACAACAAATATAAACAATATGAGGATTGAATAATAAGATAAGCATTAATTGAAATGTCACTGCATCACATGATCACTGTTGGCATTTTGATTGGTTGACAGATCAAAAGTCACCTGAAGCCAAAAAAAAAATGTATTATCCTAGATATGATGTTAAGCTGCCCAGATTTTGCAATGGGTCTGTAATGATTAATAAAATGGCGTTTGCCAATTGTTTTAAAAGGGGGGGGAGTAAGAATTCCAAAAATGCAATAACGGAACTAACAGACGCTGAATTCAAAATCGAGCGCCTAAAAGAAGAAGCAGGAATTCTAGCAAAGAGAAGGAGAATTGAGTTTTTGAGGATGACAAGTAAGTAGTTGTCACGCAAACAAGTCAGCTCCATTATCGGAAAATGAAAGAAGACAAAATATGAACTTTGAAACAAGAACAATGAAAAGGACTTTGCCCGGTATCTTGTACTATATTTTTGTAACTTTATTTAATACTGGTTGTTTATTTAAATACAACTTCGTTATTTCTCCATTGTGTTGAATCATGTTTGATGCTAGTAAGATGTGTACAACCTATATATAAAATATATATATATCCCACTTACTACAATCAGTTAGTAACAGGCAGAGAACAAGAGAAGGGCTTAAATTTTCGGGCTAAAAACCACCCTACATTGGGGTGGGCTACGATCTGGCAATTTCATCATAAACTCAAAAATACCTCTTCATTTATTCCTGTTTTTTTTTTTAGACCGGTCAAAAGAGAGACTATGTCCTGGGGAATAACGTTAAACTCTCTAATGGTGAGTTCCAGTTTGGAGGTTTGGAGAATGTGGAGCACCCCTTCATCACCATTGCTCCCTGGACCACTCTGACCCGGAGTGGTAGTACCTGTTAGGGTCCCATCTATGGCTTAAATAGAAAAACATGAGTTGATAAACAAAATTGTATTATCCATTAAGAATGAATTTTATTTCAAAACTTTATCGGCATTAAATGACCCACTGAGGTTGATATGCCATAAAACAAACCAAACCAAACCAAAAGGGAGACTGAAACAGTAATAAAGAGAGTGGTATTTTTGTCAACGACCAAGTGTCTGATTTTTTACACTGAGTCCATAGGGAAAATATGGACTCAGTGTCATCTCTTCATCTCGACTTAGTCTCAGGCAAGTTTTGTTGAGACCCAAAAATGTAATTATGACTCTCGGATAAAATTCACTCATATTCATTCCTTAAGAAATATTTGAATATCTTTTGTGAGGAACTTTTTGTGATCGGTTGAAATATGTTAAGTACCATGCACTCAAAATCAACTTGAAAAAAGAATTCGAATGAAATGGTTGATTGCTTTCTTGCATACCATCAACTGAGAAATAGGACATGGTTGAAATATCAAACAAATCAATATAAAATATATATATATATATATATATATATATATATATATATATATAAATATATATTAAAATATTTTATACTGATTAGTTTGATATTTCAACCATGTCCTATTTCTCAGCTGATGGTATGCAAAAAGCAATCAACCATATATATATATATATATATATATATATATATATATATATATATATAATATATGCGCATGTGTGTGTGTATATATATATGTACAGTATATACACTTTTTATACAAATTTACACTTTTTTTTTAAAAATTACTCTACACCAGACTTTTTTGAGTCTTATTTTATAACTATAATGCTTCTGATTATTTTTAAAATTAAAAATAAGGTTCATTTTATTTTTAAATAAAATTCATTTTATTTTTAAATAAAATTCATTTTATTTTTAATATAAACAGCGCATTTTTTTTATTTATTCCAACGTTTGACTAGCAGCATTCTGTTTTTGCTAACGGACATTTTTCCTGTCTTATTTTTGTTGATGACCGACCCACGTGCGGTCGATGCATGATATTGCGAGGGTCCTCATATATTAATGAGGAAGGGCCGGTGTTGCTTTTTAAACCGTCGAGAGATAGGCCCCGAAACGGTTTGCACACTCTCTCCTGATGAGCCCATTCAGTTGTAAACATCCTTTGTTTTTTCATTTTATCATATTCACACTGTCGGATTAATTTCCATTTTATTTTCACATATATGTATATATATATATATATATATATATATATAGGTATATGTAAAAACAAAATTTTTTTATTATGAAACAAAGAAAATACAGTGCTCAATCACAAATTGTTAGAGCTAATATTTATTTATTTTACAAAGTTTTCACAGATCAATGTTCATTATAAACAGCGACCCAGGTTTCATGCTAAGGGGCAATCATCAGGCTGTTGAGCAAGATCCCATGGTGTTTGTTGAAGTTCTTTACTCAATGTCACATTTTGGACTGTATATCTATATATATATATATATATATCAGGCAAATTCATTTTCCCCACTGTTCTGTCTGTCTGTCTGTCTCCCCCTCTCTCTCTCTATATATATATATATATATAAAACGGGGAGAAGAATTTAGCTGATAAATAACTTAAGAGTCCATCCCACTGCTGAATATTATGTAAAACTATTAAGTTTTATGCACGATAAATATTAATATAAATTTGCTAACATTTCTATAGTAAAATGATTTCCAATGCATTTCTATTGTAAAACAATTAGCAATTCATTTCTGCATTAATATCATTTTGCAAACACTTATACAGTAAAATAATAAATTTCTACAGTAGGATTTCAAATGAATTCCAACAGTAAAAGGATTTTCAATGAATTTCTACAGTAAAATGATTTCAAATGAATTTCTACAGTAAATAGATTTTCAATCAATTTCAAAAAAGTATGTTCAATGCATTTCTACAGTAAAAGGATTTCAAATGAATTCCAACAGTAAAAGGATTTTCAATGAATTTCTACAGTGAAATGATTTCAAATGAATTTCTACAGTAAAAGGATTTTCAATGAATTTCTACAGTAAAATGATTTCAAATGAATTCCAACAGTAAAAGGATTTCAAATGAATTTCTGCAGTAAAAGGATTTCAAATGAATTTCTACAGTAAATGGATTTTCAGTGAATTTCTACAGTAAAAGGATTTTCAATGAATTTCTACAGTAAAAATAATTTCCCAATAAATTTCAACTGTAAAACTATTAGGTTTTATGCACAATAAATATCAATATAATTTAGCTAACATTTCTACAATAAAATAATTTCCAATGCATTTCTATTGTAAAACCATTAGCAATTCATTTCTGCATTAATATCATTTTGCAAACACTTCTACAGTAATCATTTCCAATAAATTTCTCTATATGCTTTTAGCATTTGCCGTTCCACTTTATATGCAATAAACGTGAATGGAGATAAATTTTTTTCATATTAGTTTAACACATCTCATTTGC
Source organism: Doryteuthis pealeii (assembly GCA_023376005.1). NCBI lineage: Eukaryota > Metazoa > Mollusca > Cephalopoda > Myopsida > Loliginidae > Doryteuthis > Doryteuthis pealeii. The sequence goes on along the minus strand of CM042168.1, from coordinate 10,064,218 downwards.
AATAACAATATTAAAATAATTTGCAGAAGTAAAACTGTTAGCGAGCTATTTACATATTAATATGATTTGCCAGGCATTTTTTACGATCGAATAATTTCCAATGAATTTCTAAGTTGTGTTTAAGTAAGCATCACTGTATGATTAAAGAGGGACGGAAAGTTGATATATTTGTTTAATAGATACTCTTCTTTAATAATAAGTGGTGTTAAAATAATTTGCAATTCATTTCTATAATAAAATCGTAAGTGATGCATTTATATATCTTGGATGATTTGGCAGGTATCTTTATGGTAAAATAATTATATATATGTATATGTATACATATATATATGTATATGTATATGTATATATATATATGTATATATAATATATATGTTATATGTATATATATATATATATTATATATATATATATATATATATGTATATATATATGTATATATATATATGTATATGTATATATATATATATATATGTATATATATATATATATATATATATATATATATATATATATATGTATATATATATATATATATATATATATATATATATATATATATATATATATATGGAGGCGCGTGGGCTAGTGGTTAGAGTCGTGGGAAATGGACTTGTGGTTTCGAGTTCAATTCCTAGACGAAACTGTTGGCATTTCACATAGTGCTAATACCATTGGGAAAGGTATGAATCTATATATTCTCCTTCCAGCTATGGGTTAAATAGTAGGGCAGACTGGGCCCTTCAGCCTTGGGTAGGTAACCAGTCTAGGAGAGGGATAACTCTGAATTCAAAATTTCTGAGGTCGGTTGTTGATTGGGTTTGTGGCAACCCTTGATGCACCAATTCTTTCCTATCGACTGTGCCAAAAAGTGTGGATGGTCCAACACAAGCCTTCACGACTATAAACAAATCACTTGCTATAAACAAATGAACTTGTGTGTGTGAACCGTCATGCGTCGAAAATCGACGAGAGAATCCATAATAATATATATATATATATATATATATATATATATAAGGTGTGTCATAAAAGTATCAAGATTGAAGCTGTATTTACCAAGATAGAAATGAACAATGAATGGAACGTTAATTTTTCAGAATACAAGGTGAGTCAAAAAGTACCAAAAATCTCAATACTTTTTGACACACCTTGTATATATATATATATATATATTTACCAACCCCTCCGCACAAGCTGGATGCGACACAAGGTCAATTTCTTAAGCGGAGTTCAGCAGGTTTGAATTCAGAGTTTTCCTTCTAGACTGGTTGCCTAACCAAGGTTAAAGAGACCAGTCTGCCCTACTATTTACCCATAGCTGGAGGGAGAGTAGGATTCATACCTTTCCCAAGGGTATTAGCGCTAAGTGAAATGCAATTACCACGTGTATATATATATATGTATATATATATATTTATATACATATATTTATTTATTTACCAATCCCTCCGCACAAGTAGGATGTGACAACAAGGTCATTTTCAAGCGGAGTCTAACAGGTTTGAATTCAGAGTTTTCCTTCTCCTAGAATGGTTGACTAACCAAGGTTAAAGATCCCAGTCTGCCCTACTATTTATCCGTAGTTTAAGGGAGAGTAGGATTCACACCTTTCCCAAGGGTATTAGCACTAAGTGAAATGTTATTACCATATCCAGGATTTGAACTCGGGGCGACGAGTCCATTTCTCATGACTTTAACCATTACACCACACACCTCCAATAAATATTCATAATTCTGAATATTCATATACCTAATGCTTGATTAGCGTGAGAGCTTCTGAAGTGAGCCACATTCAAGAGAATGCAAATAATATATTCCTAATCGTAATAACTAAATAATCATACTATGGTATATTCCCAGGTCCTGCTAGTATCATATATAAAAAAAGTTAATAATGATCTAATATACTGTATTATATCTTATATTTTCATTTGTTTTAAATCTTCATATAGACGCAGCTTGATTAGCGTAAAAGCTTCTGAAGTGAGCCATTTTCAAGAGAATGCGAATAATATATTCCTAATCGTTCGTACTTTGACATAAAATACATTTCCAGCATAGTTCTACGTAAGCGTTTCAATTTGGAAAATTGAATTTTTTGAAAGAAAGACATTCGAATCAATTGTGTTTGTTCATACAATGCGTTATGTATCACGATGCAGACGCGTATCGCCAGCTAGTAGCTGAATACCTTTAATATCTTTTTCCTGAAAACTACTCTGTTTCTCTCGTACGTACGCACACCAGCACTCAATCACCCACCTGCAATCCCCTCCCACCTCATACCCCTTCTGCCCTCCTTCTCCTTTCCCGCTCCGCACTGAACCAGTTCCAGTCGATATCCTCACTGCAGGAATCGGTCTCTGCATTTCTCTCTGTGCAAACAGCTCTCTGATTTAGATTATTATACTAATAACATTTTAATATCTTTGATTGTTTTGTTTTTTGTTTTTTTTTTCTTGTTTTTTTTTTGGTGTGTGTGTGTGGGGGGGGTGATCAAGAATCTACATCTTAAACTATTGTACATAACAATAAATTATAAGCTTCAAAAGAGCCATTCAGTGCATATTTTTTAGTTGATGTACGAGTATATAGTCTTACACTTTCATATCAACCAATATCAGTCAATCTTAATGCTTGTAAAATATTATGGGTCAAAAATCAAAATTATCCACTATTATTTATTATGCATAAAACTTAATATATATATATATACATATATATGTATATATATATATATATAAGATTTTTTGGATGTTTTTTTATTTTTTAGAAGCATTGTTTAATAAAGTATATATATTAATATTTATATTTTTGCTTGAAGGCAATTACAATGCGCATATCGCATTAATTCGATAATTATAGAAGATAATAATGACAAGTGAATTTCGCAAAGAATTACTCGGTGTGTAGAATATCGTACAGACTGTTTCAACTTATTAATATAAATATTAATATATATTATAATATATATATATATATATATATATATACATATAGAATTAAACAAAAGACACATCTCCTGTTTAACAACTTTATTTTTTATCTTTTCTGGCCAACTTTTTAATATTTGGGTGGAATTTGTGGATAAGTCCACCAAAGCTCAAGTCCCAAGTTCTTTCAGCACTTCGAAGTGCCATCATCAGGGGTGATGTGTTCCAGTTTTTTAAAAATTATATTAATGTGGAGGCTGGAAGGAGAAAAATTGGTGAGAAAGGTGTTATAGGCATTTTAAAATGTGTGTACTGCATTGGAAATTAATTTTGTTTAAGGATGGTTTGTATTTTTTTATGTTTAAAGCTTCTAGTATTTGGAGTTTTTGTTTGTTTTTTTCTTTGTGCAGAATGTGTGTATTTTCCGTAAGAATATTTCGGTAATAGAATATATATATACATATATATATATATATATATATATATATATATCAGTCATCCACAGACACGTGTTTCGAAGTTTACTTCTCATCAGTGCGGCTTGAGTTTTAACAGCTACCTTTGCCGGGATCGAAACCCGACAGAATTTTCGTCTGCCAAGTTCCTTTCCCTTGTGGCTATCAGTTTGGGGTGAACAATTAATTGATACATACTTTACATGAGTATGTTTATATATAGATTAAGGCAACACTTTCCTATAAAACGGATGGAATATACTCAGGTGGACTTTACATATATACATATGTATGTATTTATCAGTTAAATTATAAATTATATTTATTATAATTATAGCTATGGAGTTTCCATCCTAGCTGGAGGTAGCCTGTTAATGTCTTGACACACTGAAGAGATGTGATACGTCTAAACACGTTGTCTGTGGATGACTATATATATATATATATATATAGTCATATATATATATATATATATATATAGTCATATATATATATATATATATATATATATATATATATATATATATATATATATATATATATATATATATATATATATATATATATATAATATAAATTTTTCCAACTGAGGTTTGTGTCATATACATGAAACTTGAGTAACGGTAATAGAATATCCACAATTTTATATTTAGGCAATTATAGCATTGAATTGTGTTTGTATATATATATACACACACACACATATATATGTACATATATATATATATATATATATATATATATATATATTCAGGGCCGGTATAGATCAGTCAATAGAGTGTTCGGTCAGGAACCACAAGGTTCTGTGTTCAATATACCGGCCCTCGCCAACTCAGCGTATGAATAGCACAGGGAAAGTGAGCAGCTGATGGTAGGTGTGGCACTCCACCTCAGATGCTAAAATAATCTCCTTGGTCTAGCGCTAATGAAAAGAGGATAGACTCCCTCGCTGTCTGGCTGATACTGACATTATATCCAACGACTTTACTTTTTTACTTTATATATATATATATATATATATATATATATATATATATATATAAAAAGGTATAAGTCTATTTCTTCCCTTGTCAGATATATATACACACACAAACATATATACATATATATATATATGTATATATCTACAGACTCCCAAACACACACATATATATATATATATATATATATGTATATGTATGTATATACAGACTCCCAAACACACACACACACACATATATATATATATATATATATATATATATATTATTTCTACAACAATACAGTCTTCTACTTCAAAGAGATGAGTAAATTGACTAATGAGAAAATCCATTGTTATGACAACACAGGTCAAATATCACATCACTCAAAGTAAATGCACACTGTGTTTCCATAACAACAAAAACGTTTTAATTAAAGAATCACTCTACTAACTATATAGAAGTACACACACACACACACACACACACACATATATACATATATAAATATATATATGCATATATATATACATATGTATATATAGATGTACATACATATATATATATACATATGTATATATAGATGTACATATATATATATATATATATATATATATATGTATAGATATATATATATATATGTATAGAGATTTTTTACATGATTATGGTCCACAGGTGGAAATGGACTATAATCACTTAATACCCGGTCTTTAAGCCTTTTTTCTTTACAAATTACTTTGCTCTGTTTATAATAAGTGAACATTGAGCTCTCAAATCTGACCTGAACTTTGCAACACTGTACAATTGGAGGAAAGGACCAGCTTAGAATCATCCTAATAATACCAAGGGACTTGGTGCCCTACCAAAGATATATATATATATATATATATATATATATATATATATATATATATATACACGTTTTTTTTAAAAGCGATTGTTATTAAAATTCCAACTTCAGTTTCATGCCAGAGCAATTCATCAGGGAATAATAACTTTTTCCAGTCATCTACTCTTATTAACATCCCGGTTGTATCCATTCTCAAGTACGTCAGTGTACCACCCTACGTAATTCTAGAACCTACCTGGCTCAGTCTATGTTTATTTAAATGTCTACATTTGTTTGTTAACTCAGATCGCGAGTTCAATATCTTCCCTGGGTCTCTGCATTCTGCTATTTTTAATTTCTCATTTAAACACAGCATACAGGGTCTTTCATTTCCTTTATGTGAAGGTGCCCTTTTTATTATTCTCCACTATATATATATATTATATATATATGTGTGTGTGTGTGTGTGTGTGTGTGTGTAAGTGTGTGTGTGTGTGTGTGTGTGGTAAATTATTTCCAATTCTATTTAAATAATGTTGCAGTCTGAAGAAGCCCATTTAATATGGGTGGAAATAGATCTATAATTGCTAATATGACCGGTATTTAAGCCTTTTTATTTACCAAATATATTGCTCTGTATATAATTCCTGAATTATGATAACCAAATTTTTTCTAAGTTATGATTACATATATATATATATATATTATGTGTGGGTGTGTGTTAATATAGAAAATATCAAAAAACAAGGATGATTTTATTACAGTTTGAAGTATTAGAATATTTCAGTTTGTATGTTAGATAATTTTTAACTCAAATTGCATCACAGCTTTGAAATAGAATGTTAAGTTTTGTCTCTTTTTTTCTCTTTCAATATTTATATTGAATATTATTTAGAGGTTATAGTATCATATATCAACAATGCCCTGGTGATGGTTTAATATACAAACCAAAACATTTTAACATTGGCACTTAAAACTAATAAAATCATCCTGTGAAGACCAAGTTTTTTTCATATCTTATATATTTACATATGGTTGGATTTATTTCCATTTTCCCTGGTTTTGTTGTTGAGGCAATGCTCATCTATTTTGTGCAGGAATATAAAGATTTGGTTTAGCTAAACTGATGGACATGAAGTAAGGGTTCAATTTAGCATTGTATTTTTACATTGTAAATCGGTTCGATTTGCAAGCATCTAGGACATTTTCAGCTAAAAGTCTACTTTATATGGTTAAACAAAAATATAAAGATTTGGTTTAGCTAAACTGATGGACATGAAGTAAGGGTTCAATTTAGCATTTTACATTGTAAATCGAATCCTCTTGCAGGAATCTAGGAAATTTTCAGCTAGATATCTACTCTAAATATACAGATTCAGTTTAGCTAACCTAACAGACACAATATAAGAGTTCATCCCCTTCCCAGGTCTGGTTTGAACTTAGTTTTCCTTCTCTTATACCAGTTGCCATACCAAAATTAGATCCCAGTCTACCCTACTATTTAACCATAGCTGGAGGGAGAATAGTTGGATTCATAACTTTCCCAAGGGTATTAGCACTATGTGAAATGCTAATGACCTTATTCAGGATTTGAAATTGTCTAGCTAAATCCACTTCCTATGACAATAACTGTTATACTACAAAGTCTGTAAAATGGTTGTTAATGTTGTTAAAAAAGATCCAGTTTAGAATCCTTCCTAACACTAACCTGGTGGTTTCTCAATACAGTAATCCCATAATAAATTTATTTCGACGAAAATTGGGGCCCATATAAATCTAAGTTGATTTAAACCGGCTCCCCAAATTTTCGCCTCATCAGAAAGGGTCTCAATTCACTTATGGACAAGCATATCACAAAAAAACCCAAAGAGCTGAATATATATAAATTCAAACAAAAACAAAAAAATAATAATAAAAAAAATTATATATATTTTTTAACAGTGTGGAAGTGTAACCATAGAAACAGGAAGTGAATGAAAAAAAAAAAAAAAGAGATACATCTCAAAGTTGATTTCTAGGGTGTCCAGACAGACAAAAAGGTGACATGACAGAAAAAACAGAATAGTATATTAAAATATAAATAGACAAGTAAAATAAAAAGATTTTAAATTTAAACATTAGAGTATAATGATGTATAAAAGAAAATACTAGTTAAGATATAAATAATAAAATAAATTAATAGAAGATAATAAAATTAAAAAAATTAAAAAATATATATATATATATATATGTATATGTATATATATATATGTATGTGTATATATATGTATATAAAGGGCCGGTTTAGCTCAGTCGGTAGAGCGTTCGGCTAGGAATCCCAAGGTTTCTAGTACGATACTGGCCCTCGCCAACTCAGCGTATGAGTAGCACAGGGATATATGCGGTAAAGTGAGAAGCTGATTTTAGGTGTGGCACTCCACCTCAGACGCCAAAAACAATCTCCTTGGTCTAGCACTATTGAAAAGGGGATAGACTCCCTCGCTGACTGGCTGATACTGACTTTAGGCCGCCCCAACGACTTTACTTTACTTATATATATATATATATATATATATATATGTATGTGTATATATATGTATATATATGTATGTGTATATATATGTATATATATATATATATATGTTTAATAGTACTAGATAGATAGATATGAATAGTACTAGATAGATAGATAGATAGATAGATATGAATAGTACTTTATTAATACATAGATATGAATATGACTAGATAGATAAATAGATAGGTAGATAGATAGATACATACGAATAGGACCAGATAGAGAGACAGCAAGCAAGCCAGGCAGACAGACAAAGGGACTTACAGATAGACAGACTGACAAATCGACAGACAGACAGATAGAGGGACAGATAAAGCAGTTGTATAATCAAGGACCTTTATATACATTCTTCTCAATATGCTTATGTAGATGCAAAGATATGCACACACACACACAGACACACACACACACACACACACACACACACACATATACGTACACTCACACACATGCATGTTTACAATGTCATTATGCACTTCTCGTACGCCTGGATTCCTTCCTGTTATAAACAAACATTCTTGCATATCTTTGCCTATTTTCTCCTCTGTACTCTAAGGAACACAGATATAAATATATAAGTAACGCCTCGTCTTACCAAATATTCTCTGTATTCCTATCTCTGGTACCGTTGCAGGAATCCTATTCGGCGGGACTTCAAAAAAATAAGTGCGGGTTTATCTGTGCAGCAAGGATTGTGTTGGCATTAGATAACCAATGTTGACTATTGTCTTCTTCTTCTAAAAAAACAAAAAAACTTAATGTACTCAGAACTGAATATTCACCCCTACACCCTGCAAACACCCACAGAAGAGTGATAGGGAATTCTGAAAAAGGACCCTCATTTCTTGTCTAACAAAAAAAATCATGGTGAGTCATGTGCAATACCAAGTCTACCCAGTAAACTTTTTTTTTCAAAACAAGTAACGGTAGATAGAGAGGACTTAATATTGTAAATCTGGAGCTCCCATCCTTTGTCAGACGTTCTTCGTGTTTGTGTGTATGTGTGTTTTCATATATATAAATATGTTTATGTGTATATGGGCTGCAATGGGTAAATTGTCATCTCCAAAAATGAAAATAACTGGTCATCAGATATATGATGCTTGGGACATACCCATTAATGTTCATAGATAGGGTATATGAGGATTGGGACATACCAATTGTTCATAGATAGGGTATCTGATGATTGGGACATACCCATTGATATTAATAGGTAGGGTATATGAGATATTGACATAGCCATTAAGTTTCAGAGATATGGTATATGAGGATTGGGACATAATCATTAGTGTTCATAGAAGGGGGGTATGAGTATTGGGACATACCAATTATTGTTCCTAGCTAGACTATATGTGGATTGGGACATACCTATTAATGTTCATATATAGGGTATATGACAATTGGAACATACCCATTAATGTTCATAGGTAGTTCATTCTTTTCCTACAAGTCCAACAAAGGGGAACCACTCTTGACTGATAAATTATTTATCTATTTATTGATCTACTAGGAAAAAAGAAGACAGGGTTAGGGTTAGGCATCAGGGTTTAAGGTTAGGGTTAGGCATTAGGGTTTAAGGTTAGGGTTAGGGTTTAGGGTTAGTAAATAAATAATGTATCAGTCAAGAGCGGTTCCCCTTTGTTTATGTTAGACTTGTAGGAAATAACCCCTTCTGTAGCCAATGCAGGAAAAATCATACCTCTCCAGGATGATTTTTTAAAAATTACATATACAAGCAAATCCTCCGGGTGCAGTTATTTAAGTTTTAATGTAAAAGATATTATATTAAATTAGAAAGGCTAATGAAACTAAATAAGAATGCAGATAAAATGATTTGAAACAAAGGGAGTATAATAAAAAAAGAAACAATTGAAACTTACTCTCCCATCTTTCATTGATAAATTTTCCTAATTTAACTATTTAGTTAAATTAGGAAGTAAAGAATAAAAACCAAGGTTAAAGAGCCCAGTCTGTCCTACTATTTACCCATAGCTGGAGGGAGAGTAGGATTCATACCTTTCCCAAGGGTATTAGCACTAAGTGAAATGTAATTACCACATCCAGGATTTAACCATTACACCATGCGCTTCCTTATATATATATATATATATATATATATATATATATATATATATATATATACATTTGAGTTGAGGATCATTCAATGTTGAGTTCTTCTGTAGTAATAGAGGTAATCCATGGTGAAAGCTCAATGTACATTGTTTCAGGTGTGTAAACAGACAGAACAATGATTAAATGAAAGAAAAGATTTTAAATTGGTTTTATGTAATAATTTATTTCAACTGCAACAAAGTTTAGCTTATTACAGCATCTTCAAACACAAAAACAAAAGGAGTCCTTCCCATGTTTTGCTCTGTGACTAAATATAATGTAATGAGCTAAGCTTGTTGCAGTTGAAATAAATTATTGCATGAAGCAAATTTAAAATGTCTTTTCTTCATTTATTTCCCTCTCACTCTCTCTCTCTCTCTGTCTCTCTCTCTATATATATATATATATATTATGGACTCTCTCGTCGATTTTCGACGCATGAGAGTTCACACACACAATGAACACCCACACAGTGATTTGTTTATAGTGGTGAAGGCTTGTGTTTGGACCATCCACACTTTTTGGCACAGTCGATAGGAAAGTTGGTGCATCAAGGGTTGCCACAAACCCAATCAGCAACCGACCTCAGAAATTTTGAATTCAGTGTTATCCCTCTAGACTGGTTACCTACCCAGGCTGAAGGGCCCAGTCTGCCCTACTATATAACCATAGCTGGGGAATTTTGAATTCAGAGTTATCCATCTCCTAGACTGGTTACCTACCCAAGGCTGAAGAGCCCAGTCTGCCCTACTATTTAACCCATAGCTGGAAGGAGTATATATGGATTCATAACTTTCCCAAGGGTATTAGCGCTATGTGAAATGCCAACAGCTTCATCTAGGAATTGAACTCGAAACCACTAGCCACACGCCTCCATTTCACTCACACACACACACACACACACACACACACACTATATATATATATATATATATATATATATATATTATATATATTATATATATTGTTGTGTGGTGTGTGTGTGTGTGAGTGAAATGAAACAGACTGAGATTGATTGATTGATAGATATAAAATAAAAATAGATATCAAAATAGATTAGAATAGATAGAAAGAAACATAGATAGATAAATAGATAGATAATAGAAAACAAGCAGACTGACAGAGATAGAAATAGATAGAATAGATAAATAGAAACAATAAATAGATAAATAGAAAGAGATAGATGATAGATAAATAGAAACAGATAGATAAATAGAAACAGATAGATAGATAGATAGATAGAAACAAATAGGTATATATATAGATAAATAGAAATAGATTGAGGTAGATAGAGAGATAGATAGAAAGAAATTGATATAGATATATAGATAGAAACATAGATAGATGGACGGACAGATAGATAAAAACAAAAAGACTGAGATAGATAGATAGATAGATAGATAGATAGATAGAAAACAGATAGATAGATATATAGATAAATAGAATAGATTGAGGTAGATAGAGAGATAGCATAGATTGATATAGATATATATTTAGAACATAGATAGATAGACGGACAGATAGATAAAAAAAAGACTGAGATAGATAGATAGATAGATAGATAGATAGAAACAGATAGATAGATATATAGATAAATAGAAATAGATTGAGGTAGATAGAGAGATAGATAGAAGAGATTGATATAGATATATATTTAGAACATAGATAGATAGACGGACAGATAGATAAAAACAAAAAGACTGAGATAGATAGATAGATAGATAGATAATAGATAGAAACAGATAGATAGATATATAGATAAGAAATAGATTGAGGTAGATAGAGAGATAGATAGAAAGAGATTGATATAGATATATATTTAGAACATAGATAGATACGGACAGATAGATAAAACAAAAAGATGAGATAGATAGATAGATAGATAGATAGATAGATAGAAACAGATAGATAGATATATAGATAGAAATAGATTGAGGTAGATAGAGATAGATAGAAAGAGATTGATATAGATATATAGATAGAAACATAGATAGATGGACGACAGATAGATAAAAACAAAAAGACTGAGATAGATAGATAGATAGATAGATAGATAGAAACAGATAGATAGATATATAGATAAATAGAAATAGATTGAGGTAGATAGAGAGATAGATAGAAAAGAGATTGATATAGATATATAGATAGAAACATAGATAGATGGACGGACAGATAGATAAAAACAAAAGACTGAGATAGATAGATAGATAGATAGATAAATAGAAACAGATAGATAGATAGATATATAGATAAATAGAAATAGATTGAGGTAGATAGAGAGATAGATAGAAAAAGATTGATATAGATATATGGATAGAAACATAGATAGATGGACGGACATAGATAAAAACAAAAAGACTGAGATAGACAGACAGATAGATAGATAGATAGATAGAAACATATGAGGTAGAAACATATAGATAGATAGATAGAAACAGATTGAAGTAGATAGATAGATAGATAGAAACAGACTGAGGTAGATAGATAGATAGAAACAGACTGAGGTAGATAGATAGATAGAAACAGATTGAAGTAGATAGATAGAAAGAGAGAAACAGATTGAGGTAGATAGATAAATAAATAGATAGATAGATAGATAGATAGATAAACCCACTGAGATAGATAGATTTTTAAAAAAGACTAGATAGAGAGAAAGATAGATAGAACTACATGTTTATATTTTTACGCCTAACATATTGATATGCAATGTACAAACATGTCTTTGGTGCGGTAAAATAACTGAAACTGATAGTGTGTATCCGTCCGGGGGAGATGGAAACGCAGAGGTCCTGCTCTGCATGTAAGCCATGGTGAACTCTTGTCTACAGCTGGGAACACGGCCGAGGCAAAATTATCATAACCTCTTGTGAAAACAAACGATTAAAGTCCGACTGTTGAAACTACTGAGATTTTCACTCTGCTTTTTACTGCCAGCTAAGCCCCTATGGGAAATCAGACGGACAGATTGGTAATCTATCCTCCTGAAACATTATTTTGTTCCATATATATATATATATATATATATATATATATATATATATATATAGTATACATGATTTTATGTATGAAAATGGTGACTTATCAGTGAGTTTGGCCACAATGGTTAGTTGATACAAGTTTCACAATGATAAGACAGCGATATAACAAATATAAAGTGCTCAATACATGAGTAGAGCAAATTTATTACTATAATGGTATACACAGGAATAACTACTCGAGTTTCACCATACGGATCTTTGGGGTTAAATCCACTGAATTAATCAAGATATTTATTAATTCCAGCCAACTGTACATATATATTTAGTGGTTATCATTAAATACACTAATAGTGGTAACCACTAAATACACACGTACAATCGGCTGGAATTAATCAATATCTTGATTAATTCAGTGGATTTAACCCTGAAGATCCTTATGGTGAAACTCGAGTAGGTTATTTCTGTGTATACCATTTATAATATATATATATATATATATATATGAATAAGATATAATGAAAAAACAAAAGATGTTTACAACTGAAATAGGCTCATCAGGAGAGAAAGTGTGCAAACCGTTTCGGGGCCAAATCTCTCGACGGTTTAAAAAGCAACACCCGGCCGATCCTCAACTAATATGAGGACCCTTTTGCTTTTTAAACCGTCGAGAGATTTGGCCCCGAAACGGTTTGCACACTTTCTCTCCTGATGAGCCTATTTCAGTTGTAAACATCTTTTGTTTTTTCATTATATCTTATTCATACTGTCGGATTAATTTCCATTTTATTTTCACACATATATATATATATATATATATATATATCAATGTGTATGGTTGGCACTATTACAGTTGAATAGGCAGTAGTGATACAATGTACACTATTATTAGAAGAGTGCTCAATATCTGTGATAGAGCATTCATAAATAAATAAATATGGTATTATATATTTATTTGCATGGGACCAAGTCTGCTACCATTGGTTTCATGCTATATAAGCCTGATGATTTTCAACATTTTTTCGCTGCCTGACGATTGCTCCGATTAAACAGCTAAGCTTGCATAGTATGAAACCAATGGTAGCAGACTTGTTCCCATGCAAATAGATATATACTAGGATATATATATATATATATATATATATATCCCTGTGCTACTCATACGCTGAGTTGGCGAGGGCCAGTATTGAACTAAGAACCTTGTGGTATTCTAGCCGAATGCTCTACCGACTGAGCTAACTCGGCCCTCTTGCAAGCCAACTATCTAGCTTGCTATCTCTCACTGTACTAATGCCAAGTTTATCTATAAATACTCAGAAACACAACATGGCCATAAAATTGAACAACTAAAATTTAAAGTGGCTTGTTTAAGCAGCCCATTAGCATATAAATTCCTTTAATATAAGCCTCAAGTATTTAGCAGCCATCTAGTGTACTTATATACAACCAATTTTAAATTTATTGAATTGTATATACCTTAATATGCTTCATGCTGTCGGGGGAAATTTTATGAATGGAAATAAATAAGGGAAATTCCATTCATAAAATTTCCCCAACAATTCTGAATAAATTGCATCAAATCAAATTAAATTAAATTAATTAAATAAAATTAAATTAGTGAAATAGATCACTAATTAGGACTGAGCCTATTCTAGTAGTGACCACCCCAAGTGGATTTAACAGGTTTGAATTCAGGGTTTTTCTTCTCCTAGACTGGTTGCCTAACCAAGATTAAAGAGCCCAGTCTGTCCTACTATTTACCCATAGCTAGAGGGAAAGTAGTTGGATTCCTACCTTTCCCAAGGGTATTAGCGCTATGTGAAGTGTAGCTTTGTCCAGGATTTGAACTCAGGTCGACGAGTCCATCTCCTATGACTCTAACTATTACACAACAAAAGGGAACGTCAATGGTTACATGGTATTTAAGGTATCTCTTTTTTCATATCTGACAAACAAACAGAAGCCACAAAACAGCCAAATCAAAGGCTTTGTAGATGATAGCCCCAATGATGGTTCGATGAACAAACCAAAATGCTATAGCCATTAGCTAAATCAAAATATCATCCTTTCTAAGAAAGGGAATATTTGACCTAATTTAAATTTATTAAGAGCCAAGATGTTGGCAGGGTTGACAGCTCATAAAACTTATCATATAAATCCATTTCAAACTCTCTAATCTCTCTCTCGACTCTCACTTAGAAACTAACATATATAAAGAGGAGGTAATCAATATAAAGAGACTTATAAAGAGACAATATAAAGCCCTTTTTATCATATGGGTGCTAGAAGGCGGTGGCTGAGGGTCTACATGTCCTAGGAATGACGTTAAACTCTATCTGATGGTGAGGTTCCAGTTTTGGAGGTTTGGGAAATGTGGAGCACCCCTTCATCGCCATTGCTCCCTGGTCCACTCTAACCCGGAGTGATAGTACCTGTTAGGGACCCATCTATGGGTTAAATAGAAAAATGTGTTTATAAAAAAATATAGAGTATCCATTAAGAATGAATTTTATTTCAAAACTTTATTGGCATTAAATGACCCACTGAGATTGATATGCCGCAAACCAAACAAAACCAAACCAAACCAAAAAATATATATTTATTTATTATTATTATTTGAGTTTTTCACACAAGCATAAGCTGATGGTATTTCACTGGAGTCTGAGAGACAACAAGTCTCCAGGACTCTTTTGGGCATTCTAGCCGATTGCAGCAATGCAGTAGTCTGGATGGTCTCATTTCTTCCTCAGTCTTTTTCCAAGCTTTTTGGAACCGTTCCATGTACACCAACTACAATTGGTATCACTTAGACCCTCATATTCCACAGTTTTTTCAATTCTCTGGCAAGGTCCCGGTATTTGTTCCTCTTTTTGTTTTCCTTCAGCTTCTTCCTGTGATTTGCTGGAACCGCAAAGTCCACCAGTTTACAAGTTCTATTTTTTTTTGGTAATCAATACTAGGTCTGGTCTCCTGGCTGGGATAGGGTGATCCGTCTTTATCTCCCAGGTGAATTTTATGCATTTCATCCTCAAGAACAAATTCTGATTTATGTATATACCATTTTGTTGGTCAAAATTTAATTTTTTGCATAGTTCCCAGTTGATCACCTTCCCAACCTAGGCGTGCCTAGTTTTGTATTCCTGTCGTGCTACATTCACTTAATACATGGTTTACAGTCTCATCTCTGTCACCGCACAGTCTACATTTATTGTTTTGTTGTATCTTATTAATTTTTGCTTTGATGTAATTTGTACTTATAGCATTATTTTGTGCAGCAATCATTAGGGATTCAGATTGCTATTATTACTTTTATTATCATTATTATTATTGCTTGTATATATTGGCTTAGAGTTTTAACCATACTCTATGGTAATATATCTATCTATCTATCTATATATATATATATATATATATATATATATATATAGATAGATAGATAGATAGATAGATAGATAGATTACATTTCAATTTTTGCAATATAAATTATATCCATCCACCAGAACTTTAAAAAAAAAAAAAAATTTTTTAACCGTTCCCTAAACGGTGTCTGCGTTCATAAACATTTTAAAAAATATTCTTTTTCAAACTTTTTGAAATTCTATTCTCGTCTCCAAATCAAAAAATAAAAATAACACTCTGATGAAGGTCGGCAAAATCTGTCTACGGAACATTTTATACATTTTCCCTATTATTATTATCATCATCATTTCAACTCCATCTGATTATTTTGATAATAATGATAATGTAAATCCGTATACATTTTGATAAACAGACCGAAACACATGTGTAAGTGATATCGATTAAAAGTGATATCGATAAAATTCATTTTTATCCATCTACATTTCTTTTCTTTACTCATTTTTTCCTCATATATATATATATATATATATATATATAAGTAAAGAAATAACAAAAGACTTAGAGATTTTGCATTATAGTCTATTTCAGGGAGCTTAGACAAACATTCGCATCTGATGAGTCACTTTGTCTAAGCTCCCTGAAATAGACTATAAGCAAAATTTCTAAGTCTCTTGTTATTTCTTTACTTATATATTTGCTCTGTGACTCTAACATTAAGAGCACACATTGAGCTCTCAAACTGCGACAGGTTTTTTTAAATAAAACTCTTGTGTCGTAAGGAAGATTTCTTCTCTGGACTTTTGGATTATATATATATATATATATATATATATATATATATATATATATCTTGGAACATGAGGATCATGTCAGGATTTTGTTCAAAATAATTGGCTCACTTGGACAGAGAAATATAAGAGTGTACAAACTGAGAGTCTGAAGTGCTGCTGAGACTCTCCAGGTCATTAACCCAATGTGACGCGGGTAGGAGTGACACACCTACTGAAGAAGCAGGTACTACAGATTTAAATGGCATTCACTAGTGTGAACATGAAATTACACATTATTATAAAAACGAGCAAATATATGCACCGTCCGGGTACAAGTATTTAAGTTTTAATATTATGAAATATTATATTACATTAGAAAGACTAATGAAACTAAATAAGAATGCAGATAAAAAGATTTGAAACCGAAGGGTGTATAATCAAAAAATAGAACAACTTTGAAACTACCTATTCCATCATTTTCTATCACTCCTGTCTTTCATTGCTAAATTTTCCTAATTTCACTATTTAGTTAAAATAGGAAGTAAAGAATAAAATTACAGTTATTTCTTCTTGTTAATGGGTTTCTTTTAAGATTTATTTTCATATTCATTAAGATAAAACCAAACAATTAGAAATCAATAATACTAAGCACATATTTATTAGAATCAAATTTTAATATTAATATGCAAATTAGCCTTCCCTTTCACACTGTAAACCGTGATTTTGTTGTATATATAAATACATTTGCATGTTAATAGCATGCAGATATGGTCAACAGATGTAAAACAATTTTATTATTAATTGAGGTTTAAATAAAAATAAAATCATGGAGAATGTGATGTAAATAACTAAGGGAATTAGACTCTCACACTAAAAAAGGCAAGAAGCAGGCGATATCCCACACAAAAAGTCACAGATGCAGACTATGCTGATGATCTTGCACTTCTTGCAGATAGAGATGCAGATTGAGTCACTGCTACATAGCTTGGAGGAGGCAGCAAAGAATATTGGCCTCTATGTGAACTCCGGTAAAATAGAGTTCATGAGTTTCAAAAAGAAAGGAAACATCTCCACACTCAATGGCATGCCTCTTAAGCCAGTATAACAATTCATGTACCTAGGTGGTAATATCTCATCCACAGAGAGCGATGTTAATACACGAATAGCACAAACAAATTATCAGTCATATGGTGGTCCGATCTCCCTGACAAGCTGAAGCGACAGTTCTTCCAGGCTGTGGTTGTATCAGTGCTGCTGTATGGCTGCACCACTTGGACCCTAACAAAGCATCTTGAGAATAAGCTAGATGGGAGCTGCACAACAAGTCTTGAACAAGTTGTGGAAACAGCACCCCACAAGGAAGCAGCTGTACGGTCACTTGCCCCCCATCTCACAAACTATCTGAGTGAGATGGACAAAGCATGCAGGACACTGCTGGAGAAGCATATGCGACATTCTCCTGTGGAGGCCAACACATGGACATGCAAGTGTGGGGCGCTCAGCAAGGACCTACATTGACCAGCTATGCGAAGATGCTGGCTGCTCTGTAGAGGACCTCCCTGGGAAAATGAATGATAGGGAAGGTTGGCGAGAGATTGTCATGGATATCCATGCAGCATACGCAACATGATGATGACCGCACAGTCTACATTTATTGTTTTGTTGTATCTTATTAATTTTTGCTTTGATGTAATTTGTACTTATAGCATTATTTTGTGCAGCAATCATTAGGGATTCAGACTGCTATTATTACTTTTATTATCATTATTATTATTGCTCGTATATATTAGCTTACTATTATCTCATCAAGTAAGAGAGTGTTAACCATACTCCATGGTAATATATTATCTATCTATCTATTTATATATATATATATATATATATATATATATATATATATATAAAGAAATAACAAAAGACTTAGAGATTTTGCATTATAGTCTATTTCAGGAAGCTTAGACAAACACTCGCATCTGATGAGTTGGGAGAGTTAGAAACTTTGTCTAAGCTCCCTGAAATAGACTATAATGCTAAATCTCTAAGTCTTTTGTTATTTCTTTACTTATATATTTGCTCTGTGACTCTAACATTAAGAGCACACATTGAGCTCTCAAATGCAACAGGTTTTTTAAATAAAACTCTTGTGTCGTAAGGAAGATTTCTTCTCTGGACTTTTGGATTATATATATATATATATATATATATATATATATATATATCTTGGAACATGAGGATCATGTCAGGATTTTGTTCAAAATAATTGGCTCACTTGGACAGAGAAATATAAGAGTGTACAAACTGAGAGTCTGAAGTGCTGCTGAGACTCTCCAGGTCATTAACCCAATGTGACGCGGGTAGGAGTGACACACCTACTGAAGAAGCAGGTACTACAGATTTAAATGACATTCACTGGTGTGAACATGAAATTACACATTATTATAAAAACGAGCAAATATATGCACCCTCCGGGTACAAGTATTTAAGTTTTAATGTTATTAAATATTATATTACATTAGAAAGACTAATGAAACTAAATAAGAATGCAGATATAAAGATTTGAAACCGAAGGGTGTATAATCGAAAAATAGAACAACTTTGAAACTAACTATTCCATCATTTTCTATCACTCCTGTCTTTCATTGCTAAATTTTCCTAATTTAACTATTTAGTTAAAAGAGGAAGTAAAGAATAAAATTACAGTTATTTCTTCTTGTTAATGGATTTCTTTTAAGATTTCTTTTCATATTCATTAAGATAAAACCAAACAATTAGAAATCAATAATACTAAGCACAAATTTATTAAAATCAAATTTTAATATTAATATGCAAATTAGCCTTCCCTTTCACACTGTAAACCATGATTTTGTTGTATATATAAATACATTTGCATGTTAATAGCATGCAGATATGGTCAATAGATGTAAAACATTTTTAATATGAATTGAGGTTTAAATAAAAATAAAATCATGGAGAATGTGATGTAAATAACTAAGGGAATTAGATTTTCACACTAAAAACGGAGAGAAGCAGGCGATATCCCACACAAACAGTCACAGATGCAGACTATGCTGATGACCTTGCACTTCTTGCAGATACACCAGTACAGGCTGAGTCACTGCTACATAACTTGGAGGAGGCAGCAAAGAATATCAGCCTCTATGTGAACTCCGGTAAAACAAAGTTCATGAGTTTCAGAAAGAAAGGAAACATCTCCACACTCAACAGCAAGCCTCTCAAGCCAGTAGAACAATTCACATACCTAGGTGGTAATATCTCATCCACAGAGAGCGATGTTAATACACGAATAGCAAAGGCATGGTCGGCCACAAACAAATTATCAGTCATATGGAGGTCCGATCTCCCTGACAAGCTGAAGCGACGGTTCTTCAAGGCTGTGGTCGTGTCGGTGCTGCTATATGGCTGCGCCACCTGGACCCTAATGAAGCGTCTTGTGAATAAGCTAGATGGGAGCTGCCCAACAAGTCTTGAACAAGTTGTGGAAACAACACCCCACAAGAAAGCAGCTGTACGGTCACTTGCCCCCCATCTCACAAACTATCCGAGTGAGATGGACAAAGCATGCAGGACACTGCTGGAGAAGCAAGGATGAGATCATAAGCGACATTCTCCTGTGGAAGCCAACACATGTACATGCAAGTGTGGGGCGCCCAGCAAGGACAACATTGACCAGCTATGCAAAGATGCTGGCTGCTCTGCAGAGGACCTCCCTGGGAAAATGAATGATAGGGAAGGTTGGCGAGAGATTGTCATGGATGTCCGTGCAGCATACGCAACATGATGATGATGAGCGATATAGTTTCAGGTACAGACAGAAAAACACACAATCTCCATTATAATAAGATGGTACAATCTTTGTATGTTACCATGGAACAGCAAATATGGTACCAGGTAGTTGAAACATATTAAAAAGATTTACATTGTATACAGTGGCATAATTAGATGAAGAGGAGGGGAAGCAATTGCTCTCTCCCCAAACGCATTACTTATACTAGCAAATATATGCACCCTCCGGGTGCAAGTATTTAAGTTTTAATGTAATAAAATATTGTATTAAATTAGAAAGGCTAATGAAACTAAATAAGAATACAGATAAAAAGATTTGAAACAGAGGTGGGTGTAATAAAAGATTTGAAACAGAGGGAGTATAATAACAAATGGAACAACTGAAACCTACTCTTCCATCACTCTCGTCTTTCATTGTTATTTTTTCTAATTTAAGTATTTAGTTAAAAGAGGAAGTAAAGAATAAAATGACAGTTATTTTATCTTGTTAATGGATTTCATTTAAGATTCATTGAAGAGATTTTTGCTTATATTCATTAAAATAAAACCAAACAGTTAGAAATCAATAATACTAAGCACATATTTATTAAATTCGATTTTTTTAATATTAATATGCAAATTAGCCTTCCCGTTCACACTGTAAACCGCTATTTTGTTGTATATATAAATATAATTGCATGTTGTCAGTATGTAGACATAGTTAACAGTATTAATAATGTAAGACAATTTTATTAATAATTGAGGTTTAGATAAAAATAAAATCATGGAGAATGGGATGTCAATAACTAAGAGAATTGTGACTTGAGTAGGAATATAGTTTCGGTTACAGACAGAAAAACACACAATCTCCATTATAATACGATGTTATAAATGCTATTTTGTGCCATGTAACACAAGGTTACTAGGGGCACAGAGCCCCCCCCCCCCACCTCTGTACAATGGAGGAGACAGAGATGCATATTGTGTGTAGCTTAATTGTTAAGGCAGAAAGAGCTAAGACAAATAAGAGATTTTTAATTTTGGTGCATCCCTTTTTTATGTGCTGTTGACCATGCCACCTAGTGGCTATTGGCAGACATGCGTGATAATTACCTTTCATGTCCCCTAGTGTCAAATAGGAGAAATTTGTGGCAAGTAAGGGAGGTAATCTCAACATAAACCAGTAAAGTTTGACATGCTGAAAACCAACCAACCAACCAACCAACTGGTCATCTAATCATTTTTTATTATTCTCCTTGTCTAGTGTTGTTGAAAAGGGGATAGACTCCCTCACTGTTGACTATAGGCTACTCTGCTGACTTCTTTATTTTATAACTTTTTTTAGAAATTAGCACTAGTGAAAAGGGGATAGACTCCCTCACTGTTGGCTATAGGCTACTCTGCTGGAAAGGTGTTTTTTGAAAGCGTATGAGTAGCACAGCAAGGATCTGTAGGGATCTGACAGTAAGTGTGGCAATCCACCTCAGATGCAGAACTAGTGAAAATGGGATAGACTCCCTCACTGTCTGGCTGATACCGACAATAGGCTTATCTACCAAATTGACTTTCTTTTTGTATGCTTGTTTAACAAAAATCATTATTTACATTTCATATAAAATTGCGTTTTTTTCTTTTTGTTTTTTGTTACACATTACATTCCTGTTAGAGTTTTAGGGCACTTGCCTTTGTAGAGAAGTAAAAAAAAAATTCTTTATAATTATACATTATAATTGGATTTGAAATCACACCTCCAGCTGTAAAAGTCAGCATCTTTTTTTTTTTCTCTCTCTCTCTCTGTCTAAACGACTGAACTAGTCAAATTCAAGGCCTCCAGCAACGTTTTTCTCAATTTCAAACAGCGAATTTCTTACAAACATTCAGTTGTTTTCAACGTTTCCCGTGGTAGAATATCGTAACCCACTCCTTTACTATTTTTTTACTTTCTTTCCTTCCGCGTTTCACAAATGCTGCTTCGATACCTTTTCCAACTCCGTGGGATATTTGCGAAATCAATTTTTATAAACCGTCGAGCATCAAAGACTCGAATAAATGTCAAATGAGCTATTTTTGATTAAAAATAAAATAAAAATGAAAAAATAAAAATAATGAATTTTAAAAAATTGAATTTAAAAAGAAATGAAAAAATAAAAATAAAAATAAAAATGAAAAAATAAAAATGATAAATTTAAAAAAATTGAACTTTAATGAAAAAATATAAAAATAAAGAAATAAAATAAAAATATGAGCTATTTTGGATTTAGTTAAAAAAAAAGGAATTTTAAATAATAAAAATAAACAGAATAAATTAAAATAGAAATGAAAGGTTTGCTTAGTTAATAAAAGCATAAAAAAATCTAAAAGATAAAAAAACAAAAAAAACAATAATGATTAAAAAAAAAATAACAAAAAACAAATGTCACACAATTGAATTGAAAAACAAGAAAAGGTATCATGTTTATTAAAAAAAAACTGTACATTTACTCTTTGCTCAGTCGGTAGAGCAGTGGTTCCCAAACAGTGTGCCCGGGAGCACTGGTGTGCCCCAGAGTTTTTTCTGGCACGCTCCATAGTATTCCTGAAAAATCCACCTCATATATACGTGAACTGGGATTTTCAACCCTCGCAACAATTAAGTGTAAAAAGAGAGGAACTCTTCAATGCATTGATGAGGAAATGAGAGTTTGTCTCTCAAACATAAGACCAAACATTGAAGAAATCGCAAGGTCTCATCAAGCTCATGTTTCTCATTAACACAGGAATGAATAAACTTCATAGAGGTATGTTAAGTTTGCTTTTGTTAAATGTGTTATTTTTTTATATATTTTACAGTTAATTTAATAACATATTAGTCCTATTTTGTATACAGTGCGCTATCAAATATCTGTAGTACTGTAAGTGGGCCCAGACTATATATATATATATATATATATATATATATCAATAAAGGAGGGAAGAACTCAATACAGTAATCCCATAATAAATTTAATTGAGACCCATCTGATGAGACAAAAATTTGGGGAGCCGGTTTAAATCAACTTAGATTTATATGGGCCCCAATTTTGGTCTAAATAAATTTATTATGGGATTACTGTATTGAGTTCTTCCTTCCTTTATTGATAAATATTGCTCTGTATATAATCTAAAAGGTTATTTTACATTGAGCTCTCTTTAGTGATTTAAAGATTCGCTGTATTTATACATACTGGATCATCAATATTAGTACAGTGGATCTTAGAAATCACATATAGAATCATCCCTTACTACCAAGTTTTGGATAAATCTTATATATATATATATATATATATATATATATATATATACTGTGGTAGAGCATCAACCTCAGATCCACAAGGTTCCAGGTTCGATACTAGCCCTCACAAATCTCAACATATAAGAAGCAGTTTGTATCTGTGTAATAAGGTGAGGAGCAGATGTTATGTGTGGTGCTCCACTTCATATGCAAAAACAATCTCACTGATCTGGCACTAATTAAAAAGGGATAGACTCCCTCGCGGACTGGCTGATACCAATAAAGCACAGTTTTGATCTGTGCGGTAAAATGGGGAACTGATGTTTGGTGTGGCACTCCATCTCATAAGCAAAAACAATTGGCCTGATCTAATGCTAGCGAAAAGGGGATAGACTCCTTCATTGTCCAGCTGATACTGACAATAGGCCACTCTGCTGACTTTACTTGTTACTTTCTATCATTTTTAAAATGGGGAACTGATGTTTGGTGTGGCACTCCATCTCATATGCAAAAACAATCTGCCCGATCTAATGCTAGCGAAAAGGGGATAGACTCCCTCACTGTCCAGCTGATACTGACAATAAGCCACTCTGACGACTTTACTTGTTATTTTCTGTCATTTTTTCTCTTTTTACTAGTATCTTCTTCATGGTCTACTACTACTACTACAGCCGCCCTGTCGGCTGGGGCGTTAGAATGCACTGACTGTACCTCTGCAGAGGGGTAAGACTCTCCCAATGGGGCCACCTGTTTCCTGTGGGTGGCGACCCGTGATGCTTAAGGATAGAGCCCCGGTGGTTGAGCAGTCCATGACATGCAATACTCCACTTTGGCCCTATCTTGGGGTAGACGGGCGGTCAGAGAGGCCCCCTCCGATCAATCGGTTGGTCACGTCAAGCCCTAACAACTATATGATTTTCCCAACCCTATTGCCCTTATGGCAAGCCCCAACCCCTTTTTATCATATGGGTGATAGAAGGCAGTGTCTGCAGGTCTACATGTCCTGGGAATGACGTTAAACTCTATCTGATGGTGAGGTTCCAGTTTTGGAGGTTTGGGGAATGTGGAGCACCCCTTCATCACCATTGCTCCCTGGTCCACTCTGACCCGGAGTGGTAGTATCTGTTAGGGTCCCATCTATGGGTTAAATAGAAAAATGTATTTATAAAAAATTGTATTATCCATTAAGAATTGATTTATTTCAAAACTTTATCAGCATTAAATGACCCACTGAAGTTGATATGCCGTAAAACCAAACCAAACCAAACCAAACTACTGCTACTACTAATACTACTATTTCTTCTTCCCTACTACTACTTCTTGTATTACTACTTCCTGTTCTTCTTCTCCTCTTCCTACTACTACTATTACTACTACTGCTACCTCTTTATTTTCCACTTCAAATACTAATACTGCTGCTACAACTACTTATTTTTCCCTCTAGTACTACTACTACTCCAACTACTACAACTGCTACTACTACTTCCTTTTCTCTTTCTACTTAGTTTAGCTAGTGTGGACATGGAGTCAATGGTTTCTTCTTACTGGTTAGATATAAATGCTCTATCAATGATACTGAGCAGTGTTTACTTATAAATTTAGCACCCACTTTGTCTATATAATATATACTAGCAAAATAAAAAACGCCCTCTGGGCGATGTAAAAATAGATTTTTGAAACATATTACCTGAGGGGTGGGAGTTAAAAACTTCAATGTCAGCGAGTTTGTACCCTAAGTAAGTAAAATCATCAAATTCTTTAAAGGATTAAAAAAATAAAACAATTTGAAATGTAAACTTTAAATATGTATTAAAATAAAACAAACTATATATAGATATATAATACCAGTCATGTATTTATTAAAACTTGTTTTAAAAAACAATGAGGACTGTCTAATGCTGAATGTTCAAATTTTGAGTGTATTTATTCTATGTTATGACGATTTTGGGTAATGTGACCTTACGTCACATTACCCAAAATTGTCATAACATAGAATAACATAGTTTTTTGTTACAGACACAAACCGAAAGCGAATCTCCATTATATATATATATATATATATATATATATATATATATATATATATATATATATAGGGACTGGTTTAGCTCATTCGGTAGAGTGTTCGGCTAGGAATCTCAAGGTTCTTGGTTCGATACTGGCCCCCGCCAACTCAGCGTATGAGTAGCACAGGGATCTGTGCGGTAAAGTAAGGAGCTGATGTTAGGTGTGGCGCTCCATCTCAGATGCCCAAATAATCTCCTTGGTCTAGCACTAGTAAAAAGGGGATAGACTCCCTCACTGTCTGGCTGATATCGACATTAGGCCGACCCGATGACTTTACTTATTTATGTATATATATTTATTTGTTATAGTGTACTATGCAATTAAGATGTGATTGTTATCATTGGTTTCAAAGCAGCGTACTAGCCACTTCTTATCAGGACAATGGGCCCATGAAAAATCTGGTAACAATTGCTGTTTAATTGTATTGTACAATATAATATACAAATACAGTTCTTACATCTATAATCAAGCACTATATATTTTCTTTTCTTCCATACAAAGTAACTACACCTAATACACACACACACACACACACATACACACACACACATATTTATATATATAAATATATATATATATATATAATAAATATATAATAAATATATATAATATATAAATAATAATAAATAGATAATAAATAAATATATAGATATATAATATAATATATATATAATAAATAAATAAATAAATAGATATATATTATAATATATACATATATATATATATAATAAATAAATATAATATATATATATATATAATAAATAAATATATAATAAATATATATACATATATATTATAAATATATAATATAATATATATATATAATAAAATAAATATATAACAAATATATTATATATATATAAATATAATATAATAAATAACACACACACACATATATATATATATATATATATATATTATATATATATATATATATATATATAATAAATTTGCTCTACTAATGTATTGAGCACTTTGTATTTCGCAGTATCTTCATATAATTTATTTATCTTTCTTTCTCTATTCAACATCTCACTATCTATATCTTTATATTCATATAATATCTCTCTCTCTCTCTCTTTCTCTCTCTCTCTCTCTCTCTCTATCTATCTATCTATCTCAATCCATTCATATCTATCTATCTATCCAGTAATATCTATCTATTTATCTATCTATTTATCTATCCTTCTCTACACACATATATATGGTAATTCTATATTTAATCTAGTATCTATCTAACAATCGATCAAATATTTCAGGTTCTTCATCTCTCTCTCTCTCTCCACCTCTCTCTCTCTCTCTCTATATATATATATATATATATATATATATATATATATATATGTGTGTATATATATATATATATAATAAATTTGCTCTACTAACGTATTGAGCACTTTGTATTTGTTATATTGCTGACTTACCTCCCTGAATTCTGCACCATCTAACAAACATGACCATATTCACCGGTAAGTCACCTTTTCCATTATACATACATACACACATATATGATGGACTCTCCCGTCGATCGACGTATGAGTGTTTATACAATGAACATCCACACAGTGATTTGTTTATAGTGGTGAAGGCTTGTGTTGGACCATCCACACTTTTTGGTACAGTCGATAGGAAAGAATTGGTGCATCAAGGGTTGCCACAAACCCAATCAACAACCGACCACTGGAATTTTGAATTTAGAGTTATCCCTCTCCCAGACTGGTTACCTACCCAAAGCTGAAGAGTCCAGTCTGCCCTACTATTTAACCCATAGCTGGAGGGAATTTTGAATTCAGAGTTATCCCTCTCCTAGACTGGTTACCTACCCAAGGCTGAAGAGCCCAGTCTGCCCTACTATTTAACCCATAGCTGGAGGGAGAATATATGGATTCATACCTTTCCCAAGGGTATTAGCGCTATGTGAAATGCCAACAGCTCCGTCTTGGAATTGAACTCAAATCGACGAGTCCATTTTCCCACGACTCTAACCACAAGCCCACGCGCCTCCATTTATATTACATATATATATATATATATGTGTGTGTGTGTGTTGATGCTTTGATTGAAGTTAATAGATGCACTAGACTTTGTGATTATGGCCGTGGAATTTGATATTCTAAAGCTGGTAGTTCATGAAATCATTTACGAGAATTTGGGATATCGTATTCAACTCTCGTCCTATTCATACTTATCTTTGGAAATCGGTTAAATGGATGCAAAACTTCTGCTTACAGCGGTCAGACAGCACAGTGACCATTTCTTGGAACCCTGCAGATGTCTGTTGCCGTCTCTATCCGTGACCGTTTTCTTGGAAATGCTCAGGGCAATCTCGCAGATGTCTGTTGCTGTCTAAAGAGCACGCCCATCCGATATTTTGACTCCAAGAATGCAAATATTTGGTCATCGGAGCAACCTACTTTAAGCCACTCACAACAGCTCTCTCTCCACTGTGATCCTACCATAAACCGCTGGCAGCAGCTCTCAAATGTATCACTTGTTTACACTGAAAAAATCATAACATATTCAACACTGGTCTTATTCATAATCCCCGTTTCAGTGTTGGTTCACTGACAAAACAAAATATGACAGGGGTGTTCATGTAGTGATTTTTTCAGTTTAAACAAGTGACACGTTTGAGAGCTGCTGCCAATGGATTACAGTAGGATTGCAGTGGTAGGAGGGCCACTATGAGCAGTTGGCAAGGAGTTAACTGGTTTGAATTAAGAGTTCTCCTTCTCCTAGACCAGTTGCCATACCAAAATTAAAGAGCCCAGTCTGACCTACTATTTACCATACCAAAATTGAAAAAAGGGCATGGTGAATGGGTTATGTAAATACCTACTCACAAAGTAGTATAATGGTTAGCATACTAGTCCTGCTGATCTATCCATAAGATAGATAGAGAGAGAGAGAGAGAGATGTAAATATATTAACATAGATAAATAGATAGATAGATAGATAGATAGATGTGAATATATTAACATAGATAGATAGATAGATGTGAATATATCAACAAAGATAGATAGATAGATAGATAGATAGATGTGAATATATTAACAAAGTTAGATAGATAGATAGATGTGAATATATCAACATAGATAGATAGATAGATAGATAGATAGACAGATGTGAATATATTAACATAGATAGATAGATAGATAGATAGATAGATAGATGTGAATATATTAACATAGATAGATAGATAGATGTGAATATATTAACATAGATAGATAGATAGATAGACAGATGTGAATATATTAACATAGATAGATAGATAGATGTGAATATATTAACATATATAGATAGATAGATGTGAATATATTAACATAGATAGATAGATAGATAGATAGATAGATAGATAGATGTGAATATATTAACATAGATAGATAAATAGATAGATAGATGTGAATATATTAACATAGATAGATATATGTGAATATATTAACATAGATAGATATATGTGAATATATTAACATAGATAGATAGATAGATAGATGTGCATAGAGGTTAATAATATATATATATATATATATATATATATATATATATATATATATGGTATTGAGGTAGATAGATAAATAGATATGAACAGTGATTATATATATATGTATTTTTATATATATGTATTCATATATATGTTGTGTGTGTGTGTGCATGAAATGTTGTGATTGCCTGCATATATATATATATATGTGTGTGTGTGTGTGTGTGTGTGTGTATGTATATAAACTGCTAGGATTGTTTAAATGTAAAAAGTGCTTGATACCTAAGTAGAGTAAATAAAATAGTTAAACATAACGAGTCAAATATACCTACTAATAGTTTTGCTTATTAGATCATCAGGGAAAGAATCTGACAAGATTCTTGCCCTGAGTTTAACTATAGGATTAACTATATATATATATATATATATATACCAAACCCTCCGCACAAGCAGGATGTGACACAAGGTCAATTTCTTAAGCAGAGTTTAACAGGTTTGA
>CM042168.1:9976688-10019188 GCA_023376005.1 Doryteuthis pealeii | reverse complement strand
TCTTCTTCTTCTTCTTCTTCTTCTTCTTCTTCTTCTTCTTCCCTATTATTTCTCTTTCTTTCTTTCTCAGTTATTATTATTATTATTATGATCACACTTTTTGAGTTTTTTACATCAGCGTCAGCTGATGGTATTTCACTGGAGTCTGAGTGGCAACAAGTCTCCTCAGGTTTCCAGGACTCTTCTGAGTATTCTGTCAGATTGCAGCAATGCAGTATTCTGGATGGTCTCAGTTCTTCCTCTGATTTCCAGATTCTCCAGTTTTTTTCCAATCTTATTGGGACCATTCCAAGTGCCCCAACTACAATTGGTATCACTTTGACCTTCATATTCCATAGCTTTTTCAATTTTCTGGCAAGTTTCCAAGTATTTGTCCATCTTTTCATTTTCCTTCATCTTCACCCTGTGATCTGCAGGCCACCAGTTGGCACGTTCTCTTTTTTTTTGTTTATCAACACTAGGTCTGGTCTCCTGGTTTGGATAGGGTGATCCATCTTTATTTCAAACTCCCAGAGAATTTTATGCATTTCATTCTCAATAACAGATTCTGGTGTATGCATATACCATTTTATTGTATGGTCAAAGTTTAATTTTTTGTATAATTCCCAGTGGATCACCTTCTCAACCCAGTTGTGCCTAGTTTTGTATTCCTGTTGTGCTAGTTTTCTACATTCACTTAGTACATGGTTACAGTTTCACCTCTGTCACCACACAGTCTACCTTTACTGTTTGTTGTGTCTTATCTATTTTTGCTTTGATATAATTTGTTCTCATGGCATTATTTTGTGCAGCAATTATTAGTGATTCAGTTTCTCTTTTAAGGTTTCTTCTTCTTAACCATGTCCAATTCTTTTCATTTTTGTTTCTAGTTTTCGTTGTTTTTCTGTTTGTCCATATATTACATCTGCTATTGTTGGCTGCCATAAGTAATCTGTCTTTGCTCTTTTTTGTGTATTCTTCTAGTTGCTGGATTGCAGTCCTCTATATTGACAAGACCTCTTCCACCTTCCTTTCTTGATACATATAGTCTATTTCTATCATCTCTAGGGTGTAGAGCCTTGTGCATTGTCATTAATTGTCTAGTCCTTTGGTCAATCTGCCTGAGTTTTGGTCAATCTGCCTGAGTTCTTCTTTTGTCCATTTTAAGAATATTATTATTATTATTATTATTATTATTATTATTATTATTATTGATAGTCATTCATTTGTTCATTTAATATTTGTCTTTCTGCATCAATTTTTAGCAGCATCAAACTTTTAGTAAGCAAATTTAAAAAAATATATACAAAAAAACAAAAAAAAAACAAAAAAAAACAGACAAACATTGCAGTATATATTATTCTCCTTCATATTTTTCTCCTACTCTTAATTTGTTTCTTTTTTCCTTTCTTCTTCTTCTTCTTCTTCTTCTTCTTCTTCTTCTTCTTCTAATTATTATTATTATTGTTATTATTATTCCCTATTATTTTCCCCTCCATCCTTCTTCTTTCTTCTCCTTCATTCCTTTTTTCTTTACTATCTTCATATATCTATTCTCAATTCTTTCTTTGTTTCTTTTCTTTTTCTTCTTCTTTTTCTTCTTCTTCTTCTCTTCTTCTTCTTCTTCTTCTTCTTTTCTTCTTCTTCTTATTATTATTATTATTATTAATTCCATATTATTTTCCCCTCCATCCTTCTTTCTTCTCCTTCATTCCTTTTTTCTTTCTATCTTCATATATTTTCTATTCTCAATTCTTTCTTTCTTTCTTCTTCTTCTTCTTCTTCTTCTTCTTCTATTATTATTATTATTATTATTATTATTTTATTATTATTATTATTCCATATTATTTTCCCCTCCATCCTTCTTTCTTCTCCTTCATTCCTTTTTTCTTTCTATCCATATATTTCTATCTCAATTCTTTCTTTCTTTTCTTTCTTCTTCTTCTTTCTTCTTCTTCTTCTTCTTCTTCTCATTATATTATTATTATTATTATTGATAGTTATTCATTTGTTCATTTAATATTTGTCTTTCCCAGTCAATTTTTACCAGCATCAAACTTTTAGTAAGCAAATTAAAAAAAAAATAGATACAAAAAAAACCAACAAACAACAAACAAACCAAAAAAAAAAAGAGAAACAGACAAACATTACAGTATATAAGCATCATTCATTGATGATGCTCGGCTGCAGGTGCGTGCAGCTGAAGTCCTTATTCAACGACTCACTTATCATAAATTAGCAGCTGCCGTTTCTTCCACAAGGTTTGCTTCTTCTCAATTGGAAACCATGAATAAAAAGGAACAGTTTAGAAATAATCCTTCTTTTTCTTTTCTTTCCTTTTTTTCATTCATTTTTTTTCATTCATTTTTTTTCATTCTTTTTTTTTTTTCATTCTTTTGACTTGTCCAACCACAAGCACTTGTTTTAACTTCTTCAAAAATTATTCACATGACAAAATTCACAAAGTATATTTATTTTCTTTTTCCTTCTCAAATCGGTAAGAATCATTTTTCATTACGATCAACGCCTCTCTAGTGCCACTCTTCTGGAAAGAAATCTATGGATATATTGGGAATACAAGGGTTGGCTGAAAAGTCCATAGGCTGACCAAGATTGATTTAATTGTTTTTGGTTTTATTCCATATTTGATAGAAACACTGGAGTTTGAACTCGTTTACTATGATGTTGCAATCAAGAACATTAGTTACTACACATAAATAGATAAATAGATCTATTTAAAGATTCTTTGTATTAGATTGGAATACTTGAAACCATATAATTGTGCACAAATTATTTATATTAATTTTTGGTTTTAAATAACCCATAAGGGGTTGTGAGATTAATAGATCTATCTAAAAATTATTTGTTTTAGTTTGGAATACTTGAAACCATATAATTGTGCACAAATATTTGTATTAATTTTTGGTTTTAAATAACCCATAAGGGGTTATGAGATTAATAGATCTATCTAAAAATTATTTGTTTTAGTTTGGAATACTTGAAACCATATAATTGTGCACAAATTATTTGTATTAATTTTTGGTTTTTAAAAACCTATAAGGGTTATGAGATTAATAGATCTATCTAAAAATCATTTGTTTTAGTTTGGAATACTTGAAACCATTAATTGTGCACAAATTATTTATATTAATTTTGGTTTTAAATAACCCATAAGGGGTTATGAGATTAATAGATCTATCTAAAAATTATTTGTTTTAGTTTGGAATACTTGAAACCATATAAATGTGCACAAATTATTTGTATTAATTTTTGACATTAAATAACCCATATATGTTGATATGCCGTTATAAATAACTAAACCCAACTAGAAACAAGTACATAGAAATGTAAATATAAACAATGCATGTAATTCATTCACCTGATTAAAATATCCCCAGACGGGTTGACATGTCATTAAATTCAATCAATCATGAACAATTGAAAATCACTCCCTCATGAGTGCTTCCCCAACACCCGACCTACTGGGCTATACCCACAATGTCTTGAGGAATTTGTTTCTGCAGTCAGTGATGCTGATAGCTTTTTTAATTTAATGAGTCCTGGGACTCTCGGATTTGATTCGAATGAGTCCTCACCATAATTCTAATATTTCCCATACTTATGAATATTAGATTTTGAGAGTAATAAGTAAAAGTAAAGTCGTCGGGGCGGTCTAATGTCGGTATCAGCCAGACAGTGAGGGAGTCTATCACCTTTTAACTAGCGCTAGACCAAGGAGATTGTTTTTTAGTGTCTGAGGCACACCTACCATCAGCTCCTCACTTTACCACACAGATCCCTGTGCTACTCATACGCTGAGTTGGCGAGGGCCCATTTATCGAACCAGGAACCTCGTGATTCTTAGCCTAACACTCTACCGACTGAGCTAAACCCTATTTCCTTTTCAAATCTTTATGTATTATATTTCATTAGCATCCATCGGCTTGGGCTTTAGAATACACCAATTGCCATCCAACCACCATCCCTTTTTATCATAAAGGTGCTAGAAGGCAGTGGCTGAGGATAGTCATATCCTGGGAATGACGTTAAACTCCATCTGATGGTGAGGTTCCAGTTCTGGAGGTCTGAGGAATGTGGAGCACCCCATCATCAGCATTGCTCCCTGGTTTACTCTGACCCAGAGTGGTAGTACCTGTTAGGGTCTCATCTATGGGTTAAATAGAAAAAAAACATGAGTTTATAAAAAATTGAGTATCCATTAAGAATGAATTTTATTTCAAAATTTTGTCGGCATTAAATGACCACTGAGGTTGATAAGCCATAAAACAAAACAAACCAAAACAAACCAACCTGGGTTGTCCTGTCGGTGGGGCTTAGAATAGGCTGACTGTATTCCCTGCAGTGGGGGGGGAACCCTTCACACACACTCCCAAGTTGTTCTGGGGGTGACAGTTAATTGTATATGCGCCAAGGAGATCATTTAATATCTGAGGTGGAGCGCTACTCCTCACTTTACCAACGGAATCTGATAACCTCAGTCCTAGAATGCTTTTTTGGATTCTATATATGTAAATGTGTTAATTAAAAAAATTGAGTATCCATTAAGAATGAATATATTTCAAAATTTTATCGGCATTAAATGACCCACTGAGGTTGATATGCCGTGAAACAAAACAAACCTAACCAAACCTTCCCTAAAACTATAACAATTCTAATATTTTCCAGTGTTATGGATATTAGATTTTCAGAGTAATACTTAACCCTATGGTCAGAAATCCTTCTTTACTGCTAATGTAATTTAATATAGTACAACGGGCATACAACTTGCGGTAGGGGACCGTGAAACTGCTCTCTCTGATTTGAACAAAGCATTGGGGAAAATAATTGGGATTTTATGTGTGCATATATATATATATACCAACCCCTCTGCAGGAGCAGGATGGGACACAAGTTCAATTTCTTAAGCAGAGTTTAACAGGTTTGAATTCACAGTTTTCCTTCTCCTAGACCGGTTGCCTAACCAAGGTTAAAGAGCCCAGTCTGCCCTACTATTTACCCATAGCTGGAGGGAGAGTAAGATTCATACCGTTCTCAAGGGTATTAGCGCTAAGTGAAATGCAATTACCACATCCAGGATTTGAACTCGGGGTGATCAGTCCATTTCCCATGATTTTAACCATTACACCACTCGCTTCCTACTTTATTTTATGTGTGCATAATTTCACCGGGAAGTGCTGTTAATGTTAAGGATATTATTGGAAAAAATGAACTTGGTGAGGCGTGTTCAAATCCTGGACAAATCTGTTTGCATTTCATTTTGTGCTAATGCCCATGATAAAAGGACATGTATCTACCTCTTCTTTGTAAAATCTGTTTTAACAATATTAGACCAACCACAATTCCTCTCCAAATTTGTGACATCCCTACATTCAACCATATATATATATATATATGTATATATAATATAATAAAATACACGCCCACATATAAACACACACACACACACACACACACCACTCATGGTGTTAGGACTGACCAGATACGCGCGCACACACACAACAGGCTACAGGCCACCTGACAGACAGTAAATCCACACACCCGCACCCATAAACAATCAAGCAATATCTGGAATGTTAGTCTCAGACACATAGCATAAAAAAGAGGATCAGATGATCCTGTTAATAAGCAAACAGACAAAAATAAATAAATAAAATAAAATAAAAATAAAACCTTGCTTAGAGGCGAATCAAATCTGGAATAATAATAAATAAAATAAAAGAAATTGATCAGACACACAGACATAAGCACCACGCACACACACATACGCTTACATTTACACACACAAGCACGCGACACACACACTTATACACACAAACACACACATAAGCAAGCACCCCCAACCATACACATACACACACAGAATTTGGGAAGACCAAGGCAGAACGAATGTAGCAGCCGCTAAGACAACTTCAGTTCCAGTATTCTTCTGAGGATGGGAATTTCTTCCCGAATATTGAGAAATAAATGACAGGTTAACAAAAAACATCATAGTTACCTTCTTTTCTCTTTACACTCGCATTGTGACAGCCTTCAAAACCAACAACAAACAATATATTACACAATGCTTCAAGCAAATTACAAAAACCCTTCTTTTAAATATATAAAGGTTTTCATATCTATTTTATTAGGTGACCTAATAATCTATATGTATATAATATATATATATATATATATATATATATATATAGTGAATATATATATATATGTATATATATGTATATATATATATAGTGAATGTGAATATATATATATATATATATATATATATAGTGAATGTTCCTTTGTCACCAAATAAATAGATATGTAAAACCTTATATATTTATCTTATTATATTATTAACAGCTCTATTCTATATTGAGCACTCTACCAATAATACTGCTTTGGTACGCCATTCCAGCAAAGCTGAAAACAGTGACATCTCACACACACTATATATATATTATATATTATATTATATATATATATATTCCTTTATCCTCCACTCCCACCAAACAGGAAGAGAGAAGTTAAATACATACATATATATATATACATATATATATACACATATATATATATATATACCAACCCCTCCACATGAGCAGAATGTGACACAAGTCAATTTCTGAAGTGGAGTTTAACAGTTGTGAGTTTCAGAGTTTTCCTTCTTTTGATTGGTGTCCTAACCAAGATTAAAGAACCCAGTCTGCCTTACTATTTACCCATAATGGGAGAGAAAATAGTTGCATGCATACGTTTCCCAAGAGTATTAGCGCTATGTGAAATGCAAATATCTTCATCAAAGATATTCAGCCATATATATATATATATATATATATATTTAACAACCCCTCTGCATGGGCGGGATGTGACACAAGGTCCCATTCCTAAGCAGAGTTTAACAGGTATGAGTTCAGAGTTTTTCTTCTCCTAGACTGGTTGCCTAACTAAGGTTAAAAGACCCAGTCTGTCCAGCTATTTACCCATAGCTGGAGGGAGATTGGACATACCTTTCCAACAAGGTTAAGAACCCATCTTTCCTAATGATTTACCATAAACTGGAGGAGAATAGTTGGCATGCATACCTTTCCTGTGTAACTAGGGCTTCTATTTTTACCTTTTACAACTGTGAGACATTTATCAAATGCCCAGGGCGCCTCAAAAAAAAATTTCTACACTTATTGTGCCAGCTCACGAACTAATTGTCACTCGTGGAAAATCAGGCTCTAGCAAACAGGAAGCAAAACTAGCTCTCTCTCTGTCGCCCGGGGCTTTATTTACCCTTGCTGACAGCACTGTGTGAGACCTATTTATCAAAAATGCCCAGGCATCAAAACTTTATGCTACACCTTGGACCCAGAACTATAGACCAATCTGAGGGAAATCGAACTTAGCAAACAGTTAAGACAACGACTAGCTTGCTGTCACTGTGTGCCGCGGCTCTATTTTTACCTTTGCTGACATCCGTCTGTTAGACATTTATCAAATGCCCAGGCATCAAAACTTATGTACACCTTCTGAAACAACTATAGCCAATTGAGGAGAAATCGTAACATGCTCTAGCAAACAGTATAGAACGACTAGCTTCTGTCACTGCGTGCCGCGCTGGTTTCTATTTTTAGCTGTGACAGTCACGTTGGGTTGAAAACATATCTCTGCCTGGTAAAGAATTCAGCCCAATTGTTGCGAATTAAATCTGAGACCCCCAAGCCGAAAAATCCTAAATAGCTGTTCAGCTTCGTGTCTAGATTGAAAATAAAATAACTCTTGGTCGTCGTGGTGAACGTAATTGTAGACGTAACATTAGGCATAATTTTACTGAAGTTATGTTTGCCTTCTCTCAGTTCAGAACGCCTTCGTTGTGCAGAGATTCACAAGAAAGAACAAGTCTAGACTTCTGTGAATATAGGTCCAGTCACCCCAGACACCGGATCCCACCAGATCTCGAAGTTAAGCCAGGGCCCTTGTTAGTACTTTAGATGGGCTGACGACTAGTTATCAGTAAGTTACAGTTAGAGAAAAAAGAAAGAAAAAGTTTCTCTTATTTACCTCTGACAAAAATCTATTTGTATTATTGATTTTTAACGCATATTCAACCCGCGTTCTATGTCATGCCTAACGGTTTATATTTACATATCGTATTTTGCTTTTATAACTTTTTAGTAATTGTTTTCACAATGTGTACAATTATGGGGATTATTTGTAGGTATTGATTTGTTTCATGTCTATATCTATGGTATAATTTTATTTCCCTCAAAAAAGAGAGAATATCCTCCATGTTGACATTTTCAACAGATCTTCTATTGTTTGCTTTAAAATTGAACCGTTTCTGATGTGACAAAAAACCTGCATTCAATGAATAAGTGTTTAACTGTCAAAGGGTTTTGAAGTTCCGCATTGCTGGTTGTTGTCATTTTTAGTATATAATAATCATGGAATTATAACACTATTTTTCTTTCTTTTTTTTTTTTTTTTTCAGTTTCCTAACAATTATTTATATTCATTTTGAAAAAAGCGTTAAATCAGTTATCCGTATAATGGAAAAATAGAACAACTGCGACCTTACGCTTCCATCATTCCCCGTCTTTCATTGCTTAAATTTTCCTAATTTAACTATTTACTAAACATAGGAAAAGCAAAAATAAAATACAGTTATTTCTTCTTAGTTATGGCATGTTTTTTTAAATTTTATACCCGATATTTTTGCTTCAACTTTCATTAAGATTAAACCAAGACAATTAGAAATCTAATAATATAAGCACATATTTATTCAAATCAAATTTTTTAATTCCATATGCAAAATAATAGCCTTTCCCGTTCACACTAATAAAACCGCTATTTTGTTTACATATAATACAATTGGATGTTATTAGTATGCAGATATGTTCAACGTATATTAATAATGTTAAAACAATTTTATTAATAATTGAGGTTTTTAAATAAAAATAAAATCATAGAGAATTGACGTTATAACTAAAGAAATTGTGCATTTATAAATTATAGGATCGGGTACGGACAGAATGAAAAACCACACAAGCTCTATTATAATAAGATAGTGAGTTGTCTAAATTTAGTGCAAGCTTTCAAGGAAATTTTTAATTTTATTTGATAAGATTGCATGAAGTCACGAGTATGGACATCCAGCGAAGATCGAACTCATTATTCAAGTGTACTGCGTCTCGAGATTAGCTTGCTAACCATTACTCCCGATGGATCGATGAGAATTCAGTTTATATTTAAACAGCAACCACTCCCCAAAATGTTGGGCTTGGCTGGCCTTCTGTGTATCCATGTGTGCTAAAAGCGGTCAAAAATCTGCAACGACATATACCACTTATGATGACCAATGGCAAATCGTAACTTGTTGTGCAAAGTAAGTGCTTGCCATCTTTGTAAAAATATCACCAGGGATTTGAGAATTTGGCCCTACAAAGGCAGCACATCTCTCTCTCTCTCTCTCTCCTCTCTCCTCTCTTCTCTCTCTCTCTCTCTCTCTCTCTCACTCACACAAAATGTCATCACTCAGTAAAACATTGTCGTGATTTCAATTAAATATTTTTGGGTTGCTTGGTTTTGTTTTTTAACACCATTTATTATTATATATATATATATATATATATATATATATATATATATTATATATATATATATTTACCAACTCTCCGCCACGAGCAGGAGACGATACAATGTTCAATTTCTTAAGCGGAGTTCAGCAGCGCTTTGAATCAGAGTTTCCTTCTCCTAGAACTGTTGCCTAACCAAGGTTACAAGAGCCCAGTCTGCCCTTACTATTTACCCATAGCTGGAGGAGAGAGTAGGTTCATACCTTCCCCTAAGGGTATTAGCGCAAGTGTGAAATGACAAATTACCACGTCTCCAGGTTTGAACTCGGGTCGACGAGTCCATTTCCCATGACTTTAACCATTACACCACGCGCTTCCTAATATATGGAACGCTTCAAGAATTTGGTGTCATTCCTTGCGCAGGCCATGTGCTAAATTCTTCTCTTGTATCGTTCCATTTTGGATATGTGTAACCGCCAAAGCTTAATTTACATTTATATATATAAATCCGAAAAAAAGCGTTCTAGGACTGATGGTTGTCAGATTCCGTTCGCTAAAGTGAAAGAAGCGATGGTAGAATGTAGCGCTCCACCTCAGAATGCTAAAATAACTCCTTAGCGCATAATTACAATTAACTGGTCACCCCCAGAACAACCTGGGAGTGTGAACCTGCTGATTCTGCGCCCTGCATGAAGGGGTCACTCCTCTCCAGTAAGTCATCAACAGTTGCTCTTCTCTTAAACGAGCCCCAATACCTACAATATATGGTACCAACCCAGGTTCGTTTGTTGTGTTGTTTTGTTTACGGCATACAACCTCAGTGGGTCATTTAATGCCGCCAAAAATTTTGAAATAAATTAATCTTAAAGGAATCGTATCGCACTGCATCCCCAATCTTACTAAAACACTTGTTTTCTTTTTTTTTCTTATTAAAACCCCCCCAAGAAAATTTTTGAGGGGGGGAAAAAACCCCTAACAGGTACTACCACTCCGGTCAGAGTGGACAAGGAAGCCCATAATGCCGTAATAAGGGCTGCTCCACATTCCCCACACCTTTCCAGAACTGGACCTCACCAATCAGATAGAGTTTAACGTCATAGTAATGAAATATTGTAGAGACTAGGATTAAATAGATTAGATACACTATGAAGATACTGTCATAATAGATGACTAGCATTAGATAGGAAGAATTGATAGATAGATATAATAAGAAACTGAAGTGTTAGATAGATAGATAGATATTATAGTTAGACTGGATAGATAGATTTATCTATCTATCATCTATCTATCTATATCTATCTAATCAAATCAAGTCCTGATATCAATCCAACAGAGTACATTTAGGAGCACCTTGACCAAAAACTTCGGAGTGCCTACGACCAAAATCATGTCAGTGTGTTCAAACCTTAAGAAACATTGCTAAAGGAGATGAAATCAGACGAATTGTTGATAAATGATTGGGACAATCATATAATGTCTAGTTATAGGCTTGACCATGACCAGCGATTGATCCGACAGGATCCATCTCCAACCGCCTGTGAGCCTATGTAAAGGCCAAATGAGTGTTGCAGGCATGGACTACTCAACCACCTGGGTTCCATCCTTAAGCTCAGGGTCTCCATGTATATTTACCAATCCGTCCACACGAGCAGGATGCGACACAAGGGCATTTCTTAAAAGTGGAGTTTTACAGCTTTGAATTAGAGTTTTCCTTCTCCTAGCCATGGTTGAAAGAGCTCAGTTGCACCTGTTATCATACCATACTGGGGGACTGGATCATTACCTTCCCACAGATATTAAGCTGCACGTGTGAAAATGCAAACAGCTTCGTCCCAGGAATTGAAACTCGTGTGACGAGGTCCATTTCTACGATATCAACCATTACACTATGCTCGCTGCTCTTGTTGGTCGCCTAAATGTGGAAGCACGTGTTTCTGTAATGGTTAAGTCATGGGAAAAATGCACCGTCGTCCCGAGTTCAAATCCTGGATGGTCTGGTATAATTCATTTCACTTAGCGCTTATACCCTTGGTAAAGTATGAATCCTATCCCTCCAGCTTTGGATAAATAGAGTAGGGCAGACTGGGCTCTTTTAACCTTGTTTAGGCAACCTATCTAGGAAAGGAAAACTGTGAATTCCCAAGCCTTTGAACTCCGCCTGTAAGAAATTACCTTGTGTTACATCCTGCTCTTCGGAGGCGTGTTTGCGTTAAAATATATATATGTGGCCCCATTGAAGGAGAGTATCTTACCCCTTACAGAGTTCAGTCAGCCGTATATTTTACAGCTCCAGCCAAACTGCGGGGTGGTGCCTGAGGGGATGCTTGCGGTAAATGCATGCAAATTGATGCACGAAGCCCCCCCCCCCATCAACTTGGTTGAAATCTAGGTTGGCCTTTGTGATGACTTTTGATGGGAAAATCAATCAAAGTTTCATGCGCATTGAGTTGGCCTTGGCTGTGCAATAAAAGTCCGTTTTATTTTAATTATTATTATTATTATTGTTGTTTTTATTATTATTATATTTACTCCTGTGAGGTTTTCACAGCAGTGTTACGCTGATTCTTTCACTGGGTCTGTATGACACAAGCTCCTCAGGTCTCCAGGACTCTTCTGAGTATTCTGGCAGATTGCAGCAGTGCAGTGTTCTGAAATGGTTTCAATCCTTCTCTGATATCCAAACTTTCCAAAACCTTTTCTAAGCTTTTGGGACTGTCCAAGTGCAAACCAACTTACAATTGTGTATAAACTTTCACTTTCATATATTCCATAACTTTTTCAGTTCTCTGGCAAAGGTCCAGAATATTTGTCAAATTTTTTCCATTTTCCTTTAACTTCATCCCTAGTGATCCGCTGCCACTGCCAAAATCCACCAGTTGACAAGTTCTTTCGTTTTTTTAATCAACACTAGTCTGGTTCTTCTTGCTTGGGATTAAGGTGATCCGTTTTTTAATTTCAAAGTCCCAGAGAGATTTTGTGCGTTTTCGTTCTCAAGAACAGCATCTGGTTTATGCAATGATACCAATTTTGTTCTGGTGTAAGGTCAAAATTTAAATTTCTCCTTGCCATTAATTCCTCATGAAGTGGATCACCTTTCCCAACCCGAGTCGTGTCTGAGTTTTGTATCTGTTGTGCTAGTTTATTATTATTATTCATATTATTCATTATTATTATTATTATTACTTATTATTATATATTATTATCATTTAAAACGCTTGTTAGTTTAGATTATGTAGTGGTTCTAGTGGGAAATTCAATTAGAATATTAAAATAGTAGATTTGATCTTGACAGTGACTTGCCAAATAAAAATGCGACGTTTTTGATCGAGAATATCTGGTATAAATCGGGGCACTTCCAATTTTTTTAAACTTTCTCAGGCGTTTTAAAAAAATGTAGCGTTTCTTCATAAACGTAAGAGTTTTGGGGATTTTAAAAAAATACAAAATAACAAAATAACACAAACTCCCATTGGGCCTTTCACGGAAATGCGATTTACCATGTCCGAGATAATAAAGGGACGACTGAGGCCGTGAATTGGCGTATAACTGGTCGCTTTTATCTAGGAGAATTTTCGCCTACGCTACAGGCCACTATACCTCGTCAATAAAGCCTGACAGTAATAAAACCACCTCGCCTTGTCTCTTCCTTTCTTTCCTTTCTCGTTCTTTTGAATTGCCTATCCATTTCAGCTCACCTTCCAACATAAGAACTAAAACCAAAGCCTTTTATATGGGGTAAGATTACCAGCACCAATATACCTAATATATTATAAATATATATATATATCTGTTAAAACTATTTTAAACCTGGAAAAAAACTATGAAATAGCAGAGGTGGTCACTACGTAGAATGACTCGAGTCCCAATAGTGATCAACTTCCGCACATTAATCATGTGTGTTTGTGTTTTTTTTTGTTGTTTATTTTTGTTAAAAAAAATGTGTGAAAATAACATCTTTCTTTCTCTCTTCTCTTTTCTTTCGTTCTAGCCTGTTAATATGACCAATTTTATATATATATATATTTATATATATATATATTATATATATATAATATGCGGAGTTAAAATGAGATGCAATTAATCAACAATGTGTGGAGGAGAAAATTGTTAAAACAAACACAGAAGTTTTAACAATGAATGAAATTTCATTAGTCGTTTAGTGTCAAT
The DNA here is from genome assembly GCA_023376005.1 of Doryteuthis pealeii. NCBI lineage: Eukaryota > Metazoa > Mollusca > Cephalopoda > Myopsida > Loliginidae > Doryteuthis > Doryteuthis pealeii. Next base: position 10,005,479 of record CM042168.1, on the reverse strand, counting down.
GTTGTCGAACATTTCGCGTTATAAAAAGAAACCATCTTCAGGACAATGCAAACTACTCATGATAAAAAAGAAGGACTTATGTGTTCGAAAGATGATTGATGCTTTGAATGCTTGGCTAGTTTCTTTGTCTTGAAAGAAGGTCTCCTTATAAACCGAAAATGGTATGTCGAACAGCGACTAATAAATTTCCATCCATCATGTTTTATCAAACAAATCCCTTTCGTTTGTTCTACAATTTCTCCCCACCACACACACACACATCACACACACACACACACACATATAATATATATATATATAATAAATAGATATATATATATATAATATTAAATATAGTTGACTCTGCAGTTGCTGGACAACAAACATCCCTCAGGACCAAGCCTGACGCTACCATCGCTCCCCTATACAAGAAACAAAGGAGTGGAACGATTCAGATAGTTTGAAAGTCATTACGGCGTGTTACACTGTTGCTGTGCTGCAGACTTTTCCATCTGAACCTATCCGGTGAACACACGTGGCTTCCCGAGCAACTTTGGACACATGACTCTCACCTATGCCAGCTCAGGGACGAGGGTGCCGCGGCTAGTTTTAAGTAAATGTCTAAGGCTTATCCTGCCAGCTCGCAGAGCGGTCTCATGCCACTCTTCGCCACCCAGCATGTCATGGACTTTAACGAAGCATGCCGACCTGGCCACCAAAAAGTGGTTTCGCAGTCACTGCACCAGAGTATTGCCATTCAAAAAATTGTGCTGCTCAACCACTTCACGCAGGTGCCAATATTAAAAAAGAAAAAAAAATACCAATAAAAGTGACACTACGCAACATCTTTAGTTGACGGTAAGGATGCCAACCCAAGATATATATATATATATATATATATATAATTATATATATATATATAAAAGGTCGCTTACCAGTGAAAATGGGCACGATTGTTGGAGGTGTACAGAATGCCAGGGTTTAAGTCCGCGATAAAACAAATACAAAGTGCTCAATACAAAGTAAAGCTAATTTATTAAAGAAATGGATACAATAGAAACCTTACTCGAGTTTCACCAGAAGATCCTTCAGGGGTTTAAATCCACTGAATTAATCGAGGGACCATTTATTTGCAGCCGTCAATGAACACACGTGTGTAATCTGGCTGCAATTTAACGGTACCCTTGTTAATTCAGGGGAATTTAACCCTGAAGATCCTGATGGTTGAAATCGCAGTTAGGTTCTATGTATCCATTTCTTTAATTAATATATTATATATAAATATATATATATATATATATATATTATTCATCGTTTTGGGTCCCAGCTTAGCATGTTGTATTGAAAAAGAACAACTTTCATCCCTATTGCTATGTACAAAACTAAAGGGAATACATGCTAGTTTCCTTCATTTGCCGCTATTTTCAACTTGGCTGAACTCAGTTTATATACGGAGAAATGTTTCGGATAATTGAAAACTGCTTCTTGGGATTCCGTTCACACATTTCAGCTGGGTCTATCTTCAGCGCTTGTCAGGTCGTGAAATCCAAGCGAAAAAAATCTTGCCAAAAAAGATCTCTTCTTCTTCATTCTTCTTCTTCTTCTTCTTCTTCGTTCTTTAATTCTTCTTCTCTTTGAATTCTTCTTTCTTCTTTGAATTCTTTTTCACAATTCTTCTTCTTCTTCCAATTCTTCTTCTTCTTTTGAATTCTTCTTCTTCTTTTCTTTTCTTCTTCTTCTTCTGTTGGAAGTCTTCTTTGAATTCTTCCTCTTTTTCTTTGAATTCTTCTTTTTCTTCTTCTTCTTCCTTTCAATTCTTCTTTGAATTCTTCTTCTTTGAATTCTTCTTCTTCTTTCATTGCTTTCTTCTTCCTTTTAAAAAAACTGTTGAATGAAAACTAGCTCTTTGGAGTTTAACATAAACACCCTAGTTTTTCATTCAACAATTTTTTTTTAAAAATAGATGACCAACAAAGCAAAAGATTTCTCCACAGTACTTCTATTCTCTGGATAAATTCATTTTCCGTCAAAATTAACAAAAGCCTGATGAAGATCTATTGAAACGGATTGAAACACTGCAGCATATGGCGAAATAAACATACGCGTTTTATACTTATCTTTTTTCAATTTTTCACTATGATTACATACTGTTGGATTCAATTCCACGTTCTCTTCACACACACACACACACACACAACACCACACACACGCACAATATATATATATATATAATATATATATATTTCTCCCTCCAGCTATGGGTTAAATAGTTAGGTGCAAACTGGCCCTTCAGCCTTGGGTTATGGTAACCAGTCTAGGAGAGGGATACTCTGAATCAAAATTCCTAGAGGTCGGGTCGTTTATTGGTTTGTGGGGCAACCTTTGGATGCAACAATCTTTCCTAATCGACTGTGCCAAAAAAGTGGCATGGTCCAACACAAGCCTTCACCACTATAAACAAATCACTTGTTGTGGTTTCATTGTGTGTGTAATCCTCATGCGGTCGAAAAAAATCACGGAAAGAGAGTCCATAATATATATATAATATATTGATTTACATTGTTAGAAAAAACAAATGATGTGATTAAGTTGCTGACAGAATCTGTTTACGACCTTTTTGTTGTTCATCTTAGAGCGTCTTCATCAAGAGCAACATAGAAGAAAAAGATGGAATAAATAAGCATGTAGAAGGAGGCGTACAAAAATGACACGCTGTGTGTAATTCTAGCGGTTAGTTATTCCGTCTTTCCTTCATATGTTGCTCTTGATGAAGACCCTCTTCATTTAAAAAATGGTCTGAAACAGATTCTGTTCACAAACAAATAACATCATTTGTTTTTTTCTAAAAATGTTTAAATTCATACTTGTCGCGAACATTAACTTCCGTTTACTTATATATAAGTATATATATATATATAATATATATATATATATATATAGCTAAGTAGTTTTTTTTTGTCTGTAAATTACACAAAATGTAGTGGGGAGCATCGCCATGCATAAAATGTTAGCCGCATAGTAATGAGTTCAAACTCCAGTTGTGTTGATTATTCAGTCCATGCGGGTATCCTGTTCTCATTCTGCAACCATTAGCTGGGTAGGGCGTTAAGCGTGTTACATACTATTCTTATGTTACCTCTCCTTTGACCAGGATGGAACCTGCAGTCTGGAGAGATAACTGTCAGCTAGAACTGCTTAACTAGCTCCTTTATCTACTAGGCCATGTGTCCAATAGAATTGAAAACAGGATACCCTCGTGGACTGCAATAAAGGTTTAGCGTTCAAATTCCGCTGATGGCTCCCGGGGATTACGACAAGAAAAGTCCCGGAGTCCGGAAAAGGAAAGTTCCCAAGTTCCAAAAAGAAAGTTCCCGAGTCCGAAAGAAAATTCCCCGAGTCCGACAAGAAACACCTGAATAATTGATGCAGTATTATTTTTTGGTGTGTATAATTTTATTCCTCTCTCAAAAAAGAGGAGAATGTCATCTATGCTCTGACTTTTTCGAATTGATCTTTCATAGACTTTTTGTTTTAAAAGCAACCAATAGAATTAGCAGTCTGATGAAGACTATATAATATTATATATATATATATATATATATATATATATATCAAACCAACGTGTTGATTTGATTTTTGAAAATACACTTAGGAAAGGTATTAAACCATCTCTCGACCAAGGATATGATTAAATAGTTATACTACTCTTCTTCTGCAAGAATGGCTTTCCGAAGGAAATAAATATTCTTTTATTTAATGCCAAAGCCAACCTTGTTAGAGAACGATAGTGCATACTATCAATCCATATGGAGGTCTTTAACGAGCAGGAGGATCCCCATGTTAAGTTAGTTAATTAGGAATAAGAACTTTTGAACTTAAGGAATGATTTGAACACCAGTCATACATTTACATTCAAATTCGGCTAATACTCCGAGGGAAAAGCGCCACTACTGTTCTTCTACAAGGATGACTTTGAATTAAATAAAATTTCATGGCTATTTAATGCGCGAAAGCCATCCTTGCAGCAAGAACAGTATGCGTTTCGATTTAATCTAATTTAATTCGATTGATGATACAGATTACTTATACTTAGCATGCATTCAAAGCGCTAATACCCTTGGGAAANTGTTTTGGTTAGGTTTGTTTTACGGCCAACATTCAACCCAGTGGGTCATTAATTGCGGTACATTTGAAATAAATTCATTCCTTAATGGATACTTCAATTTTTTTATAAAACTCATGTTTTTTTCTATATATGTAATATGTGTTATTAAAAAATTGAGTATCCTTTAAGAATTGAATATATTCAAAATTTATCGGCAGTTAAATGACCCACTGAGGTTGATATGCCATGAAACAAAACAAACCTAACAAACTTTCCCTAAAAACTATAACAATTCTAATATTTTCCAGTGTTATGAATATTAGAATTTTCAGAGTAATACTTAACCTATGGTCAGAAATACTTCTTTACTGCCTAATGTAATTTAAATAAGCACCAAGAGGGCATACAACTTGCAGTAGGAGGACCGTGAAACTGCTCTCTCTGATTTGAAACAAAGCATTGGGGAAAATACTTGTGATTTATGTGTGTGCATATAATATATATACCAACCCCTCTGCAGGAGCAGGATGGGACACAAGTTCAATTTCTTTAAGCGGAGTTTAACAGGGTTTGTGTTGAATTCACAGTTTTCCTTCTCCTAGACCGGTTGCCTAACCAAGGTTAAAGAGCCTAGTCTGCCCTACTATTTACCCATAGCTGTAGGGAGAGTAAGATTCATACCTTTCCCAAGGCTATTAGCGCTAAGTGAAATGCAATTACCACATCCAGGATTTGAACTCGGGGTGATCAGTCCATTTCCCATGACTTTAACCATTACACCACGCGCTTCTTACTTTATTTTATGTGTGCCTAATTTCACAGGGAAGTGCTGTTAATGTTAAGGATATTATTGGAAAAAATGAACTTGGTGAGGCGTGTTCAAATCCTGGACAAATCTGTTTGCATTTCACTTTGTGCTAATGCCCATGATAAAAGGGGATGTATCTACCTCTTCTTGCTAAAATCTGTTTTAACAATATTAGACCAACCACAATTCCTCTCCAAATTTATGACATCCCTACATTCAACCATAATATATATATTATATATATATATATATATATATATAATATTATAATAAAATAAATATATAAAGGTTTTACATATCTATTTATTAGGTGACCTAATAATCTATATATATATATATATATATAGTGAATATATATATATATATACGTATATATATGTATATATATATATAGTTGAATTGAAATAATATATATATATATATATATATTATATATATATAGTGAATGTTCCCTCGTCACCAAATAAAATAGATATGTAAAACTTTTTATATATTTATTTTATTATATTATTAATAACAGCTCTATTTATATTGAGCACTCTACCAATAATACTGCCTTTGGTACGCCATTCCAGCAAAAGCTGAAACAGTGACCAATCTCACACTATATATAATATATATATATATATATATATAATATATATATATATATATATACCAACCCCTCCACATGAGCAGAATGTGACACAAGGTCAATTTCTGAAGTGGAGTTTAATAGTTGTGAGTTCAGAGTTTTCCTTCTCCTGATTGGTGTCCTAACCAAGATTAAAGAACTCAGTCTGCCTTACTATTTACCCATAATGGGAGAGAGAATAGTTACATGCATACGTTTCCCAAGAGTATTAGTGCTATGTGAAATGCAAATATCTTCATCAAATATTAGAACAACCACAATTCCTCTCAAAATTTGTGACACCCCTAATTCAACCATATATATATATATATATATATATATATATATACTATATATATATATATATACCAACCCCTCCACAGGTGTAAGTTCAGAGTTTTCCTTCTCCTGATTGGTGTCCTAACCAAGATTAAAGAACTCAGTCTGCCCTACTATTTACCCATAATGAGAGAGAGAATAGTTGCATGCATACGTTTCCCAAGAGTATTAGAGCTATGTGAAATGCAAATATCTTCATCAAAGATATTCAGCCATATATATATATATATATATATATATATATATATATATATTTAACAACACCTCTGCATTGGCAGGATGTGACACAAGGTCCCATTCTTAAGCAGAGTTTAACAGGTATGAGTTCAGATATTTCTTCTCCTAGACTGGTTGCCTAACCAAGGTTAAAGGACCCAGTCTGTCCTGCTATTTACCCATAGCTGGAGGGAGAATTGGATTAATACTTTTCCCAACAAGGTTAAAGAACCCAGTCTTTCCTATGATTTACCCATAACTGGAGGGAGAATAGTTGCATGCATACCTTTCCCAAGGGTATTAGCGCTATGGGAAACACATCTAAGTAATAGTAATCTGTATCATCATCAGAATTAAATAGATTAAATGAAACCACTACTGTTCTTCTGCAAGGATGGCTTTGGCATTAAATAACCCATGAAATTTATTTAATTTCAAAGTCATCCTTGTAGAAGAACAGTAGTGGCGCTTTCCTCGGAGTATTAGTCCAGAATTGAATGTAACAGTATGACTGATGTTCAAACTCACTTACTATAATGTTTCAGTCTAACCTCATTAACAACTTCAACATGGGGATCCTCCCTGCTAACGTATAGAAGACCTCCAGCTATGGATTGAATAGTATCACTACTGTTCTTCTACAAGGATGGCTTTGGCATTAAATAACCGATGAAAATTTATTTCATTCTAAAGCCATTCTTGCAGAAGAAGAGTAGTAGTACTATTTAATACATATCTTGGTCGGAGAGATGGTTTATACCTTCTTAAGTCTATTTATTCAAAAAAACAAAATCAAAACCTTGCTTGAATTATATGTATATATATATATATATATAAGAGAGTTTCATAATTTGTTGAAGCATTGTGTATGTATTGGTTAGGAGGTGATTTAGAAGGCTATCACAATGGCAGTTTAGAATAAATAAAAATAATAATACGGTAACAATGGTGTGTGTGTTGACCTGTATTTTTTTATTCTTTCTAGAATTTTCGAGTAATACCTCTTTATCAAAAGAATTGAACTGAAGCAGTACAGCTATGGCATTTCTTCCTTAAAAATTTTCTTTTTTTTTTTAAATTTTCCTTTTAGGAAGAAAATGCCATAGCTGTACTGCTTTCAGTTCAATTCTTTTGATAAAGAGGTATACCTCGAAAAATTCAAGAAAATAAAAAAAATACAGGTCAACACACAACACCATTGTACCGTATTATTATTTTTTATTTATTCCAAACTGCATTGTGATAGCCTTCTTAAATCAAACTCCTAACCAATATATATATATATATATATATATATATTATATTATATATATATATATGTTTCATCAGACTGCTAATTTCTATTGGTTGCTTTTAAAACAAAAAGTCTATGAAAGATCAATACGAAAAAGTCAACATAGATGACATTCTCTCCGTTTTTGAGAGGAATAAAATTATACCAAAAAATATAACCATAAACTTATTCAGGTGTTTCTTTTCGGACTCGGGAACTTTCTTTTCGGAACTCGGGAACTTTCTTTTCGGACTCGGGAACTTTCTTGTCGTAATCGGGAGCCATCAGGAACTTTGAACCTAACCCTTTATTCAGTCCACGGGGTATCTTGTTCTCATTCTAATTGGACACATGGCCAAGTGGATAAAGGAGCTAGGTTAAGACAGTTCTAAGTGACAGTTATCTCCAGACTGCAGGTTCCATCCTTGTCAAGGGCAGCAGTAACATAGAATAGTAATTAACACAGCTTAACGCCCCTACCCCAGCTATGGTTAGCAGAATGAGAACAGGATATCCCCGTGGACTGAATGATCAACACAACTGGAGTTTGAACTCACTTACTATGCTAACCATTATGCCATGGCGACGCTCCTCACTAACATTTTTGTAATTTACAAGACAAAAAAAACTACTTAGCTATATATATATATATATATATATATATATATATATATATGAAGTAAATGGAAGTTAATCCGACAGTATGAATTTAACATTTTTAGAAAAAACTAATGATGTTATTAGTTTGCTGACAGAATCTGTTTCGACCTTTTTAATAGAGTGGTCTTCATCAAGAGCAACATATGAATGAAAGATGGAATAAATAACCGTTAGAATAACACCAGCGTTCGTTTGTACCCCTCCTTCTAACACTTATTTATTCCATCTTTCCTTCATATGTTGCTCTTGATGAAGACTACTCTATTAAAAAAAGGTCGAAACAGATTCTGTCAGCAAACTAATAACATCATTTGTTTTTTCTAAAAATGTTAAATTCATATATATGTGTGTGTGTGTGTGTGTGTGTGTGTGTATGTGTGTCTGTGTCTGTGTGTGTGTGTGTGTGTGTGTGATGAGAAAGTGGAAGTGAATCCGACTGTATGTAATATAGTGAAAAATTGAAAAAATGCAAGTTCATAAAACGAGTGATGTTTATTTCGCCAACACTGCAGTGTTTCGATCTGTTTCAATAGATCTTCTTGAGGAAAAATGAATTTATCACAGAGAATAGGAAGACTGTGAGAATCTTTTGCTTTGTTGGTCAATCTATTTTTAAAAAAATTGTTGAATGAAAAACTAGCGTTCTTTATGTTAAACATCCAAAAGAACGCTAGTTTTCATTCAACAGTTTTTTAAAAGAAGAAGAAGAATGAAAGAAGAAGAAGAAAATTGAAAGAAGAAGAAGAAGAAGAATTCAAAGAAGAATTCAAGAAAAAGAAGAATTCAAAGAAAAGAAAGAATTCAAAAGAAGAATTCAAGAAAAGAAGAAGAAGAATTGAAGAAGAGAAGAAGAAGAATTCAAAGAAGAAGAAGAAGAAGAAGAAGAAGAAGAATTCAAGAAGAAGAATTGGAAGAAGAAGAAGAATTGAAGAATTCAAGAGAAGAAGAAAATTCGAAAAGAAGAATGGAAGAATTCAAAGAATTCAAAGAAGAAGAAGAAGAAGAAGAAGAAGAAGAAGATCTTTTTTGGCAAGATTTTATTCGCTTGGATTTTCACACCTGACAAGCGCTGAAGAATAGACCAGCTGAAATGTGTGAACAGGAATCCCAAGAAGAGTTTCAATTATCCGAAACATTTCTCGTATATAAACTGAGTTCAGCCAAGTTGAAAATAGCGGCAAATGAAGGAAACTTAGCATAGATTCCCATCTTTAGTTTTGTACACAGCAATAGGGATGAAGTGTTCTTTTTCCAATACACATGCTAAGCTGGGCTCAAAACGATTATATATATATATATAATATATATATATATATATATATATTAATTAAAGAAATGGATACAATAGAAACCTACTCGAGTTTCACCATAAGGATCTTCAGGGTTAAATCCACTGAATTAATCGAGGTACCGATTAATTGCAGCCGATTACACGTGTGTTCATTGACGGCCGCAATTAATTGGTACCTCGATTAATTCAGTGGATTTAACCCTGAAGATCCTTATGGTGAAACTCGAGTAGGTTTCTATTGTATCCATTTCTTTAATAAATTAGCTTTAGTTTGTATTGAGCACTTTGTATTTGTTTTATCGCGGACTTAACCCCTGGATTCTGTGCACCTCCAACGATCTACCCATATTCACCGGTAAGCCACCTTAGGTATATATATATATATATATATATATATATATATCTTGGATGGCATCCTTCCGTCAACTAAAGACGATTGCGTAGTGTCCACTTTTTGGTATTTTTTCTTTTTTTTTATACCTACAACTGCGTGAGTGGTTGAGCAGCACACTTTTTGAATGGCAATCTCTGGTGCAGTGACTGCGAACACATCGGTTGGCCAGGTTGGATGCCTTCGTTAGGTCCATCAATGTGGTGCAGAGTGGCATTCGCTCTCCCGCACCCCTTCAGCAGCTGGCATAGGAGATCATGTTCAACGGTTGCTCGGAAGCCACACTGTGTCCCTGGATAGGTGCAAAGATGCAAAGTCTGCAGACGCGCAGTGTAACACGCGCAAGACGTTCCGATCTCCTTTGTTCTTGTATAGGGGACGATGGTAGCGTCCAGCTTGTCCTGAGGGATGTGTCCATGTTCCCAGCAACTGCAGAGTCACTATATATATATATATATATATATATATATTATATAATATATATATATATATATATATGTGTGTGTGTGTGTGTGTGTGTGTGTGTGTGGAGGAAATGTAGAACAAACACGGGATGGTTACAATGGATGGAAATTTATTAGTCGTTGTTCGAACATTTCGGTTATAAAGGAGACCTTCTTCAAGACAAAGAAACTAGCCAAGCATTCAAAGCATCAATCATCTTTCTAACTACATAAATCCTTTTTTTTTTATCCTTGACTAGTTTCATTGTCCTGAAGATGGTTTTCTTTTATAAACCGAAATGTTCGAACATTGGCACTACGACTAATGAATTTCCATTCATTGTAAAACATCCTGTGTTTGTTTTACATTTTTCTCCACACATTGTTGGATTAATTTCCTCATTTTACTCACACACACACACACACACACACACCATATATATATATATATATTATATGTCTCCCCATGATAGTGAGTATTGGATGTTCTAAGGTCCGTTTTTAACAATAGAATGTTGAATTTGGTATGATCTACATTTCAATGACTCGAAAGAGACTCGTCTCACTTTAATGGAGGAATTACTATTGGTTGCTTTAAAATAGAGAGAAGTAATCAAATACCAACAAAAAGAGAACCGAATCTCCACTCTCTATTTAAAATTAATACTCTGTTCTTCTTAAATATATATAATAATATATATATATAATATATATATATATATATATATGAGGAAGAATGAATAAAGAAAAGAAAGAATAGAATGGATAATAGAAGATGAATTTAATCAATATTACTTACACATGTGTTTCGGTCAGTTCATCTGTGTGAAAATATTCGCACAAGAGAAATTCGATCTTCATCAGAGTGAAATTTTTATTTTGAATAAAAAAATAAAATAAAATTTCACTCTGAGAAGGTCGAATCTTCTCTGTGTGCGGAATATTTTCACACAGATGAACTGACCGAAAACACATGTGTAAGTGATATTGATTAAATTCATCTTTGATTATCCATTCTATTTCTTTTTTTTATTCATTCTTACTCATATTTTCGGATTCATTTCAATTTCCATTTTTACACACACACACACACACACACACACACACACACATATATATATATATATATATATAATATATATTAATATATATATATATAATATATATATATATATATATCTGTTAAAATATTCTAAACCAGAAAACTATGAAAATAGCAGAGCTGGTCACTACTAGAATTGACTCATTTTACTGTTTTTCTATAGAATATCATGTCAGAAATTAAAAAAACTTAAGACTATCCGTTATGAAAAATCCGTTTTACGGATCCGAAAAACTATGGAGCTAATAATTAGGTTTGTGGTGCTGGTATCTTAACTCCAAAAAACTTGGTTCTTTTGTTCTTCTGGGCAGGTGAGCTGAAATGGAAGGCATTCAAAAGAACGAGAAAGGAAAGAAAAGGAAAGAGACAAAGGCAGAAGGTGGTTTTATTACTCAGGCTTTATTGAACGAGGTCATAGTGGCCTGTAGCGAGGGAAAATCTCCCTAGCTAAAAAGGACCAATTATACCCAATTACGGCCTCAGGTTCAGTCCCTTTTATCGGACATGCGTAAATCGAATTCCGGTGAAAGGCCCCATGGGAGTTTTTGTTATTTTTTATTTTTGTATTTTTTAAATCCCCACAAAACTCTTACGTTTATGAAGAAACGCTACATTTTTAAACGCCAGAAAGTTAAAAAATGAAGTGCCGATTTATTACCCAGATATTCGATCAAAACCGACATTTTTTGGCAAGTCAAAGAATCAAATACTATTAATATTTCCTAACTTGATTTCCCACTAGAAGCCACTTACCTAAACTAACAAAGCGATGTAAAATAATAATAATAATAATAATAACAACAACAATAATAATAATAATAAAATAAAACGACTTTTATTGCAAGCCACACCAAATCAATGCGCAATGAACACTTGATTGATTTTCCATCAAAAGTCATCACAAAGGCCAACCTAGATTCAACCAAGTTGATGGGGGGGGGGGCTTCGTGCTCAATTTGCATGCATTTACGCAACCACTCCCCTACAGGCACCCCCCCCAGTTGGCTGGAGCTGTAAAATACGCTGACTGAACCTCTGTAAAGGGGTAAGACTCTCCTTCAATGGGGCCACATATATATATTTACCAACCCCTCCGCACGAGCAGGATGTAACACAAGGTCAATTTCTTACGCGGAGTTCAACAGGCTTGAATTCACAGTTTTCCTTCTCCTAGATCGGTTGCCTAACCAAGGTTAAAGAGCCCAGTCTGCCCTACTATTTATCCAAAGCTGGAGGGAGAGTAGGATTCATACCTTTACCAAGGGTATTAGCGCTAAGTGAAATGCAATTACCACATCCAGGATTTGAACTCGGGACGACGAGTGCATTTCCCATGACTTTAACCATTACACCACGTGCTTCCACATTTATGGCGACCCAACATGGAGGCGCATAGTGTAATGGTTTGAATCGTAGAAAATGGACTCGTCAACACGAGTTCAATTCCTGGACGAAGCTGTTTGCATTTCACACGGCGCTAATATCCTTGGGAAAGGTATGAATCCAGTCCCCCCAGCTATGGGTATGATACAGGGCAAACTGAGCTCTTTAACCATGGCTAGGAGAAGGAAAACTCTAAATTCAAAGCTGTTAAACTCCACTTAAGAAATTGACCTTGTGTCGCATCCTGCTCGTGTGGACGGATTGGTAAATATACATATGGCGACCCATGATGCTTAAGGATGGAACCCAGGTGGTTGAGTAGTCCATGACATGCAACACTCCACTTTGGCCTTTACATAGGCTACACAGGCGGTTGGAGAGGCATCTGTCGATCAATCAGCTGGTCATGTCAAGCCCTAGCACATATATGATTGTCCCAATCAATTTATCAACAATCGTCTGATTCATCTCCTTTAGCAATGTTTCTTAAAGGTTTGACACTGACATGATTTTGGTCGTAGGCACTCGAAGTTTTTGGTCAAGGTGCTCCTAAATGTACTCTGTTGGATTGATATCAGGACTTGATTGATAGATAGATAGATAGATAGATAGATAGATAGATAAATCTATCTATCCCAGTCTACTCATAACTATCTATCTATCTATCTATCCCACTCAGTTTATATCTATCTATCTATCCCAATCTCTTCCTATCTATCTATCTATCTATCTATCACAGTATCTTCATATTTATCTATCTATTTATCCTAGTCTCTACATATCTTCATTACTATGACGTTAAACTCTATCTGATTGTGAGGTTCCAGTTCTGGAGGTCTGGGGAATGTGGAGCACCCTTTCATCACCATTGCTTCCTTGTCCACTCTGACCCGGAGTGGTAGTACCTGTTAGGGTCTCATCTATGGGTTAAATAGAAAAAAAAACATGAGTTTATAAAAAATTGAGAATCCTTTAAGAATTAATTTATTTCAAAATTTTGGCGGCATTAAATGACCCACTGAGGTTGATATGCCGTAAAACAAAACAAACCCAAACAAACCAACCTGGGTTGTCCTGTCGGTGGGGCTTAGAATAGGCTGACTGTATTCCCTGCAGGGGGAGGGAACCCTTCACACACACTCCCAGGTTGTTCTGGGGGTGACAGTTAATTGTATATGCGCTAAGGAGATTATTTTAGCATCTGAGGTGGAGCGCTACATCTACCATCAGCTTCTCACTTTACGAACGGAATCTGACAACCTCAGTCCTAGAACGCTTTTTCGGATTCTATATATATAAATGTACTAGCTTTGGCGGTACATATACCAAAATTGGAACGATACAGAGAAGATTAGCATGGCCCCTGCGCAAGGATGACACGCAAATTCCTGAAGCGTTCCATATATTAGGAAGCGCGTGGTGTAATGGTTAAAGTCATGGGAAATGGACTCGTCGACCCGAGTTCAAATCCTGGACGTGGTAATTGCATTTCACTTAGCGCTAATACCCTTGGGAAAGGTATGAACCCTACTCTCCCTCCAGCTATGGGTAAATAGTAGGGCAGACTGGGCTCTTTAACCTTGGTTAGGCAACCAGTCTAGGAGAAGGAAAACTCTGAATTCAAACCTGCTGAACTCCGCTTAAGAAATTGACATTGTATCGTATCCTGCTCGTGCGGAGAGGTTGGTAAATATATATATATATATATATATATATATATATATATATATATATATATATATATATATATAAATGTGTTAATAAAACAAAACAAAGCAAACCAAAAATATTTAATGAAAATCACGACCAATGTTTGTACTGAGTGATGACATTTTGTGTGAGTGAGAGAGAGAGAGAGAGAGAGAGAGAGAGAGAGAGAGAGAGAGAGAGAGAGAGAGAGATGTGCTTGCCTTTGTAGGGCCAAATTCTCAATCCCTGGTGATATCTTTTACAAAGATGCAAGCAATTAACTTTGCACAACAAGTCTAGATTTGCAATTGGTCATCATAGTGGTATGTCGTTGCAGCATTTTGACCGCTTTTTAGCACAACAATGGATACACAGAAGCCACGCCAAGCCCAACATTTTGGGAGTGGTTGCTGTTTAAACTGAATTCTCATCGCATCCCATCGTGGAGTAATGGTTAGCAAGCTAATCTCGCAGACCCAGTACCACTGAATAATGAGTTCGATCTTCGCTGGATGTCCCATACTCGTGACCTTATGCAATCCTTATCAAATAAAATTAAAAATCCTTGAAGCTCTGCACCTAAAATTTAGACAACTCACTATCTTATTATAATAGAGCTTGTGTGTTTTTCTGTCCGTAACCGATACTATATTACTAAATCACAATTTCTTTAGTTATTAACGTCACATTCTCTATGATTTTATTTTTATTTAAACCTCAATTATTAATAAAATTGTTTTACATTATTAATACGGTTGACCATATCTGCATACTAATAACATCCAATTGTATTCATATGTACAACAAAATAGCGGTTTATAGTGTGAACGGGAAGGCTAATTTGCATATGGACATTAAAAAATTTGATTTGAATAAATATGTGCTTAGTATTATTGATTTCTAATTGTTTGGTTTTATCTTAATGAATATGAGCAAAAATATCGGGTATAAATCTTAAAAGAAATCCATTAACAAGAAGAAATAACTGTAATTTTATTTTTGCTTCCTATTTTTAAGTAAATAGTTAAATTAGGAAAATTTAGCAATGAAAGACGGGAATGATGGAAGCGTAAGTCGCAGTTGTTCTATTTTTCCATTATACGGATAACTGATTAACGCCTTTCAAGATGATAACATAAAAATAATTGTTAGGAAACTTGAAAAAAAAAAAAAAAAGAAAGTAGTGTTATAATTCCATAGTATATATACTCAAACAAGAACAACAACCACAATGCGGAACATGTCAAACACTTTGACAGTTAAACTTATTCATTGAATGCAGGTTTTTTGCTCACATCAGAAACGGTTATTTTAAAGCAAACAATATGAAAGATCTGTTTGAAAATGTCAACATGGAGGATATTCTCTCTTTTTTGAGGGAAATAAAATTATACCATAGAATATAGACATGAAACAAATCAATACCATACAACATAATCCCCAATAATGCTAACACATTGTGAAAACCAATTACTAAAAAGTATAAGCATAAATACACGATATGTATAAATACCTAACCGTTAGGCATGACATAACCACAGACGGGTTGATATGCCGTTAAAATCAATAAACAAACATAGATTTTGTCAGAGGTAATAGAGAAACTTTTTTCTTTCTTTTTCTAACTGTACTTACTGATAACTAAGTCGTCACCCATCTAAAGTACTGAACAGGCCCATCGCTGCTTAACTTCGACGATCTGGTGGGATCCGGTGCTCTGGGCGTGACCTGGACCCTATATCACAGAAGTCTAGACTTGTTCTTCTTGTGAATCTCTGCACCAACAAGGACGTCTGAACTGAGAGAAGGCAAACATAACCTTCAGTAAAATTATGCCTAATGTTACGTCTACCAATTACGTTCAAACGACGACAAGAGTTATTTATTTCAATCTAGAACACGAGCTGAACAGCTATTTAGGATTATTTCCGCTTGGGGGTCTTCAGATTATTCGCAACAATTTGCTGAATTCTTTACCAGCCCAGAGAATATTGTTTCAACACCACGTGACTGTCACCAAGCTAAAAATAGAAACCCCGCGGCACGCAGTGACAGCAAGCTAGTCGTTCTATAACTGTTTGCTAGAGCACTGTTCGATTTTCTCAATTGGCCTATAGTTCTGTTCAGAGGTGTAGCATAAGTTTTGATCGCCCTGGGCATTTTGATAAATAGTCTCAACACCACGTGACTGTCAGCAAGGTAAAAATAGAAGCCCCGCGGCACACAGTGACAGCAAGCTAGTCGTTGTCTAACTGTTTGCTAAGTTCGATTTTCTCGATTGGTCTATAGTTCTGTCCAAAGGTGTAGCATAAGTTTTGATCGCCCTGGGCATTTTGATAAATAGTCTCAACACCACGTGACTGTCAGCAAGGTACAAATAAAAGCCCCGGGCACGCAGAGAGAGCAAGCTAGTTTTTGCTTCCCTGTTTGCTAGAGCACTCGATTTTCACGAGTGACACTTAGTCGTGAGCTGGCCACAACTAAGTGTAGAAATTTTTTGAGCGCCCTGGGCATTTTGATAAATAGTCTCAACACCACGTGACTGTCAGCAAGGTAAAAATAGAAGCCCTAGTTACGCAACAAGAGCAAGCCAGTCTTTGTCGCAATGTTTACTAGTGCAGTAAGTTCGATTTTCACGAGTGACTCTCAGTCATGTCCAGTGGTGTAGCATAGGTTATGAACGCCCTGGGCAATTTCAACATCACGTGACTATCACAGGGCTAAAAAACAGACACCCCGGACACGTAGCGAGGGCAAGCTAGTCTTTGCCTCACTGATTGCTTGAGCAGTAAGTTCGATTTTAACGAGCCACTCTTATTTGTATCCAGTGGTGTAGCATTGGTTTTCAGCGCCCTGGGCATTTTACTAAATTGCTTCATCACCACGTGACTTTAAAAAATATTTTCAACAATTGTCGACAAGCTAAAAATAGAAGCTCCGGGCATATAGGGAGAGCAAGCCAGTCTTTGCCTCACTGTTTACAAGAGCAGCAAGTTCGATATTCGCGAGTGGCCCATGCTTGAGTCAAGTGGCGTAACGTAGGCTTTGAGCGCCCTAGGTAATTTAATTAATATTGTTTCATAGACACCCTGGGTACGAAGCAAGAGAAAACTATTCTTTGCTTCACTGCGAGTGCAGAAAGTTCGACTTTCATGAGGGGCCTATTGTTGTGTTCAGTGGTGGTGTAGCATAGGTTTTCAGGACCCTGGGCATTTTAATAAATACTGTTTCAAGGCCACCTGACCGTTACCAAGCTAAAATATACTACCCGGACACAAAGAGAGCAAGCTAGTCTTTATCTCACTTCTTTGCTAGAGGAGCAAGTTCGGTTTTTACTAGTGGCTCATAGTTGTGTCCAGTGGTGTAGCATAGGTTTTTTGCGCCCTGGGCAATTTAATGAATATTGTTTCAATACAAGTGGATGTTGCCAAGCTAAAAATAGACGCCCCGGGCACACAGTGAGAGCAAGCAGTAAGTTCGATTTTAACTCTTAATTATGTCCAGTGCTGCAGTGAATGCGTTGAGTGCCCTGGGTAATTTAAACAGAAATATATATTTGAGGAGCGAAGGATTTGAATAAATCTGACAAAATGTGGTTGAGAATAGAGGAAAGTATTGATATAACAACACAGACAGCTGAATTCATTTGATATTTCACCTCATTATTGGATGAAGTTTCTTCAGAACTTTATTGACATAAGTACTTGTACATTCTGCTTTTATAGTGAAAAGGTGATTGGGTGAGGGAAAGTCAGGTGGGGTTGGTGTGTAGGGAAATGGTACTTTAATTTTTCATTTTTTTTAATTGAAAAATAAAAATACCATTTCAAATCCCTAATAGAGCTCAATGTAAGATAATTAATAAATCAATTATATACAGAGCAATATTTACAATTTCAATAAGAAAGAAAAACTCAACAAACTGTCATTTGGCTATTTAAATTCATTTTGGCCAGTAACTCCATGGCTATCTGATGAGATTGGGCTCATTTATGGAGTTACCAGCCGAAATAAATTTATAATAGTCAAATGACAGTTGGTTGAGTTTTTGTTTGTTATCAAACGTGTGTATATTCTTTGGCATAAAATAACCCAACAAGGGCTGACACGCCGTAAAATCCAACCAACAGCCAGTACATAATGATGCAAACCTTTCTAAATATTTTTCTTTAAATATTTTTTTAAAAAAGCAACAACAATAACAAAAAAAAAAGACCCAAAAAAACTCCGGGGTATGGTTTCATTTTGTCATTTTATATTTCTTTATCCAACAATTTTGGCAGCCCTCAAATTTCGTGCCTGAGGCAATCACTCCTCTGGGCATCGCCCAGCGACGCCACTGGTTGTGACCCATGTTTGCGCTAATGTGAATTTGCAAAAAGTAGCGTGCGAAATATGTTGATTTGATTCACTCTATATTCATATATATATATTTTAAGAATGGAAAGGAGTAACCTACTCGAGTTTTATCGATTGATTCTTCAGGGTTACTTTAAATTAATCGAGTTTACGATTAATCTTAGGTGTTATAAACATGCCCGTTGGAATGGGACTTAAATTTAGTACTAAATTTAAGTCCCATTCTAACGGGTATGTTTATAACACCTAAGATTAATCGTAAACTCGATTAATTTAAAGTAACCCTGAAGAATCAATCGATGAAACTCGGGTAGGTTACTCCTTTCCATTCTTAAAATAAATTTATGCGCTACATTGTATTGAGCACTTTGTATTTGTTTTTTCTCAACCTTAACCTCTGGATATTGTGCGCTTCCAACGATCGTTCTTATACCCACCGGTAAGTTAATACTTATATATATACAAATATATATATATATATATATATATATATTTATCTATCTATCTATCTATCTATATATCGGCTAGAAACCACAAGGTTCCTAGTTCGATCCCGGTCCTCGCCAACTCAGCGTATGAGTAGCACAGGGATCTGTGCGGTAAAGTAAGGAGCTGATGGTAGGTGTGGCGCTCCACCTCAGACGCAAAAAACAATCTCCTTGGTCTGGCGCTATTGAAAAGGGGATAGACTCTGTCGCTGTTTGACTGATACCGACTTTATATATATATATATTATTATATACTAGCAAATATATGCACCCTCCGGGTGCAAGTATTTAAGTTTTGATATAATAAAATATCATATTAAATTAGAAAGGCTAATGAAACTGACTAAGAATGCAGATAAAAAGATCTGCAACAGAGGGGGTATAATCGAAAAATAGAACAACTTTGAAACTAACTATTCCATCATTTTCCATTACTCCCCTTTTTCATTGGTAAATTTTCCTAATTTAACTATTTAGTTAAAATAGGAAGTAAAGGATAATATTACAGTTATTTCTTCTTGTAAATAAATTTCTTTTAAGATTTATCCACGAGATTTTTGTTTATATTTCTTAAGATAAAACCAAAAATTAGAAATCAATAATACCAAGCACATATTTATTAAAATAAAATTTTAAATATCAATATGCAAATTAGCCTTCTCGTTCAAACTGTAAACCGCTATTTTGTTGTATATATAAATACAATTGCATGTTATTAGTACGTAGATATGGTCAACAGTATTAATAATGTAAAACAATTTTTATTAATAACTGAAGGTTTAAAAGAATGAAATCATGGAGAATTTGACGTAAATAATTAAGGGAATTGTGACTTGTGTAGTAATATAGTTTCGGTTACAGACAGAAAAACACACAATCTCCATTATAATAAGATATATATATATATATATATAATTCCTCTTATTTCTCCCATATATATATATATATATATGTGTGTGTGTCATAGATACAAAACACGAACAAAGATTAAACAAAGGTCTTTGTGATTCATTAGACCATAGTTCTGCCCTGTTTTGTCTTGTCGCTTTTGTTTTTGATTGCAATCCAGTTTAATTTTATGCAATAACCTCGCGACCCAATGACATACATTATCTACAAAGGCTAGGTACTAGTTTCAAAGGCGTAGATATGGGAAACGTACTCATCGTACCGAACGCGTATGAATTTGTGCTTCGCCTACTAAACCCCCCTCACTCTCTCATTAAACCTCCCTTTGTCGTTTTTCAACCGTGTCGAGTCGACAGTTCATTTCAGGGATTTAAACAGAGATTTTAGCAAATAAAATTACTGAAGACAAAGTTAATGATAATATACGAATACCCACTTTAAGGCTATTATGAATACATCGTTTCGGTCTTTGTCCAGAATGGCCCACCGAGGAAATATCTTCAGTAATATGTGTGTGTGTGTGTGTGTGTGTGTGTGTCAGTGAGTGGAATATCAACTCCCATGGGTTATTTAATGCCAAAATTGGATTCATTTATAGATGTTTGATTATAATCAAAACTATTTATATATTCAAGGTTCCATTGTAATCGTTTTTTAGGGACTCCAGCTCTCACTGAAGAGATACAAGACTTGAAAGAGAGAGAGAGAGAGAGAGAGAGAGAGAGAGAGAGAGAGAGAGGAGAGAGAGAAGGAGGGTGAGAATGAGAGAGTGTGTGTGAAAGAGATAGAGAGAGTGTGTGTGAAAGAATAAAGAGAGAGAGGGGGATGAGAATGAGAGAGTGTGTGTGAGAGATAGATAGATAGATATATAGATATATTGATAGATAGATAGATAGATAGATAGAGAGAGAGAGAGAGAGAGAGAGAGAGAGAGAGAGAGAGGAGAGAGAGAGAGTATACTAAAAAAAAGAATTTTTTTAATCCTTATTTCTTTGTATACTAAAAAATTCTGTCGTTTTTTCTATTATTGTTATTGTTATTTTATTTTGTATTTAAAATAATAATAGATAGAATACATGTATGCATGGATAAACTGCTGGCCGAAACACGCGTCAGTAAAAATAAAATATAATAAATCCTATTTTATCCATTCAACATTTTCTTTCCTTTATTTTTCATTTCAACCCCCCCACACCACACACACACATATATTTCTCTCTCTCTCTCTCTCTCTCTCTCTCTCTCTCTCTCTATATATATATATATATATATATATATTATAATATATTAGAAAAGCTGATGAGTCCCAGGAGGGGTGTTAATATTTTGGCTATGGATTTGACACCGTTGTGAGGGGTCATTCCAATTCCGGAGATAATGGGACGTAAAGGAATGTTGGTTTTGTGTGTCTTTGGGGTTCCATATATCGTGGGAATAATGAGGTGTTAGTTTATTAATGTGTTTTTTGTAGGATTTATCAAAAATGTCTAGATTTTTGTCGATGGTATTTAAAGAAGTAGGATTATCGCTGTTTGTATATTAGTTCATTATAGTGTATTATCCAATGCATTTTTATAATAAAAATCATTGGCCAATGCATTTTCATAATAAAAATCATTGTCCAATGCATTTTCATAATAAAATCATTGGCCAATGCATTTTTATAATAAAATCATTGTCCAATGCATTTTCATAGTAAAAATCATTGGCCAATGCATTTTTTATATAAAAATCATTGTCCAATGCATTTTCATAGTAAAATCATTGTCCAGTGCATTTTCATAGTAAAAAATCATTGTCCAATGCATTTTCATAGTAAAAATCATTGTCCAATGCATTTTCATAGTAAAAATCATTGTCCAATGCATTTTCATAATATAATAAAAATCATTGTCCAATGCATTTTAATAGTAAAAATCATTGTCCAATGCATTTTTATAATAAAAATCATTGTCCAATGCATTTTCATAGTAAAAATCATTGTCCAATGCATTTTTATAATAAAAATCATTGTCCAATGCATTTTCATAGTAAAAATCATTGTCCAATGCATTTTCATAGTAAAAATCATTGTCCAATGCATTTTTATAATAAAAATCATTGTCCAATGCATTTTTCATAGTAAAAAATCATTGTCCAATGCATTTTCATAGTAATCATTGTCCAATGCATTTTTATAATAAAAATCATTGTCCAATGCATTTTTATAGTAAAAATCCTTTCTAATGCATTTTTATAGTAAAATCATTTCAGATGCATTTATTTAGGTATGTCCAATTTTATTCAAAGGAGGTAATTAATTAATATTTTTTTTAAATTTCAAAACATTCAAAACAATTACAAAAAATATTTAAAAAAGAAAAAAGAATAAATCAATGAGATAGGTGTACTTATCTTTCTTTTATTTTGGAAGAAACAGGAAGTAGATGGTCAGCCATTATCGAATCGCCGTAAATGATACCCTTTTTTTTTCCAAATTATCCAAATCACTAGGGCTTCATGTTTTCATACGAAAATATCATAAGATGTCTATTTGGTAACAATTAAGTTAATTTTAGATAATGCGCAAGTACACTTTTATGGTAGGAATTTAGTCACTTAAAGTTCAAAATTACCGTAGATGCAATTAAACCTTGTATGAAAGCCCTCTCAAAGACTGAATCGATATGTCTGTAGTTTGTGTTCTCAATATCGAGTAGTTAGTATATTTTGTGTAATCCAGTTGTGAATTTGATTCCAAATTAGAGGGCTTCATATATATATATATATATATATATATATATATATATATATATATATATATATAAGATTTTTGGATGGTTGTTTTTCAGAAGCATTGTTGAATAAAGTATATATCATTATTCATATTTTTGCTTGAAGGCAATTACAATGCGTATATCGTATAAAATTCGATAATTATAGAACTACCGGTTTTGATTTCTGTCGGAGGGAAATCGTTAGTATACATCGCTGATGAGACTTAATAAAGTTGAAACAGACTGTACGATGTTCTAGCATCGCATGATCATTTACGAAATTCACTTGTCACGGTTATTTTCTATAATTATCGAATCTTATACGATATACGCATTGTAATTGCCTTCAAGCAAAAATATAAATAATAATAATAATAATAATAATAATATACGTATGCTTCTTAGTTGATATATGTGTATTCATATATATATATATATATATGTCTATAATATATATTATTTGCGATTTAGTATGAAGCAAAAAGGTCACTACAAGCGGCCGTCCCCATACCACCCAAGGAGGTCACGGATGATACCACCAACATCAATAAAAGGGTATATATACAGATGCCAATATATATATATATATATATATATATATATATATATATATATATAATATATATATATTGGCATATATATATATATATATATATATATGAAGATCCTTCTCGGTGAAACCCGGGAATTAACTTCACTGATTCGTTTCCTTAAACCGACTCTACAAATAGGTATTTACCTAACCCATTGGGCACGGGATGGATGTGACACAAGGTCGCAGATATGGGACACTTATTATCCTGACTCATCTAGTTCGTTTTCTTTTTTCCCACGGTCTAAATTGTTTTGTTTTTTTCATTTATTATTTCCTTAAAATTCTTTTTTTACATTTATATCCTTAAACTTCTAAATATATAATATATATAATATATATATATATATATATATATATATATATATATATATATATAAGTGCTTAATTGGAGTCGTACCTAATTTTGAAAATTAATTAATTAATAATGAATTAGGCGATTTTTCTCGATTTGTTTAGCCATACATTTAAATAGGTATTCCCGCCTAATTCATTATTAATTAATTAATTTTCAAAATTAGGTACGACTCCAATTAAGCACTTATTCTCCACATGCATTTATAATTGCCTTCAAGCAAAAATATAAATAATAATTTATTCAACATTGCTTCTAAAAACAAACATCCAAAAATCTTATTCACTTCGCCGAAGAGCTAACGGCCGGGTTTGTTTACTAAAATAACGTCTACTACTGCCTACTATGGCAGGGGCGTGTAATAGTTTCCTTGACAAGGTTAATTTCGCAGGGATTGTTCGCTATGTACCGGCGGCCGAACGGATATGGTCTCTGACTATGCCTGTGAAGTCCGGTTTCGATTCCTGTCGGAGGGGAGTCGTTAGTATACATCGCTGAAGAGACTTAATAAAGTCGAAACAGTCTGTACGGTGTTCTGCATGGCGAGCCATCTTTTGCGGGATTTACTTGTCAAGTTTATTTTCTATAATTAAAAATACGATACATGCATTTATAATTGCCTTCAAGCAAAAATAATAAATAATAATTTATTCAACATTGCTTCTAAAAACAAACATCCAAAAATCTTATATATATATATATATATATATAATATATATATAATCCAAAAGTCCAGAGAAGAAATCTTCCTTACGACACAAGAATTTTAATTAAAAAACCTGTCGCAGTTTGAGAGCTCAATGTGTGCTCTTAAATTTAGAGTCACAGGGCAAATATATAAGTAAAGAAATAACAAAAGACTTAGAGATTTAGCATTATAGTTTATAAGCTCCCTGAAATAGACTATAATGCTAAATCTCTAAGGATTTTGGGTATTTCTTTACTTATATATATATATATATATATATATATATATATATATATATATATATATATAGATGGATAGATAGATATATAGATGATAGATGTGGTATCCAAAACTTGGTAGTAAGGGATGATTCTATATGTGATTTCTAAGACACACTGTATCATTATTGTATGATCCGGTATGTACAAATACAGTGAATCTTTAAATCACTACAGAGAGCTCAATGTATAATAATCTTTTTATATTATATGCAGAGCAATATTTATCTTTAAAAGGAAGGAAACTTCCTTATAAAGATATATATATATATATATATATATATATATATATATATATATACTTCAAATATTTTCTCTGCGTGCTATTCTGGACAAATAACGAAACGGAGAAATGAAGAAAAATGCCTCACCGTTAATTTTCACGTATTATTATTAACTGTGTCTTCGGTAATTTATTTGTTTAAATTACTCTAATTAAATTAAACCTCCAATAAAAATGGTTAAAAAAAACCCTCGATACTAACCATTGAAATACAATTAAAATAAAACAACAACCAATTGAAAAAAAAAATTAAAATAATAAATCTTTTTTAGGATTAAAAAAAATTGTAAATGACTAAATAATTTAATTCAAAATTCCATCTAAAAATAAATAGTTTGACGTGTTTCCATTAAATACCACAATTCCCTAGGTGACGCTAGTGTTGAAAAATAAAACAAAACAAAACAAAAAAAACCCAAACAAACAAACTAAAAGCCTCAGGACTAAATCAAAGATCTAAAAACGCTTTTAAATTATCCAAAATGGCACTTCTCAGAATAATTAAGGCGCCCAACTCCTGCTTTTCCCATTCAGCCGCGGCGAGTTGCCCAACAATGGTAATCATATATTCAGTATTGTCCTTCTCCTATACTGGTTACTATTAGGTCAATCATTAAAAATACATTTAAAAAAATCATAAATGTTTTGCATTCATTAGCAAATGAAACAAAAGCAATGTCCTATCCTATAGCCGCCCTGTCGGTAGGGCGTTAGAATATACCGACTGCACCTCTGCACATGAGTAAGACTCCCCCAGTGGGGCCACCGGTTGGCCGTGGGTGGTGACCCGTGATGCTTAAGGATAGAATCCAGGTGGTTGAGCAGTCCATGACATGCAACATGGGTTGAATAGAAAAACATGAGTTCATAAACAAAATTGATTAGCCACTAAGAATGAATTTATTTTAAAACTTTGTCGGCATTAAATGACCCACTGAAGTTGATATGCCATAAAACAAAACAAACCAAAACAAACCTATCCTATAGTCCACCTATCTCGGTTTGCTTCCGTTTATTTATTTAATGGCATATCAACTCCTTATGGGTTATTTAATGCTGAGATTTGATTGCACAATTATATACTTTCAAGTATTCTATCCTATATTTCTACCTATCTTGGTTTGATTTAGTTTATTTATTTAATGGCATATCAACTCCTTATGGGTTATTTAATGCTGAGATTTGATTGCACAGTTATATAGTTTCAAGTATTCTATCCTATATTCCTACCTATCTTGGTTTGATTTAGTTTATTTGTTTAACGGCATATCAACTCCTTATGCACAGTCCACTCCGGCCAAGTGTGGTAGTACCTGTTAGGGTCCCATCTATGGGTTAAGTAGATTGAAAATTCGTTTAAAAATGTTTAAAAGAATGAGTTTAAAAAATTAAATACCCCTAAATAATTTATAAAACAAACGTCTTTGGTATAACCCACGGGTTGACATGTCGTAAAACCCAACCAACCAACCAACCAACCAACCAAACGTAAACATTTATATTTTCAATGTTCCATTGCAATCAAACCTTTTAAATTATTTTCTATGATAATAATTTCGGTTAAACTTGCCAATCTTCGTCAAAATCAAAACGGAGACTTATTTGATGGTGATCCATGACAGTTTAACTACAGTGTATGAAGGAACTTTTTTGCGAATTAGGTTGCGATTTAGGATTTTGGGGATTAAGGTTGTTTTTAATTACGTATTGCTTAAAAATAACAACAAAAAAACCAAATTACTATACATTTCATGTTGAAAAATAATTCTTTTTAAACCAAGTTTAATTGAAATTATACATTGCAATACTAACACAAACAACTGAGACTAATGTGTCTACCGTTGGATTCAATAATTAATTTCAATGGTTAATTAAATGTATAGTAATTTTTTTTAAGCAATACGTAACTAAAAACAACCTTAATACCCAAAACCCTAAACCGTAAAATAACCCAACAAGGGTTGACATGCCGTAAAATCCAACCATCTATCCTTGGTATTCATATCTGATACAAATAATTCATGCACAATTATATATTAGGGTAGCATAAATTTACTGAAAGTAAAATCGGAGGAGGCGCATGTCCGTAACGGTTATTGTCGTAACGAGATAAACTCGGTGATCTGAGTTTAAATCCTGGACAAGGCTGTTTGTATTTCACATAAATTCGGAAAAAGCATCAATCCAACTATTTTCTCTTCATCTAGGGATAAAGAATAAGGAGACGGAATTCTTTGCCTTGGAATAGCAACCAATTTGGGAGAAGAAAAAAACAAACTTTGAGATCAAACCAGTTGTAATCCGCTTAAGAAATGACATCGTGTCACACCCTGCTCGTTGTGGAGGGGTTGGGTAAATGCATCCTGAAAATAAAATTCTCTCCCAAGGTTACGTAGTTTTTATTAGAATTGGTTGAGTTTTTTATAAAGTTATTGTAAAAGTGTATACCCCACCAAAAAAAAAATAAATAAACGCACCTGATAGATAAATGAATACATATGAACAAATTAAGATAGATAGATATATGGACAGGAACGGACTAGATGATAGATAGAGATAGATATGATATAGATAGATAGATAGATAGATAGGAACGGATTGATATAGATAGATAGATAGATAGATAGATAGGAACGGATTGAGATAGATAGATAGATAGATAGATAGATAGGAAGGATAGATAGATAGATAGATAGATAGATAGATAGAACAGATTGATATAGAATAGATAGATAGATAGATTGATAGATAGATAGATAGATAGGAACAGATTGATATAGATAAATAGATAGATGTGAACATAGATAATTAGATATGAACAGATTGAGATAGATAGATAGATAGATAGATAGATAGCCAGGAACAGATTGATATAGATAAATAGATAGATGTGAACATAGATAGTTAAATATGAACAGATTGAGATAGATAGATAGATAGATAGATAGGAACATATTGAGATAGATAGATAAATAGATAGATAGATAGATAGGAACAGATTGATATAGACAGATAAATAGATAGATGTGAACATAGATCGTTAGATATGGACAGATTGAGATAGATAGATAGATAGATAGACAAGAAGAGATTAATATAGATAGATAGAGTGATAGATGAACAGGAACAGATTGGTCTAGATAGATAAATAGATAGATGTGAACATAGATTGTTAGATATGAACAGATTGAGATAGATAGATAGATATATAGATAAATAGATTGACAGGAACACATTGAGATAGATAGATAGATAGATAGATAGACAGGAACAGATTGAGATAGATAGATAGATGGATAGATAGATAGACAGAAACAGATTGATATAGATAAAAAAAATAGATATATGTGAACATAGATAGATATGAACAGACTAAGATAGATAGATAGATATTAACTGACTGGGATAAATACATAGATATATATATATATATATGAATAGACTTAAATCGATAGATAGATAGATAGATAGATAGATATAAACAGAATTAATAGATAGATAGATGGTTAGATAGATAGATATGAACTGACTGTGATAGATGTGAACAGGCACGTAAACTGACTGATATATATATATATATATATATATATATTATATATATAATAATATACAGAGAGAGAGAGAGAGAGAGAGAGAGAGAGAGAGAGAGATGGGATAGATATAGATAGATAGATCGATAGATAGATAGATAGATATAATAATAGATTGACAAATATAAACTAACTGAAATAGCTTGTAATGGGTTTCCATTGCTTTCTCTATGATTAAATTCGTGTGGGTACAACCCACCC
>CM042168.1:9961864-9976588 GCA_023376005.1 Doryteuthis pealeii | reverse complement strand
ATAATATATATGTTCGTCCCATTGAAGGAGAGTCTTACCCCTTTACAGAAGGTTCAGTCAGCGTATTTTAGCAGCCTCCAGCCATTCTGGCGGGGCGGGGGTGCCTGTTAGGGGAGGTGGTTGCGAAATGCATGCAAATGAGCACGAAGCCCCCCCCCATCAACTTGGTTGAACTATTTGGCCTTTTGTTAAAGAATGACTTATATGATGGAAATCAATCAAAGTGTTCATTGGAGGCAGTTGAATTTGGTGTGGCTATGCCAATAAAAGTCAGTTATATATTATATATTTATTATTAGTTGTTATATATAATTTTATTAATAATTTATTATATTGTTATTTTATATCATAAAACGCTTAGTTAAAAGATTTAGATTATTGTAGTGGTATAGTGGGAAATCATATAGGAATATTAATAGTATATAATAGATCTAAGAATGACTATGCCCAAAAAAATGTCGTTTTGATCCGAATATCTGGGATATTAAATCAGGCACTTACCAATTTTTTAACTTTCTCGGCGTTTTAAAATGTAGCGTTTCTTCATAACGTAAGATTTTGCAAGGATTTGAAAAAATACAACAACTAAAAAAAATAAAAACTCCCATGGGGCCTTATAAACGACAAATGTCGATTTACGGCAGTCCGATAAAGAGGGACTGACTCCCATTCCCCCAAAAGGGAATCCCTTCTGCCATTCTACTGAGGCCGTAATTGGTATAATTGGTCCTTTTTAAGCAGGGAATTTCCCCTTCGCACAGGCCACTATGAGCCGGTTCCAATAAGCCTGAGTAATAAAAACCACCTTCTGCCTTTGTCTCTTTCCTTTTCTTTCCTTTTCTCGTCGTTGAATGCCTTTCCATTTTCAGCTCACCTGCCCGAGTAGACACAAAGAACAAGTTTTACATGGAGTTAAACGGACACCAGCACCCAAACAAACCTTAATTTAAGCTCATTAGTTTTTTCGGAGCCTCCGTAAAACGGATTTTTCTAACGGAATTTTTTCTAGTCTTAACAGTTTTTTAATTTTCTGCATTGATATTCTATAGATCAAAACCAAGTAAAAATGAGTCATTCTCAGTATGACCAGCTCGGCATTTCATAGTTTTCTGGTTTAGAATATGTTTAACAGATAATATATATATATACATATATATAATATATATTATATATATATATAGTATATATATTATATATATATGTGTGTGTGTGTGTGTGTGTGTGTTGTGTTGTGTGTAAAAATGGAAATTGAAAATGAATCCGAAAATTATGAGTAAGAATGAATAAAAAAAGATAAAGAATGATAACTCAAAGATGAATTTATCAATATCACTTACAATGTGTTTCGGTCAGGTTCATCATCCTGGTGAAAATATTCCGCACACACAAAAGAGAAGATTCGACCTATCACAGAGTGAAATTTATATTTTATTTTTTTTATTCAAAATAAAATTTCACTCTGATGAAAGATCGAATCTCTCCTGTGCTGCGAAATATTTATCACACAGATGAACTGACCGAAACACATGTGTAAGTAATATGATTGTAAATTCATTTCTATTATCCGCTTCTATTCTTTCTTTTCTTTATTCATTCTGTCCTCATATATATAGTATATATATATATATATATATATATATTACTTAATATAATTTAAAAAGAAATCAGAGTATTAATTTTAATTAGAGAGTGGGTTCGGTCGCTTTGTTGGTATTGCATTACTTCTTCTATTTT
Source organism: Doryteuthis pealeii (assembly GCA_023376005.1). Taxonomy (NCBI): domain Eukaryota; kingdom Metazoa; phylum Mollusca; class Cephalopoda; order Myopsida; family Loliginidae; genus Doryteuthis; species Doryteuthis pealeii. Next base: position 9,974,854 of record CM042168.1, on the reverse strand, counting down.
AAAGCAACCAATAGTAATTCCTCCATTAAAGTGAGACAGTCTCTTTCGAGTCATTGAGCTCTCAATTTAGATCATACCAATTCAACATTCTATCTGTTTTAAAAACGGTCCACTTTTAGAACCATCCAAATATCACTATCATGGGGATTGCCTGGTATATATATATATAGTATATATATATTATGTGTGTGTGATGTGGTGTGTTGTGTGTGAGTAAAATGAGGAAATTAATCCAACAAATGTGTGGAGAAACTGTAAAACCAAACACAGGATGCTTACAATGAATGGAAATTCATTAGTCGTTAGTGCCAATGTTCGAACATTTCGGTTATATAAAAGAAACCATTCTTCAGGACAATGCACAACCTTTAGTCAAGGATAAAAAAGAAAAAAAAGTATTTATGCTAGTTAGAAAGCATGATGGATGCTTTGACATGGCTTGGCTTAGTTTCTTTGTCTTGAAAGAAGGTGCGTCTTTATAAACCTCAATGTTCGAACAACGATAATAAAATTTTCATCCATTTACATCCCGGAGTTTGTTCTACATTTTCCCACACTACACACAACCAACACACACACACACACATATATATATATATATTATATATATATCATATATATATATATATATATATATTATATATAGTGTCTCGCAGTCTGCTTGGGAAACATGGACACGATCCTCAGGACAAGCTGGACGCTACCATCGCTCCCTCTTATACAAGAACAGGAATCGGAACGTCTTGGCGCGTGTTACACTTGCCGCGTCTGCAGACTTTGCATTTTGCACTATCCAGGGACACAGGTGTGGCTTCCGAGCAACCCCGTGAACATGATCTCCCTATTGCAGCTGCTGAAAGGCGGTGCCGGGAGAGCGAATGCCACTCTGCACCACAGATGGAACTAACGAAGGCATCCAACCTGGCCAACCGATGGTTTCGCAGTTACTTGCACAGAGATTGCCATTTCAAAAGTGTGCTGTCAACCACTCACGCCAGTTGTAGGTATAAAAAAGAAAAGAAAACATACAAGAAAGGGACCACTTACGCATCGTCCTTTTAGTTGGACGGAAGGATGCCTCAAGTTATATATATATTATATATATATACTTTATATATATACCTAAGGTGGCTTACCCGGTGCTCATATGGGTTTAGATCGTTGTGAGTGCACAAGAATCCAGGGTTAAGTCCGCGATAAAACAAATACAAAGGGGCTCAATACAAACTAAAGCTATTTATTAAAAGAAATGGATGACAATAGAACCTGACTCGATGTCACCAAAGGATCTTCAGGGTTAAATCCACTGAATTATCGAGGTACAATTATGCGGCCGTCAATGAACACACGTGCTAAATCGCTGCCAAAATCGGTACCTGCGATTAATTCAGTGGATTTAACCGAAGATCCTTGTATGGTGAAACATCGAGTAGGTTTCTATTGTATCCATTTTACTTTAATTGAAATATATATAATATTATAAATATATATATATATATATATATCGTTTTTGAAAGCCCAGCTTACATGTGTATTGAAAAAGAACACTTTCATCCCTATTGCTGTTGTTGTACAAACTAAGAGGGGGAATCTATGCCTTAAGTTTCCCTTCATTTAGCCGCTATTTTCACTTGGCTGAAATCAGTTTATATACGGAGAAATGTTTCGGATAATGAAACTCTTCTTGGGATCCTGTTCACACAATCTTCAGCTGGTCTATCTCAGCGCTTGTCCAGGTGTGAAAATCCAAGCGAATAAAAGCTTGCCAAAAAAGATCTTCGTCTTCTTCTCTTTCTTCTTCTCTTGAATCTTGAATTCTTCCAATTCTTTCTTTCTTCTTTCCAATTCTTCTTCTTCTTGAATCTTCTTCTTCTTCTTCTTCTCTTTCTTCTTCTTCTTTCTCTCTTCTTCTCTTTCTTCTTCTTTGAATTCTTCCAATTCTTTTCTCTTCAATTTATTCTTCTTTCTTTGAATTCCTTCTTCTTCTTCTTCTTCTTCTTCTTCTTTGAATTTCTTCAATTCTTATTCTTCTTCATTCTTTCTTCTTCTTTCTTTTGAATTCTTCTTCTTGAATTGCTTCTTTTTTTCCTTTGAATTTCTTCTTTTTCTTTCTGAATTGCTTCTTTGAATTCTTCTTCAATTCTTCTTCTTTCAATTCTTCTTCTTCTTCATTTTCTTCTTCTTCTTTTAAAAAAATGATTGAAGAAAAACTCAGCGTGGCTGGATGTTTAACATAAAGAACGCTAGTGTTTATCATTCAACAATTTTTTTTAAAATAGATTACCAACAAAGGCAAAAGATCTCACGTCTTCCTATTCTCTGTGAAAATTCATTTTTCCTCAAGAAGATTCTATTGAAACAGATCGAAACACTGCGTGTGGCGAAAATAAACATTCCACTCGTTTATGACCTTTGCATTTTTTCAATGTTTTCACATATATTACATAACAGTCGGATTACCACTTCCACTTTCTCATCTTCAACCACACACACACACACACACAGACACAGACACAACATACACACACACAACACACACACACCACCACATAATATGCAATTTAACATTTTTAGAAAAAACAAATTGAGTATTAGTTTGCTGACAGAAATCTGTTTGACCTTTTTAATAGAGTAGTCTTCATCAAGGAGCAACATATGAAGGAAAGATGGAAATAATAAGTGTTAACAGGAGGGTACAAACGAACCTGGTGTATTCTAACGGTTATTTATTCACATCTTTGCATTCATATGTTGCTTAACTGATGAAGACCACTCTATTTAAAAAAGGTCGAAACAGATTCTGTCAGCAAATAAACATATTAGAATATCTTTTCTAAAAAATTAGTTAAATATCATACTGTCGGATTAACTTCCATTTACTTCATATTATATAATATATTATATTATATATATATATTATATAGCTAAGTAGTTTTTTTGTCTTGTAAAATACAAAAAATGTTAGTGAGGAGCGTCGCCATGGCATAATCGGTAGCATAGTAAGTGAGTTCAAACTCCAGTCATGTGTTGATCATTCAGTCCACGGGATATCCTGTTCTCATTCTGCTAACCATAGCTGGGGTAGGGGCGGCTAAGCCTGTGTTAAATTACTATTCTATGTTACGGCTGCCCTTGGACAAGGATGGAACCTGCAGTCTGGAGATAACTGTCACTTAGAACTTGTTCTTAACTAGCTCCTTTATCATGGCCATGTGTCCAATTAGAATGGAGAACAAGATACCCCCGTGCGACTGAAATAAAGGGTTTAGGTTCAAAGTCCCTGATGGCTTCCCATTACGACAAGAAAGTTCCCGAGTCCGAAAAGAAAGTTCCGTAGTCCGAAAAGAAAGTTCCCGAGTCCGAAAGAAACACCTGGCAATAAGTTAATGGTTCATATTTTTGGTAAATCTTTATTCCTCTTCAAAAAAACGGAGAGAATGTCATCTTTGTTGACTTTTTCGTATTGATCTTTCATAGACTTTTTGTTTAAAGAACCATAGAATTAGCCAGTCTTGATGACACGTATATATATATATTATATAATTATATATATATAATATATATATATATTGGTTAGAGGTTATTAGGAAAGGGGCCCCCCCCCCCATCAACAATGCAGTTTTGGGAATAAATAAAAAATTAATAATACTGAACAATGTGTTGTGTGTTGACCTGTATTTTATTATTTCTTGAATTTCGAGTAATACCTCTTTATCAAAGAATTGAACTGAGCAGTACAGCCTATGGCATTTCTTGCCTAAAAGGAAAAATTTAAAAAAAAAAGAAAATTTTAAGGAAGAAATGCCTAGCTGATATGCTTCAGTTCAATTCTTTTGAATAAAGAGGTATTACCCTCCGAAAATCTAGAAAGAATAAAAAATACAGGTTCAACACACAACACCATTGTTACGCGTATTATTATTCTTTTTTATTTATTCTCTAAACTGCATTGTGATAGATCTAAATCAAAACCTGACCTGAACCATATAATACACGACATAGCTTCCAGCATTTATGACAATCTCTTATCTATTTATATATATATCTATACATATATCACAGCCAAGGTTTGATTTTGTTTTTTGAAATAATAACTTAAGACAAGGTATAAAACCATCTCCCGACCCAAGAAGTATTAAATTGAGTACTACTACCTCTTCTTCTGCTAAGAATGGCTTTATGAATGAAATAAATTTTCATCGTTAATTTAATGCCAAGCATCTTGTAGATAGAACCGAGTAGTGAATACTATTCAATCCATAGCTGGAGTCTTCTCATACGTAGCAGGGAGGATCCCATGTTAAGTTGTTAATGAGGTAGACTGAAACATTAAGTAAGTGAGTTTGAACATCAGTCATACTGTTACATTCAATTCGTGGACATAATACTCTAGGAAAAGCGCCACTACTGTTCTTCTACAGGATGGACTTTGCGAAATAAATAAATTCATGGTTATTAAGCCAAAGCCATCCTTGCAGAAGAACAGGTAGTGTTTCATCTTAATCTATTTACATTCGGGAGGCTGATACAGATACTATTACTTAGTGTTATGGTTCCGCATAGCGTAATACCCTTGGGGAAAGGTATGCCACGCAACTATTCTCCCTCCAGTTATGGGTGTATGCGTAAGATAGTGTGTTGTTGTGACCGTGAAAGTATTATCGGATCCAATTCTCGCCCCAGCTATGGGTAAATAGCAGGACAGATCTGTGGTCCTTTAACCTTGGTTAAGCAACAGTCGAGAGGAGAAATATCTGAATCATACCTGTTAAACTCTGCTTAAGGAAGGGGACCCTTGTTGTCACATCCTGCCAATGCAGAGGTGTGTTAATATATAAGTATATATATATATATATATAATACTACTAAATCTGGAATATCTTTGATGAAGATATTTGCATTATCACATAGCTCTATATCTTGGGAACGTATGCTATGCAACTATTCTCTCTCAATTATCGGTAAAATTAGCAGGGCAGATTGAGTTCCTATTAATTTGGTCTAGGACCACCAGATCAGTCGAGAAGGAAAACTCTGAATTTACTCAACCTTGGAGTGGTTGTTACTGGTATACATACTATAATAAACTCTAAACTACTACTAGTACTATATATATATATATATATATATTATTATGGTTGAATGTAGCTGCGGCTTCCTCACAATTTCGAGACGGAAGCTGTGGTTGTTCTAATATTTGATGAAATATTTGATTTTCACATTAGCACTAACCATACTCTCTGCGGAACGTACCTGCATTAACCGTATTCTCTCTCCCCATTATGGGTAAATAGTAAAGCAGACTGAGTTCCTTTAATCTTACGTCTAAGGACACCATGATCAAGGCGAGAAGGAAAACTCTGAACTCCAATATAAACTCCACTTCAGAAACTGACCCTTGTGTCCATCAGTTTCCGCTCATGTGGAAGGGTGGATTATATCACATATTATATATATTATTTATATACATATATATATTAATATATACATATAGGTGACTATTGGTCCGGTTTCAGCCTTTTCTGCTGGAATGGCGTACCAAAGGCGAGTCCATATTGTTAGTAGTTCTCCAATATATAATAGAGGCTAATATATAATAAATTAATATATAAAAATTTGTACATATCTACATTTTGGGTGACGAGGAACAATCACTTATATACCTACTACTATACTATTAATTAGTATTATTGATATATGCACATTCAACTATAATATACTAAGCCTTACTACCTATACGCTAAGCTTATATATATCCATTCACACTAGATCTTATATATTACATATCATATTATAGATTATTAGGCTCACCGAATAACATAGCTATTGGTAACACCCTTTACTAATTTATTGCTTATTCAATATTCACTAATATATGATAGATAAAATATCATATATCTTATCTATAAACATGGTTGAATCGTAGGATGTCAGTTAAAATTTGGAGCAGACATTGTGTCGGTTGGCTCTATATTGTTAAAAACACATTTCTAGCAAGAAGAGTTTAGCTATCACATCCCCTTTTATCGATTGCTGCATTAGCACAAGTGAATGCACAACCAGAGTTTGTTCCAGGATTTGAACCAGCCATAACCCAAGTTCCATTTTTGTTCCAATAATATCCTAACATTAACCAGCACTTCCCTGTGAAATTTAGGCACACATAAAATAAGTAAGAAGCGACGGGGTGAATGGTTAAACGAGTCATGGGGAAAAAAAAAATTTTGGGGGTACTGAAATCAACCCGCCGAGTTCCATCCTGATGTGGTAATTGCATTTCACTTACGCTAATAGCCTTGGGAAAAGGTATGAATCTTACTCTCCCTACAACGCCTATTGGTAAATTATAGGGGCAAGACTAGTGCTCTTTAACGCCCTTGGTTAGCAACCGGTCTAGCCCCAGAGAAGGAAAACTGTGAATTCAAACCTGTCTAAACTCCGCTTAAGAATTGACTTTGTGTCCCATCCTGCTCCTGCAGAGGGGTTGTATATGTATATATATGCACACATAAAATCACAAGTATTTTCCCCAATGCTTTGTTCAAAATCGAGAGAGCAGTTTCACGGTCTCCTACTGCAAGTTTGTAGTGCCCTGGGTACTATATTAAAATTTACATTAGCAGTAAAGAAGTATTTCTGACCATAGGGTTAAGTATACTTCTGAAATCTAATATTCAATTAACACTTCGGGAAAATACTTACGAATTGTTAAGTTTTAGCGGAAAGGTTTGGTCAGGTTTGTTTGTTTCATGGCCATATTTCACCTCACGTGGGGTCATTTAATGCCGATAAAATTTTGAATATATTCATTCTTTAATGGATTACTCAATTTTTTTAGATTACGACATTCTACATATCATAGATCCGAAAAGGCCTTCTACGACTGAGGTTGTCATGATTCCGGTTGGTAAAGTGAGTATGAAGCTAAATAATCTCCTGGACCTTGACCTGCGCAGAGGGAAAACAACCCTGTCACACACACTCCCAGGTTGTTCCCTGGGGGGTGACAGCTTAATTGTCAAATAAGCAGCTTCCAGGAGATTATCTCTAGCTATACTCACTTACCAAACGGGAATCTGAACAACCTCAGTCCTAGAGGCCTTTTTTCGGCATTCTATATATGTAAATGTTGTTAATTAAAAAAAATGAAAGTACTCCATTAGAATGAAAATTTTTCGAAAATTTTATCCGGCATTAAATGACCCACTGAGGTTTGATATGCCATGAAACAAACAAACCTAACCAAACTTTCCCTAAAACTATAACAATTCTAATATTCCAGTAGTTATGAATATTAGATTTTCAGAGTAATACTTAACCCTCAATGGTCACAAATACTTCTTTACGCTAATGTAATCTTAATATAGTACCAAGGGCATACAACTTGCCAGGTAGGAGGACCCGTGAAACTGCTCTCTCTGATTAAACACAAAGCATTGGGGAAAAACTTCATGCTTGATTTTATTGTGCATCATATATACTATATACCAACCCTCTTGCAGGGAGCAGGGGGCACACAAGTTCAATTTCTAAGCGGAGTTTAACAGGTTTGAATCACAGTTTTCCTTTCCTAGGACCGGTTGCCTAACCAAGGTTAAAGAGCCTAGTCTGCCCCTACTATTTACCCATAGCTGTAGGGAAGAGTAAGATTATACCTTCCCAAGGCTATTAGCGCTAAAGTGAAATGCAATTACCACATCCAGGATTCTGAACTCGGGTGATCAGTCCATTCCCATGACTTTAACCATTAACACCACAGCGCTTCCATTACTATTTTAGTGATTGACCTAATATTCAAGGGAAGTGCTGTAATGTTAAGGATATATTGGAAAAAATGAACTTGGTGAGGAGGCAGGTGTTCAAATCGCTGGACAAATCTGTTTGCATTTCACTTTGTGCTAATGCCCATGATAAAGGGGCATGTATCTACCTCTTCTTGCTAAATCTGTTTTTATACAATATTAGGACCAACCAACAATTCCCTCTCCAAATTTATGACATCCCTACATTCAACCAATATATATATATATTATAAATAATATATATAGTATAATCATAATAAATAATATATAAAGGTATTACATATATTCTATTCGATATTAGTGACCTAATATCGTATAATTATATATATAGTATAGATGAAATATATATATATATTACGTTATATATGTATATATATATATAGGAATGTGATGAATAGTTATATATATATATATATATTAATATATAGAATGTGAATGTTCCCTCGTCACCAAATAAATAGATATGTAAAACTTTTTATATATTTATTTTAATTATATTATATAACAGCCTCTTATTTTATATTGAGCACTCTACCAATAATACTGCCTTTTGGTTACGCCATTCCAGCAAAAGCTGAAACAGTGCACCATCTCACAATATATTATATTTTTACTATATATATATATATATAAAGTATATATAAATATATATATACCAACCCTCCACATGAGCAGAATGTGACACAGGTCAATTTCTGAAGTGGAGTTTAATAGTTGTGAGTTCAGAGTTTTCCTTCTCCTGATTGGTGTCCTTAACAAGATAAGACATTCAGTCTGCCTTACTATTTACCCAATAATGGGAGAGAGAATATTACATGCATACGTTTCCCAAGAGTATTAGTGCTATGTGAAATGCAAATATCTTCATCAAATACTTACTAGAACAACCACAATTCCTCTCAAAATGTTTGTCTGACACCCCTACATTGCAACCCATATATTATATACCATTATATATATTAATATATATATATATATATATACTATATATATACCAACCCTCCACAGGTGTAAGTTCGAGTTCCTTCTCCTGATTGGTGTCCTAACCAAGATTAAGAGAACTCAGTCTGCCCTACTATCTTACCCATAATGAGATAGAGAAGATAGTTTGCAATGCATACGTTTCCCAAGAGTATTAGAGCTATGTGAAATGCAAATATCTTCATCAAAGATATTCAGCGCCATATATAGTATATTATATATACTTATATATATATATTATATATTTAACAACACGCTTCTGCATTGGCAGGAGGTGACACAAGGTCCCATTCTTAAGCAGAGTTTAACAGGTATGAGTTCAGATATTTCTTCTCCTAGACTGTTGCCTAAACCCAAGGGGTTAAAGGAACCCAGTCGTCCTGCTATTTCACATAGCTGGAGGGAGAATTGATTAATACTTTCCCAACAAGGTTAAAGACCCAGTCTTTCCTATGATTTACCCATAACTTGGAGCGGAGAATAGTTTGCATGCATACCTTTCTCCAAGGGTATAGCGCTATGGGAACACATCTAAGTGAATAGTAATCTGTATCATCATCAGAATTTAAATAGATATAAATGAAACACTACTGTTCTTCTGCAAGGATGGCTTTGCATTAAATAACCATGAAATTTATTTAATTTCAAAGTCATCCTTGTAGAAGAACAGTAGCGCTTTCCTCGGAGTATTAGTCAGAATTGAAATGTAACAGTATGACTGATGTTCAAACTCACTTACTATAATGTTTCAGTCTACCTCATTCAACAACTTCAACATGGGGATCCTCCCTGCTAACGTATAGAAGACCTCCAGCTATGGATTGAATAGTATCACTACTGTTCTTCTACAAGGATGGCTTTGGCATTAAATAACCGATGAAAATTTATTTCATTCTAAAGCCATTCTTGCAGAAGAAGAGTAGTAGTACTATTTAATACATATCTTGGTCGGAGAGATGGTTTATACCTTTCTTAAGTCTATTATTCAAAAAAAACAAAAATCAACCTTGGCTTGATATATGTATATTATAATATATATATAAGAGAGTTTCATAATTTGCTTGAAGCATTGTGTATGTATTGGTTAGGAGGTTGATTTAGAAGGCTTATCACAATGCAGTTTAGAAAAATAAAAAATAATAATACGGTAACAATGGTGTTGTGTGTTGACTGTATTTTTATTCTTTCTAGAATTTTCGAGGTATACCTCTTTATCAAAAGAATTGAACTGAAGCAGTACAGCTAATGGCATTTTCTTCCTTAAAAATTTCTTTTTTTTTTAAATTTTTTCCTTTTAGGAAGAAAAATGCCATAGCTGTACTGCTTCAGTTTCAATTCTTTTGATAAAGAGGTATTACCTCGAAAATTCAAGAAATAATAAAAAATACAGGTCAAACACAACACCATTGTTACCGTATTATTATTTTTATTTATTCCAAACTGCATTGTGATAGCCTTCTAAATCAACCTCCTAACCAATATATATATATATTATATTATATAGTATATATTATATATATATTATATAGTGTTCATCAGACTGCTAATCTATTGGTTGCTTTTAAAACAAAAAGTCTATGAAAGATCAATACGAAAAGTCAACATAGATGACATTCTCTCCGTTTTGAGAGGATAAAATTATACCAAAAAAATATAACCATAAACTTATTCAGGTGTTTCTTTTCGGACTCGGGAACTTTCTTTTCGGAACTCGGAACTTTCTTTTCGGACTCGGGAACTTTCTGTCGTAATCGGGAGCCATCAGGGAACTTTTGAACCTAACCCTTTATTCAGTCCACGGGTATCTTGTTCTTCATTCTAATTGGACACATGGCCAAGTGGATAAAGGAGCTAGGTTAAGACAGTTCTAAGTGACAGTTATCTCCAGACTGCAGGTTCCATCCTTGTCAAGCAGGCAAAAAGACATATAAGAATAGTAATTAACACAGCTTAACGCCCCTACCCAGCTATGGTTTAGCAGAATGAAACAGGATATCCCCGTGACTGAATGATCAACACAACTGGAGTTTGAACTCAGTTACTATGCTAACCATTATGCCATGGCGACGCTCCTCACTAACATTTTTGTAATTTACAGACAAAAAAACTACTTAGCTATATATATATATATATACCTATATATATATTATATATATATGAAGTAAAGGAAGTTAATCGACAGTATGAATTTAACATTTTTAGAAAAAAACTAATGATGTTATTAGTTTGCTGACAGAATCTGTTTCGACCTTTTAATAGAGTGGTCTTCATCAAGAGCAACATATGAATGAAAGATGGAATAAATAACCGTTAGAATAACACCAGCGTCTTTGTACCCCTCCTTCTAACACTATTTATTCCAGTTCCTTCATATGTTGCTCTTGATGAAGACTACTCTATTAAAAAGGTCGAAAAGATTCTGTCAGCAAACTAATAACATCATTTGTTTTTTCTAAAATGTTAATTATATATATATGTGTGTGTGTGTGTGTGTGTGTGTGTGTATGTGTGTCTGTGTCTCGTGTGGTGTGTGTTGTGTTGTGTGTGATGAGAGTGGAAGTGAATCCGACTGTATGTAATATAGTGAAAATTGAAAAATGCAAGTTTCATAAAACGAGTGATGTTTATTTCGCCAACACTGCAGTGTTTCGATCTGTTTCAATAGTCTTCTTGAGGAAAAATGAATTTATCACAGAGAATAGGAAGACTGTGAGAATCTTTTTGCTTTGTTGGTCAATCTATTTTAAAAAATTGTTGAATGAAAAACTAGCGTTCTTTATGTTAAACATCCAAAGAACGCTAGTTTTCATTCCAGTTTTTTTAAAAGAAGAAGAAGAAATGAAAGAAGAAGAAGAATTGAAAGAAGAAGAAATTGAAAGAAGAAGAATTCAAGAAGAATTCAAAGAAAAGAAGAATTCAAAGAAGAAGAATTCAAGAAAGAAGAAGAAAGAAGAATTGAAGAAGAAATTAGAATTGAAGAAGAAGAAGAAGAGAAGAAAGAAGAAGAAAAGAAGAAGAAGAATTGAAGAAGAAGAAGAAGAAGAAGAAGAAGAAGAAGAAGAAGAGAAGAAGAGAAGAAAGAAGAAGAAGAGAAGAAGAAGAATTCAAAGAAGAAGAAGAATTGGAAGAGAAGAAGAATTGGAAGAATTCAAAATTCAAAAGAAGAAGAAGAAGAAGAAGAAGAAGATCTTTTTTGCAAGATTTATTCGCTTGGATTTTCACACCTGACAAGCGCTGAAAATAGACCAGCTGAAATGTGTGAACAGGAATCCCAAGAAGAGTTTCAATTATCCGAAACATTTCTCGTATATAAAACTGAGTTCAGCCAAGTTGAAAATAGCGGCAAATGAAGGAAACTTAGCATAGATTCCATCTTTAGTTTTGTACACGCAATAGGGATGAAGTGTTCTTTTTCCAATACACATGCTAAGCTGGGCTCAAAACGATTATATATATATATATATATATTATATATATATGTATATATATTAATTAAAGAAATGGATACAATAGAACCTACTCGAGTTTCACCATAAGGATCTTCAGGGTTAAATCCACTGAATTAATCGAGGTACCGATTAATTGCAGCCGATTACACGTGTGTTCATTGACGGCCGCAATTAATTGGTACCTCGATTAATTCAGTGGATTTAACCCTGAAGATCCTTATGGTGAACTCGAGTAGGTTTCTATTGTATCCATTTCTTTAATAAATTAGCTTTAGTTTGTATTGAGCACTTTGTATTTGTTTTTATCGCGGACTTAACCCTGGATTCTGTGCACTCCAACGATCTCCCATATTCACCGGTAAGCCACCTTAGGTATATATATATATATATAATATATATATATATCTTGGATGGCATCCTTCCGTCAACTAAAGACGATTGCGTAGTGTCCACTTTTGGTATTTTTCTTTTTTTTATACCTACAACTGCGTGAGTGGTTGAGCAGCACACTTTTTGAATGGCAATCTCTGGTGCAGTGACTGCGAACACATCGGTTGGCCAGGTTGGATGCCTTCGTTAGGTCCATCAATGTGGTGCAGAGTGGCATTCGCTCTCCCGGCACCCCTTCAGCAGCTGGCATAGGGAGATCATGTTCACGGTTGCTCGGAAGCCACACTGTGTCCCTGGATAGGTGCAAAATGCAAAGTCTGCAGACGCGGCAGTGTAACACGCGCAAGACGTTCCGATCTCCTTTGTTC